>CM065736.1:3523211-3583211 GCA_033310375.1 Conus canariensis | reverse complement strand
TGGAGGGGTGGGGGGTGGGGGGTGGGGGGGGGGAGGTGTTGAGAGAGGAAAGAGAGAGAGAGAAAAGTGTGCTGAATTATACGTCCACGCAATGCGTGATAGACTCAAATTGTTCAACTCTCTCTCTCTCTCTTCTCTCTCTCTCTCTCTCTCTCTCTCTCTCTGTGTCTCTCTGTCTCTGTCTCTCTCTGTCTCTCTCTCTCTCTGTCTCTCTCTCTCTCTCTCTCTCTGTTCATAAAATTTGCCCCAGACTAGCAAACAAAACGAACTAGAGGCGAAAACAATAAACTGATCAGGTCTTAGTGACAGATGAAGGCCGCAAAAGCTTCCGACCGATCACAAGTCATTGTCCCAAATTTCGCAAATCACGTACATCTCGACATGCACGTTAACATTTCGAAATAAGAGACATAGGTGAAAGCAGAAACGACGTTTTTCGCTGAGAATAAAAAAACAAACAAAAAACAAAAACAAAAAATCTGCAGAAGTCAGTTGTTGGCTCTGGTTTTCTGTAGCCAAGTCACCACAGTGACAACTTTATTCTGTCTCTCCACAGAATTCTAACAGGCCTTTTCAAGGCTGTCAACACATAGAGAAAAAAATCAAATCCTGTAAAAGAAAAAAAAACAGAGCTGTGTGTGTGCGTGTGTGTGTGCGTGTGTGTGTGCGTGGGTGTGTGCGTGTGCGTGCGTGCGCGCGCGCGCGTGTGCGTGCGTGTGTGTGTGTGTGTGTGTGTGTGTGTGTGTGTGGGTGTGTGTGTGTGTGTGTGTGTGTGTGCGTGTGTGAGAAAAAAGAGAGAGAGAGAGAGAGAGTGTATGTGTGAGAGAGACAGAGAGAGAGAGTGTGTGAGAGGGAGAGAGACAGAGAGAGAGAGAGAGAGAGAGAGAGAGAGAGAGAGAGAGAGAGAGAGAGTGTGTGTGTGTGTGTGTGTGTGATATTGTGAAAACAGCTAGGACGATATGTACATATGATAAAGGACACTTGTGTGTGACATTGTGAAAATAGCAAGGACGATATGTACATATGATATAGAACACTGTGGCTATAATGTTGCTAGGTTATGGACAACGTTGGCATGGTCAAGATCGGGCCATGCTGAAAGCACGACCCATTCCACTAAATTAATCATGCTCAAATTAAAACTAAATTTCAGAAAATGTCAAAGTAACCCACAAATGTGGCAAACAGAAACTCCGCATTCAACACGTGATATCAGCACTTGTCAGTGTGTACAATGTTCACCACCCAATCACAAAATTAGACAACTGAAAAAATAAAATCGCATGACCTAAATTCTGACCAGTAAGGAAAAAAATCGTCAAAGAGTTTCCAGAACAAAAGGATAAAAATGGTTCACAAAAGCGAAGAAAAAAGAGTAGGCAGCGACAAATAAAGACCAAAATAAGTAGGTATCAATGAATAAAAATCAAAGCATGCAGGCAACAATAAATAAAGAGCAAAATAAGTAGGCAACTATAGATAGAGACAAAAATAAGTAGGCAACAGTAAATACAGACCAAAATAAGTAGGCAACAATAAATAAAAAGCAAAATCAGTAGGCAACAGTAAATAAAGAGCAAAATAAGCAGACAACAGTAAGTAAAGAGCAAAATAAGTGGGCAACACTAAACAAAGAGCAAATAAATAGGCAACAGTAAATGAAGAGCAAAATCAGTGGGCAACACTAAACAAAGAGCAAATAAATAGGCAACAATAAATAAAGAGCAAAATAAGCGGGCAACAGTAAACAAAGAGCAAATAATATTTGCTCTTTGTTTATTGTTGCCCACTTATATATTATATAGGCAACAGTAAATAAAGAAATAAGTGGGCAACAGTAAACAAAGAGCAAATATATAGGCAAGAGTAAATAAAGAGCAAAAAAAAAAAGTCAACACTAAATAAAGAGCAAAACAAGTAGGCAACGGTAAATAAAGACCAAAATAAAATAAGTTGGGTTTTTTTTAGTAATCAAATAATCAGAGTTTACATGTGCATTGAAATAAGATAGTGCGCTGGAGATTTCCATACAACACTGGCATATATTTGACGACAATAGAAAAGGAACAACAACAACAACAATAGTGATGATGATGATGATGATGATGATGATGATGATGATGATAATAAAAATGATAAAAATGATAATGATAACAATAACAACAACAACAAAAACAACAACAACAACAACAACAACGACAAGAACAAATAACTGTAAAGGTCAAAGAGTCATGATATTTCTTATGTGTGTAATTACCAACAAATCATACCAGCTGCAGAACGGTGGAAAAACCCATTACTAATGACAAAGATTCGACCAATATCTCACAGAGACATGCCAGAAAGATATTTTAAAATATATGTGGACTGCCTTGTTTGTTGTGTCAATGAAGATTAGCAAAATTTAAAAATTTCCTTACGAGACCACCATCTTTGACCCAACAAATCTTTCACAGAAGAAGAAAATGTGTTGATTCATTCAAATAAAAGTCATCGGATGAAACGTAAGGCAATGTATATGTAACAAAGGCCAAATAAGCAGGCAACAGTAGATACAGATCATAACGAAAACAGGCCAAATAAGCAGGCAACAGTAGATACAGACCATAATGAAAGCAGGCCAAATACGCAGGCAACAGTAGATAAAGACCATAAGGAAAACACGCCCAGCCAAAGTGACAGGCACCTAGGAATTACTGCAGAGAACTTCCGCAAGATGATCCGTCATGTTAATGTCAACGTCAAGGCAGATCCACATCCAAGGTGTGTACAGACCAACCGACAGGCGCGCACGCACGCACACACACACACACGCACAGCACACACACAGATACACACACACACACACACACACACACACACACAACACACACACACACACACACACACACACACACACACACACACACACACGCTCACACACATGCATACACACACACACGCGCGCGCGCTCACACATACAGCATACACACACAGCACAGGCACACACACACACACACACACACACACACACGCACGCATGCACGCACACACACACACCACACACACACACACACACACACACACACACACACACACACACACACACACACACACGCATTCATCAACGGCAACATTCGGCCTAAAATTTCCAGGCAACCGACCAGTCATGTAATGGTTTGTTTTTCCATGCCATGGAGCTAATTAATCACAACTTACTTTTTATTCTCCCCTCTACCAGCTAAGAAAGGGCCAAGTTAAATGGCAGGCTCGGCGAAATAACAGCCGAAGAATTTTCAACAGCGGCAGAGGCAAATGACACTCACGAATCATTCCCTCCGTTAGTGTCAGTTTGTCGTCAATTGACAAAGCCAAATGACACAGGGGAACGTCAGTTTGCCGTGTAATTGACAAAGCCAAATGACACAGAGGAATGTCAGTTTGCCGTGTAATTGACAAAGCCATTTGACACAGAGGAATGTCAGTTTGCCGTACAATTGACAAAGCCATATGACACAGAGGAACGTCATTTTGTCGTGCAATTGACAAACCCAAATGACACAGAGGAATGTCAGTTTGCTGTGCAATTGACAAAGCCATATGACACAGGGGAATGTCAGTTTGCCGTGCAATTGACAAAGCCGTATGACACAGAGGAATGTCAGTTTGCCGTGCAATTGACAAAGCCAAATGATACAGAGGAATGTCAATTTGCCGTGCAATTGACAAAGCCATATGACACAGAGGAATATCAGTTTGCCGTGCAAATGACAAAGCCATATGACACAGAGGAATGTCAGTTTGCCGTGCAATTGACAAAGCCAAATGACACAGAGGAATGTCAGTTTGCCGTGCAATTGACAAAGTCATATGACACAGAGGAATGTCAGTTTGCCGTGCAATTGACAAAGCCAAATGATACAGAGGAAATGTCAGTTTGCCGTGCAATTGACAAAGCCAAATGACACAGAGGAATGTCAGTTTGCCGTGCAATTGACAAAGCCAATTGACACAGAGGAATGTCAGTTTGCCGTGCAATTGACAAAGCCATATGACACAGAGGAATGTCAGTTTGCCGTGCAATTGACAAAGCCATATGACGCAGGGGAATATCAGTTTGCCGCGCAATTGACAAAGCCATATGACGCAGGGAAATGTCAGTTTGTCGTGCAATTGGCAAAGCCATATGACACAGGGGAATGTCAGTTTGCCGTGCAATTGACAAAGCCAAATGACACAGAGGAATGTTAGTTTGCCGTGCAATTGACAAAGCCAAATGATACAGAGGATATATCAGTTTGCCGTGCAATTGACAAAGCCAAATGACACAGAGGAAATATCAGTTTGCCGTGCAACTGACAAACCCAAATGATACAGAGGAAATGTCAGTTTGCCGTGCAATTGACAAGCAATGATACAGAGGAATGTCAGTTTGCGGCAATTGACACATAGACACAGAGGAAATGTCAGTTTGCCGTGCAATTGACAAAGCCAAATGATACAGAGGAATGTCAGTTTGCCGTGCAATTAACAAAGCCATATGATACAGAGAAAAGGTCAGTTTGCCGTGCAACTGAGAAAGCCAAATGACACAGAAGAATATCAGTTTGCCGTGCAATTGACAAAGCCAACTGATACAGAGGAAATATCAGTTTGCCGTGCAATTGACAAAGCCATATGACACAGAGGAATGTCAGTTTGCCGTGCAATTGACAAAGTCATATGACACAGAGGAATGTCAGTTTGCCGTGCAATTGACAAAGCCAAATGATACAGAGGAAATGTCAGTTTGCCGTGCAATTGACAAAGCCAAATGACACAGAAGAATGTCAGTTTGCCATGCAATTGACAAAGCCAAATGACACAGAGGAAATGTCAGTTTGCAGTGCAATTGACAAAGTCAAATGACAGAGGAAATGTCAGTTTGCCGTGCAACTGATAAGGCCAAATTACATCGAACAATCTCTTGCATCGGTAGAGTTAATTTGCCGTGCAAGTGAAAAAGCCAAATGACACCGAAGAATCTTTCGTTCCGGTAGTGTCAGCTTGCCTTACAAATGATACAGGTCCATTGTTTGCTCGAATAATGTCAGTAGACCTTGGGAGGGCAAAATCAAAACAGGATGCAAAGCATATAAACGTACTCTCAGTAAGTAGTAGTACAACAAACAGAAAAATAGATACACATTTAAATCAGTCACTATAGCACATTTCTCCTCTTTTTGGTGGTGGAAATTTTGTATGTAAGAGAAAACAAAAACAAAACAACAAAAAAAAAAAACTGCTCTCCCTGCGGGTAAACGAACTCGGGTCTCCAACGCAACAGGCGGAGACACTATCCGCTATACTACCGAGCTACTTACTAAATCTGGTTACACTTAAGCTTATAAACCGTTATTGCTTAAACTGTACATCACAAAATTTCATTTATAGCCATTAGTAACGGCTATTCTGGAAAAATAAAATATCGGGCATCATCCGTGACCCATAATGAACATATCTACAAATTTTCAGAAAGATCGGTCCTGCAGTTTTGTCTAGAGCGAGTGGAACACATTTTGACCACGGATAGACAGATACACAGACAGGATTTCTTCGTTCCCATTGTAAAGTACTCCCTGTTCTATAAGAACTGGGAGTACAAAAAAAGAAGAAAAAAAGCCTTTTCAAGATCGGTCTTATATCTTTTCCACTGGAAAAAAGTCATGTTCGTTTTTCCTTAGAACAGAAGAACAAAGAAACATTTGCAATGCTTGAGTGTTCAGTTGTTTAGTTTGTATGTTTTTCGCATGTTGCAGTTTTATCCGTATTCTACGTTCCTATCGTCATGCCCACTGCCTTCAGGTACGGGCGCTCTCTCTGTCATTTGTAATTCATCACACATGTACGAAGGAGACAAAGAACGTTTTGTTTTTTCTTTTCTACGAGAAACAAGGTTCATTTCGTAAAGCACGAAGAGATGTCATCTCGCCTGCGCGCGCACACTCGTTCACACACACACACGCGCGCGCGCACACACATACATATTCATACTTTCACCCACTCAATCACTGACATATTCACTCAGAGAGAGAGAGAGAGAGAGAGAGAGAGAGAGAGAGAAAGAGAGGACAGACAGAGACATAGAAAGAGACAGAGAAAGAAAGAGAGAGACAGAGACAGGGAAAGAATGATAGAGAGAAAAACAGGGAATGGGGGAGGGAATGAGAGTGAGAGGCAGGGAGACAGAGAGACAGAGTGAGAGAGACCGACAGATAGACAGAGAGACAAAGAGAGAAAGAGACAGAGAGGGAGAAAAAAGAGAGAGACAGAAACAGACAGAGGCAACGACAAAGAGAGACAACAGAGAGACAGAGACACAGAGAGAGAGAGAAAAGAGAGAGACAGACAGAGAGAAAGAGACAGAGACAAATAGAGAAAGAGACAGAGAGAGAGAGAGCTAGAGACTGAATGAAAGAGAGAGAGAGAGAGAGAGAGAGAGAGAGAGAGAGAGAGAGACTGACAGACACACAGACATAGAAAGAATAAAGAGAGAGAGAGAGAGAGAGAGAGAGGGGGGGGGGGGCGATTTGTGGGCTTTGTGTCACCCAGGCCTTGCCTCAGAGAGCGAGGCTTGTGGACCAAGATCCGAGCAGTGATATATAGTGACGGGGATAAGACAGCTGTCACCACTAAGCCACGTTTTTCTGCCTCCATGGCCCCACTGGTTCGACACTACACCCCCCACCCCCACCCCATCGTTCCTCCCGCCCCCCCCCCTTTCCAACACACACAGACACACAAACAGACAGACAGACAGACAGACACACACATATGCACACACCTTTCCTCCTCAGCAGGAATCATTATAAAATATACTGCTCAAAACAATTCAAGAGCCACCTGCATTTTTCATATGGTTTAGATAACGCATCGTAGTGTATAGGATTTTGTCCAATTTTTGCACTGAAAGTGTGACAACTGCTTCAATGCAGAACTGGTTTTGGCATGTGTTCAGTTGAACCTAAGTCTAGTGGGTTGAACGAGTTCACAAAAGAAACACCGAAACCACGAAAACATGGTCGCGGTTTGCAAGCGCATAGCTGAGGCAGCAGAGTTGGGCTGACTGCAAACCGCATTGCACGTGCAAGTCGTGCCTTTACTGAACACATGGCAACCAGTTTTGCTGATCAGTGGGTATAAAAAAGCTGCTTTGTGGGGGGGGGGGGGGGGGGGGGGGGAGGGGGGGTAACTATGCCACCAAGACGGAGATTAAATGACACTAAACGGGGAAGGGCTTTTGCTTGGCTTCAAGAAGGTGTCACAAAAGTTGGTCGTCGCCGTCAAGTGCATCGTGCTGTCATCCAAAGACTTCGTGACCACTTCAATGCTACCGGTAGTACTGCTGAACGAAGACGGTCTGGCCAGCCTAGGTCCACCACCAGACAGCAGGACAGACTGCTGGTTCTGACGGTGCTGAGACAAAGAACTGCCATTGCAACAACCTCAGGCGACAACTGCGTGCTGCAGGGAACGTCAACATTTCCGACCAAACTGTTCGGAACTGCCTGATAGAAGTTAACCTCCGAACAAGACGGCCAGCTGTTCAACCTGTGCTGACAGCAGCTCACCATAGGGTGCGACTGACCTGGTGCCGTGCTCATGTAGCCTGGACGAGGCAGCACTGGGCCTGGGTGATGTTTTCTGACGAGTCGCGTTTTGCTCAGCTCTTCCACGATGGTCGCATACGTGTCTGGAGGCGGATGGGGGAACACTACTAAGAAGCCAACGTAATCGAACGGGACCAGTATGGCAGAGGGTCTATCATGGTGTGGGGTGACATAGGAAGGAACTTCAGAACCCCCCTGTACCGAGTTGAAGGCAACCTAACTGGTGTGGGGTACAGGGACAACATTCTTCAGCCTCTGGTCCTGCCTGCCCTGCAAGCCCTGGACCCTGACGCCATCCTCCAGGACGACAACGCCCGTCCCAACCATGCCAGGGTGGTAAACGTCTTCTTGGAGGAGCAGCAGGTCAACCGCCTCGACTGGCCAGCGTCCTCGCCCGACCTTAACCCGATCGAGCACGCCTGGGATGTCCTAGGGCGCCTGCTTCATGAGAACCACCCTCCAACAGTGAACCTGGGCCAGCTCTTCGACTTCTTGCAGCAGGAGTGGAACAACATCCCCAGCTAACTATCAGAAGGCTTGTGGACTCTATGAGACAGAGATGTCTAGCTTGTATCCGAGCTAATGGCGGCCATACTTAGTATTGACATTGATTGTCATTTGATTTGACTGTTCTGATTTCTGAAATGAAGGTGTTCATCAATTAAGCCCATGAAGTTGTTTTTGAGCAGCTGTTATTCGTTTATTTCGGATGTCATTGTATCGTTCCATAGATGAATTTTCAATTAAATTGTTTGAAGAAGTTATTTTGTTTTTCGATTGAATTGTGTGTGAATGTTTTCAACTGGCTCTTAAATTGTTTTGAGCAGTATAGATGGCGTGAAGAAGACAAAACCAAAAAGTGGTTGGAGTAATGGAGAGAGAGAGAGAGAGAGAGAGAGAGAGAGAGAGAGAGAGAGAGAGAGACAGACGAAGACAGACAGACAGACAGACAGACAGAGACAGAAGAGCAGACCTCCGTCGGTCGTAGCTGACCATGTATAGACTATATGGGACCTAATATTTAGCTATCTGTCCGGGTTGTCTGCTCTACACAGCAGCGTTGCCTGTGGCTGTAGAGACCGATGAGAGAGTGGCAGTCTCTGTCGCAGAGGTCACACCTGTATGTTGACATTGGTTTGTTAGCTGTCATCCCCTTTCTTCGGGCTCACTTTTCTGCTGCTGCAGCTGTTTCTTGAGAGTGCTTCTCCAGCTGTTGCGGTCCACTGCGAGGTCCTCCCGGGAGGACTCACTGTTGAACTCAAGCGCCTTCATGTCTCTTTTGCAATCGTCTTTGTATCTCAGCTGTGGGTGGCCAATGGTTCTCCGCCCTGTGGCAAGCTCTCCATAGAGGATGTCTTTTGGGATGCGACCATCCTCCATGTGGCGAGCGTGGCCCAGCCAACGCAGTCTCGGCAGGGTATATATGGCAGAGGAGGCCAGTGCGAGACAGGACTTCTGTGTTGGTTACATGTCTTGCCAGGAGATGCTGAGTATACGCCGCAGGCTTCTGAGGTGGAAGGAGTTGAGCCTTTTTTCCTGGCGAGTATGCGTGGTCCATGTCTCACTGCCATACAGCAAGGTGCTGAGAACGCAGGCGTAATACACAGCCATTGTTGCCTTTGTGGTCCACACTCTTTGTGTGAGGCGAGCAAGTGTTGTGGCTGCCTTCCCTATCCTCTTGTCGATCTCAGTGTTAAGGGAGAGGTTATCGGTGATGGGGGACCCAAGGTAAGTGAACTGATGGATGGCATCAAGCTCATAGCCATCAATGGTGATGGCTGGTGGTGACGGCGTGTCTTGACCAGGACATTTGTCTTTTTTAGGCTGATAGTCAGACCAAAGTCGTTGCAGGCCTGGGAGAAGTGGTCCATCAGCGACTGCAATTCCCGCTGGGTGTGGGTCACAACAGCGGCATCATCAGCAAACAGCATGTCTCTGATGGGGGTTTCACAGACCTTTGTCCTTGCTCTTAGGCGGGCGAGATTGAAAAGCCTGCCATCTGATCTGGTCCACAGGTAGACCCCCTCTTGCACTGTGCTGAATGCATGCCTCAGGAGGAGAGCAAAGATCCCAAAGAGGGTGGGGACATGGACGCAGCCTTGTTTGACACGGCTGCGTATGTCAAAGGGCTTGGAGAGGTTGCCATTAAACTGCACAGTCCCTTTCATGTTGGAGTGGAAGGACTCAATTAAGCTGTGCAGTTTGGAGGGGGGAGGGGGGGGCAGCTTTGAAAAGACCATCTGTGCTGACTAGGTTGAGGGCCTTGGTGAAGTCGATGAATGCAACATGCAGGGGCACCTGCTGCTCTCTGCAGTTCTCCTGGAGTTGGCGAAGGGAGACCATGTCTACCGTGGACCTCTCTGCTTGAAAGCCACACTGTGATTCCAGGTAGACACGTTCAGCCAGCTTCTGCAGGCGGATCAGGAGGACCCGAGCGTAGACTTTGCTGACGATGCTAGGAAGCGAGATGCCTCTGTAGCTATTGTAGTCGCTCCTCTTGCCCTTGAATTTGTACAGGGTGACAATCATGGCATCCCTCATGTCCTGAGGTACAACTCTCTCATTCCAGCACTGACAGAAGACTGCGTGCGAAGGGTGCAGAAGGGTAGTCTTGCAGTGTTTGACGAGGTCTGGAGGAATGCCGTCATTGCCAGGTGCCTTGCCTGATGCCAGGCTGTCAATGACTTTGCTGAGTTCGTCCATGGTCGGCTCTACGTCAAGCTCTTCCATGATTGGCATGCACTCTCTCTCTCTCGATCGAAGAGAGAGAGAGAGAGAGAGAGAGAGAGAGAGAGAGAGAGGAGAGAGAGAGAGAGAGAGAGAGAGAGAGAGAGATGATTTAGGAGAAAAAAAATGAAAAGGAAAAAGAAAACGAAATGTAGACGCACACTAAAATATGACAAGCTTACATAATATTGTGGGCCGAAATAGCTCAGTTGGTAAAGCAGGACTCATAATAATCATAGTGATCCTTGGGTTGCAGGTTTGAATAATCGCCGGGCCGTTTTGGCACACTGGGGATTTTTCTCTCGGAGTTAACAAAGCTTCTTACTCCATATCCGAAAAGTTCTTCAAATTAGACTATAAACCGAGGTTCCCCCGTGTATGAATGCACACATAACATCTTGCATGCATGTAAAATCCCATCACCAACTTACAGAAGAGAAGGCCAGTTTGGCTTTTGGTGCGTGGATACACATTACAGACAGCATGCATCCTGCGTGAAAAATCGGACGAATGGGAAAAAAAGTGAGCGGTTGGTGTTGAATGACTGACACGTTAGACGAAATAAATGCAGCACTAGCAGGCAGCCCTTTAGTCGGCTGCTAGTAGACAGTCTTTGATGTCAACGACAGCGTGAATTGTAAAGTGCTCAGAGCCTGCTAGTAGACAGTCCTTAGTGTCAACGACAGCGTGAACTGTAAAGTGCTCAGAGCCTGCTAGTAGACAGTCTTTGGTGTCAACAACAGCGTGAATTGTAAAGCGCTCAGAGCCTGCTAGTAGACAGTCTTTGGTGCCAACGACAGCGTGAATTGTAAAACGCTCAGAGCCTGCTAGTAGACAGTCTTTCGTGTCAACGACAGCGTGAATTGTAAAGCGCTCAGAGCCTGCTAGTAGACAGTCTTTGGTGCCAACGACAGCGTGAATTGTAAAGCGCTCAGAGCCTGCTAGTAGACAGTCTTTGGTGCCAACGACAGCGTGAATTGTAAAGCGCTCAGAGCCTGCTAGTAGACAGTCTTTGGTGCCAACGACAGCGTGAATTGTAAAGTGCTCAGAGCCTGCTAGTAGACAGTCTTTGGTGTCAACGACAGCGTGAATTGTAAAACGCTCAGGGCCTGGTCTCCAGTAGAGGATGGGCTCTACAGAAATACTCTTAATGATGACGACGATGACGATGATGATGATGATGATGATGACAACATGATAGTGATAATGATAATAATAGTTATGATAATGATGATGATGACACAACAATAACAACACAAAAACAATAACTGCTACTACTACTACTACTGGTGTTGATGATAATGATAGTAGTAGCAGTAGTAGTAGTGGTAGTAGTAGTAACTGATGTAATGATAATGAACATAATAAAAATAATAATAATAATAACAACAATAATAATGATGATAACAACAACAAAAACAACAACAACAACAATAATAATAATAATGATAATAATAATATAATAATAATAATAATAATAATAATAATGTAAACAGCAGAATAGAACCGAAACAGGATAGAAGAGTGCAAAACTTAAACTTATTGAGAGGGCACATAAAAAGGCTAAGGGCAAAGAAGGGTAGAGTAAATCAAGTGCAAAAGTTAGGTTGGGAGAGTGCAAAACAAGGGTTGGGAGAGTGCAAAAGAAGGGTTGGGACAGTGCAAAAGAAGGGTTGGGACAGTGCAAAAGTTAGGTGGGAGAGTGCAAAAGAAGGGTTGGGAGAGTGCAAAAGAAGGGTTGAGAGAGTACAAAAGAAGGGTTGGGAGAGTGCAAAAGTTATGTTTAGGGAGTGCAAAAGCTAGGTTGGGAGAGTGCAAAAATTAGGTTGGGAGAGTGCAACAAAAGGGTTGGGAAAGTGCAAAAAGTTAGGTTGCAAGAGTGCAAAAGAAGGGTTGGGAGAGTGTAAAAGAAGGGTTAGGAGTGTGCAAAACTTAGGTTGGGAGAGTGCAAAAGTTATGTTGGGAGAGTGAGTTAGGTTGGGAGAGTGCAGAAAGTTAGGTTGAGAGAGTGCAAAAGAAGGGTTGGGAGAGTACAAAAGTTAGGTTGGGAGAGTGCAAAAAGAACGGCAGGGGGAGTGCAAAAAAAGGTGTGTTGGGTAAGCGCAAATGAAGGGTTTGAATGCCAGCAAAGTTGGAGTAGAAAAAATGCCAGAAGGGCGGGGGAGGGAAGGAGAACGGTGCAAAGAGAATGGCTGGGGGAATGCAAAAAGAAAGGCAGGGATGGTGCAAAAGGTGGGTTGGGAGAGCGCAAAAAAAAGGTAGGAATAGTGCAAAAGGTGGGTTGGGAGAGTGCAAAAAGAAGCCTGAGAGAGTGCAAAAAGAAAGGTAGAGATAGTGCAAAAGGTGGGTTGGGAGAGTGCAAAATAGAAGCCTGAGAGAGTGCAAAAAGAAAGGTAGGGATAGTGCAAAAAGTGGGCTGGGAGAGTGCAAAAAGAAAGTTAGGTATAGTGCAAAAAGTGACTTGGGAGAGTGCAAAAAGAAGTCTGGGATAGTGCAAAAAGAAAGGTAGGGATAGTGCAAAAGTTGGGTTGGGAGAGTGCGAAAAAGAAGCCAGAGAAAGTGCATCAAGAAAATGTAGGGATAATGCAAAAGGTGGTATGGGAGAGTGCAAAAGGAAGCCTAAAAGAGTGCAAACAATGGTAGGTACAGTGCAAAAGGTGGGTTGGGAGAGTGCAAAAAGAAAGGTAGGGATAGTGCAAAAGGTGAGTTGGGAGAGTGCAAAAGGTGGGTTGGGAGAGTGCAAAAAGAAAGGTAGGGATAGTGCAAAAAGAAAGGTAGGTACAGTGGAAAAGGTGGGTTGGGAGAGTGCAAAAAGAAGCCTGTGAGAGTGCAAAAGGTGGGTTGGGAGGGTGCAAAAAGAAGCCTGTGAGAGTGCAAAAGGTGGGTTGGGAGGGTGCAAAAAGAAGCCTGACAGAGCGCAAAAAGAAAGGTAGGGATAGTGCAAAAGTAGGGTTGGGAGAGTGCAAAAAAAGCCAGAGAAAGTGCAAAAAGAAAAGTAGGGATAGTGCAAAAGGTAGGTTGGGAGAGTGCAAAAAGAAAGGTAGGGATAGTGCAAAAAGAAAGGCAGGGATGGTGCAAAAAGAAAGGTAAGGATGGTGCAAAAAGAAAGGTAAGGAGAGTGCAAAAAGAAAGGTAGGGATGGTGCAAAAAGAAAGGTAAAGATGGTGCAAAAAGGAAGGTAAGGAGAGTGCAAAAAGAAAGGTAAGGAGAGCGCAAAAAGAAAGGTAGGGATGGTGCAAAAGAAAGGTAAAGATGGTGCAAAAAGGAAGGTAAGGAGAGTGCAAAAAGAAAGGTAAGGAGAGCGCAAAAAGAAAGGTAGGGATGGTGCAAAAAGAAAGGTAAAGATGGTGCAAAAAGAAAGGTAAGGAGAGTGCAAAAAGAAAGGTAAGGATAGTGCAAAAAGAAAGGTAAGGATAGTGCAAAAAGAAAGGTAGGGATGGTGCAAAAGGAAGCCAGAGAGAGAGAGAGAGAGAGAGAGAGAGAGAGAGGGGAGAGAGGAGAGAGAGTGCAAAAAGAAAGAGAGGAAAGCCTGAGAGGGTGCATAAAGAAAGACAGTGGAAGTGCCAAAGAAGTGCAGTGGAGTGCAAAGTAGAGTAGGGTCGGTACAATATAGGAATGAGAGAATACAAAACAGGATACTGAAAAACAGAGCTCTGGGAACATTGAAGAATAGTAAGCAGGGTACAACAGAAAGGTGGTGAGAGTGCAAAAGCGGCTTTAGAAGTGAGCAAAACATGGAAGGGGAAGCGCTTAAGCAAAGAAAGATAAACACAGGGTCGTGGGGGGGGGGGGGGGGGGTGCAGTACTGGAAGACGGCGAGAATAGAGTTGAGAGAATCTGAGACCATGCTAAACAAAACTCGCAAAGTTGCGCGGAGAGTCCGATCGTTGTCCACCCACTGTAGCCAAGGATGACCGGGGACATCACGCTGAGGAGGACCAGATGCGACGGTTCACGCTTGCCTCAAGCTGAGGTCCATTGCACGCTTGCCTCAAGCTGAAGTCCATTGCACAATTGCCTCAAGCTGAGGTCCGTTTCACGTCTGCCTCAAGCTGAAGTCCATTGCACGTTTGCCTCAAGTTGAGGTCCATTGCACGTTTGCCACAAGCTGAGATCCGTTCCACGCTTGACTCAAATTGAGGTCCGTTGCATGCTTGCCTCAAGTTGAGGTCCATTGCACGTTTGCCTCAAGCTGAAGTGCATTGGACGCTTGCCTCAAGCTGAAGTCCTTTCGATGCTTGCCTCAAGCTGAAGTCCATTGCATGCTTGCCTCAAGCTGAGGTCCGTTGCACGCTTGCCTCAAGCTGAGGTCCATTGCACGTTTGCCTCAAGCTGAGGTCCATTGCACACTTGCCTCAAGCTGAAGTCCTTTCAACGCTTGCCTCAAGCTCAGGTTCATTACATCCTTGCCTCAAGCTTTAGGTTCATTGCACGCTTGCCTCAAGCTGAAGTCCATTGCACGCTTGCCTCAAGCTCAGGTTCATTACATCCTTGCCTCAAGCTTAGGTTCATTGCACGCTTGCCCCCAAGCTGAAGTCCATTGCATGCTTGCCTCAAGCTCAGGTTCATTACATCTTTGCCTCAAGCTTAGGTTCATTGCACGCTTGCCTCAAGCTGAAGTCCTTTCGACGCTTGTCTCAAGCTGAAGTCCACTGCATGTTTGCCTCAAGCTAAAGTGCATTGGATGCTTGCCTCAAGCTGAAGTCCATTGCATGCTTGCCTCAAGTTAAGGTCCATTGCACATTTGCCTCAAGCTGAAGTCCATTGCACGTTTGCCTCAAGCTGAAGTCCATTGCACGTTTGCCTCAAGCTGAAGTTCATTGCAAGTTTGCCTGAAGCTGAGGTCCATTGCACGCTTGCCTCAAGTTGAGGTCCATTGCAAGCTTGCCTGAAGCTGAAGTTCATTGCACGTTTGCCTCAAGCTGAAGTCCATTGCACGCTTGCCTCAAGTTAAGGTCCATTGCACGTTTGCTGTAGTCCATTGCACATTTGCCTCAAGCTGAGGTCCGTTGCACGCTTGCCTCAAGTTGAGGCCGTTGCCGCTTGCTCAGTTGAGGTCGTTGCATGCATGCCTCATGCTGAAGTCCATAGCACGTTTGCCTCAAGCTGAAGTCCATTGCACGTTTGCCTCAAGCTGAGGCCCGTTGAACACTTACCTCAAGTTGAGGTCCATTGCACGTTTGTCTCAAGCTGAAGTCCATTGCATGTTTGCCTGAAGCTGAAGTGCATTGGATGCTTGCCTCAAGCTGAAGTCCTTTCGACGCTTGTCTCAAGCTGAAGTCCATTGCATGTTTGCCTTAAGCTAAAGTGCATTGGACACTTGCCTCAAGCTGAAGTCCATTGCATGCTTGCCTCAAGTTAAGGTCCATTGCACGTTCGCCTCAAGCTGAAGTCCATTGCACGTTTGCCTCAAGCTGAAGTCCATTGCACGTTTGCCTCAAGCTGAAGTTCATTGCATGTTTGCCTCAAGCTGAAGTCCATTGCACGTTTGCCTCAAGCTGAAGTCCATTGCACGTTTGCCTCAAGCTGAAGTCCATTGCACGTTTGCCTCAAGCTGAAGTCCATTGCACGTTTGCCTCAAGCTGAGGTCCGTTGAACGCTTACCTCAAGTTGAGGTCCATTGCACACTTGCCTCAAGCTGACGTCCATTGCATGTTTGCCTCAAGCTGAAGTGCATTGGATGCTTGCCTCAAGCTGAAGTCCTTTCAACGCTTGTCTCAAACTGAAGTCCATTGCATGTTTGCCTCAAGCTAAAGTGCATTGGACGCTTGCCTCAAGCTGAAGTCCATTCGACGCTTGCCTCAAGCTGAAGTCCATTGCATGCTTGCCTCAAGCTGAAGTCCATTGCATGCTTGCCTCAAGCTCAGGTCCGTTGCACGCTTGCCTCAAGCTTAGGTCCATTGCATGTTTGCCTCAATTTCAGATCCGTTGCACGCTTGACTCAGGCTGAGGTCCATTGCACGCTTGCCTCAAGCTCAGGTCCATTGCACACTTGACTCAAGCTGAGGTCCATTGCAGGCTTGCCTCAAGCTCAGGTTCATTACATCCTTGCCTCAAGCTTAGGTTCATTGCAAGCTTGCCTCAACTTGAGGTCCGTTGCACGCCTGCCTCAAGTTGAGGTCCATTGCACGTTTGCCTCATGCTGAAGTCCATGCACGCTTGCCTCAAGCTGAAGTCCTTTGCACGCTTGCCTCAAGCTGAAGTCCATTGCATGCTTGCCTCAAACTGAAGTCCATTGTACGTTTGCCTCAAGTTGAGGTCCATTGCACGCTTGCCTCAAGCTGAAGTCCATTGCATGCTTGCCTCAAGCTGAAGTCCATTGTACGTTTGCCTCAAGCTGAGGTCCATTGCACGCTTACCTCAAGCTAAAGTCTACAGCACGCTTGCCTCAAGCTGAAGTCTATAGCACGCTTGCCTCAAGCTGAAGTCCATTGCACGCTTGCCTCAAGCTTAAGTTAATTGCACGTTTGCCTCAAGCTGAGGTCCATTGCACGCTTGCCTCAAGTTGAAGTGCATAGCACGCTTGCCTGAAGCTGAAGTTCATTGCACGTTTGCCTCAAGCTGAGGTCCATTGCACGCTTGCCTCAAGCTGAAGTCCATTGCACGCTTGCCTCAAGCTGAAGTTCATTGCACGTTTGCCTCAAGCTGAGGTCCATTGCACGTTTGCCTCAAGCTGAAGTGCATAGCACGCTTGCCTCAAGCTTAAGTTCATTGCATGTTTGCCTCCAGCTGAGGTCCATTACATGCTTGCCTCAAGCGGAAGTGCACATTTCTTTGGAATAGCCTCCTCCGGAATTGGAGTCCGAGCAGCAATTATGCCCCAGGCTCTGACTCGGCTGAAATCTACCAATCCTTGCATAGTCTCACCGAGTAATGCAAAGCCCTGTGACAGCAGGAAATCATGCACCAAGAGCTCAAGTATGTCTCCATCGTCCGTCCATGCCAGAGAAAAGGAGACGGGCTCTCTTGCGATAAACATGTAAGAACTGATTCCCTTGTCATTGTCATCAAGATTCTTGCCAGAGTCCTCCACAACGGACACATTCAGCATGCAGAGGACGGCCATCTGCCAGAGAATCAGCGTGGCTTTTAAAAAAGGCTGTGGAATCGTCGACGTAGTGTCCGCTGCACGCCAGATTTAGACGTGTGAAGAAAAAGAGCCAAGACTCAAACACAATATTCCTCGATTTGTCAGAGGCTTTCAACACGTTGAATCGTGAAGGTTGTGGAGGAACATGGTAAAGTTTGGCAGTCCAGGTAAGTTCATCACTAAGGTAACTCCAGCTCCACGATGGTATGCGAGTACCAAAAGACAGAGACTCCTCTGATGCTTTCTCAGTGGCAACTGGAGTCGAGCAGGGCCATCCTGACACCCATCACTGTTTTCAGTTATGCTCTCAGCCATGACGTCAGCGTGGTAGGCGGTGATTAGGATGGTATTAATATCAAGTTCAGGACTGATGGCAAGCTCTTTAAACAGTGGAGGCTCCAAAGTAAGATCAAGGTGGAGGAGGAGTGTCTGCTAGAGTTCTGCTATTACACATCCACTGCTGTTACGGAGGACTAACTGCAGAAGAGCATGAACGGCTTTTCTGCTGCTGGCGACAACGTTGGGCTCACAGTATGTACCAAGAAGACAGAGAGCTTATGCCAGCATTCACCACAGAAATAGTGTATGGAACCCGAAAGTATCGTCGAAGGTGAAGTCATGAAGGCTGTAGACATTTTCATATACCTCTGTGGCACATTCTCACTAGAGCTGTGAACATTGATCGCCAGGTCGACTGCTCGCATTGCCAAAGCCAGTCCAGCTTTCTGGCGACCACGAGAAACTGTGTAAGATAGGAAAAGTGTCAAGCTGGCCGCAATACTGCAGAAGGACAAGGATGCTGTACAGTCCACACTCACTGTACGCCTGTAAAACACTACAGTACGCCTGTGAAACACTACTGTTCACCCGTGAAACACCACTGTATGCCTGTGAAACACTACAGTACGCCTGTGAAACACTACTGTGCGTCTGTGAAACACTACTGTGCGCCTGTGAAACACTGCTGTGCGTCTGTGAAACCTGGACACTCTATGGGTGCCTCACCAGAAAGCTGAACCGCTGCTGCGTGAATCTCCTGAGAAAGCTGCTTAGCATCCCGTGGAAAGAAAACAATAGTTCCAGACACAGAGGTTCTCTCTCGAGCTGATCTGCACATCGTTCACAAGCTGTTGAGAAAGAGCATCAGTGAGATGGGCCGGCCATCTTGTACGAGTGTCTGTTGGCCCCCTACTCTGATAGACATAAGATCAACAAGCGGATCATTAGTTTTGATAAACTGGAATACCCTGGCTGTTCCTGCCCTCTCGTGGTGACATTAGTTTAGATCCATCTCTGGAAGCGTCCTGTGGTCAGCTCGTGTCATAGTGTCCAGTATTGGCCAGTGCATGGGGAAGGTTACCAGGTGGACGTGGTAGCACCATGCAGAAGGCGATGCTCACTGACCGTAGGTCATCGGTCAGGTGACGATTAAGTGAACATCAGAATCGCAAAAGCAAGTGCAGCCTTTGGCAGACTACACATCAGTATTTGGAATAGAAGAGGCATCGGTCTACAGACCAAACTGAAGGTGCACAGAGCAGTTGTTCTCCTCACACTCCTCTATGCACGTGAAATGTGGACAGTGTACCAATGGCACGTCAAGAAGCTGAATCACTTCCACACAACCTGCTCCAGAAGACTGTTAAACATAAAATGGAGGACAAAATCCCAGACACGGAAGTACTTGACCAAGCAGGCCTGCTGAACATCCACACCATCTTGATGCTGTCTCAGCTTCGATGAGCAGGTCAAGTAGCTGGCATGCCAGACCACCGGCTACCCAAGAGAATCTTCTAAGATGAGCTGCAACAAGGAGAGCATTCTCATGAAGGTCAGAAGAAACACTTCAAAGCACTCTCAAAACATCTTTGAAAGCGTTTAACATCAACCCTGCCACATGGGAACAAACTGCTATGTATTGAGCTAGATGGCGCTACTTTATCCACAAAGGCGACAAAGCATGTGAAGAAAGGACAGCTGCAGCACAACAAAAGAGACAGGCAAGGAAAGCCCGCACCAGCAATCAAGAGCAGGTCTCCCACATTCCCTGTCCAAACTGTTACCACACATTCTGTGCACGCATTGGCTTGATCAGCCACCTGCGTATCAAGCCATCTCACCCCCTTTTAACCCCAAGAGGACTGAAGTGGTCCTCGTCGACTCGACGGATGAACACGATTGCCGTGAGCATGGGGGCTGAGAGTGCCATGTCTTACACACGTTGGATACAACAGGCATCAGTGGACATACCCAGTGCAGGGTGTGACGGTTGGTGACAAGTTCGATAGACTAGAAGATGGTAACAATACAAACACTTCCTCCCTTCTCCTTCCGATGTAAAACAGAGAGGTGATTTAAAGTTCAACAATAATTAAAATTTATTAAAATTAAAACAAATGATGAGTGGTGGTGAAGATGATGGTAAAAAAAAAATGCACAAGACCTGTGTGAAGAAGTTCCTCAGAATGTCCACTCTTGTTTGCCCCTATCATATGTCACAAAAGTACTCTAAAAAAACAAAACAAAAAAACCCCTAAAGTGTGGCGCTATGGAGTGCATGCGATGTGGTGTTTGTCCAAGAAATAAAGGGGTCTTAGCTTGTCTCTTGATGATGTTCCATGGAGGGATCTTCTGTGTCACACCGTCTCCTCCAGCATTCCAGATTGGGCCTTGTCTCTGCTATTGATGTGGACTTGGGATTGATGATTGTAGACGGATGAATGACGACACGAAAGGAATGAAGCAAACAGGAAACAGGAAACCTGCTAAGGACGAATTGTCTAAGTCCTCGATCTATATAACAATTCCCTGGACACCAATCAAACTCCAACCACACTTTTACAATTACACTATCTTGCGCTACGATTTTCATTTCTCATTATGTGAAAAATTTAATTTATACCAATATTCCTTTTTAACATTTCCTTCTTAAATGCCTAGGTTTCATGAATTAAAAAAAATTCATCAACACAAGAAAATTCTCGACGTCTCTGCGTCTTTACATTTTATAACAATATTCTCAACACGAGATGCATCTCGACATTACTGCATTTTTACATTTGCAATTACAACATTCCTTTTCCTTTTCTTTTAAGAATGCACGTCATTTTCATTTTCATGTAATCTCACATAATAATATGAATAGCTTCAACATTGCGTTATATCAGTTCAGCATTCAGACATCTTTCGCCCAACAGTTTCACATATCAGCATGTAAATAAATCAGCGTTATGACGACGATGTGCTGAGATAAAAGAATGGCATGGTTGAACATCACGACACAGGGGGAGTATGGTGTGTGTGCGAGATGAAAATGATTGCTCCACGATCAATAATATACTCAGAGGCATAAAAAACGCGAAAAATAGAGACAGTGCACGATTGTTCACATTGTTAACAGGACGTAAGCAATGTCGTTGGCACGTGCAACATTAGCAGTACGTGGTGTCTTGGCCGGTTGTAACCTCGTAACAGTGGGTGAATTTTGCCGGGTCAGCGTTTTTGGCACGAGGAGTGCATTTGCCATGTGGACTACCTACGCCACGTGCATCAATGTGAATTGCGACTCAATGTGGCCCCGATTGTGGGGCTATAAATTTCCAAACCCCAAAAAGTTCAAATTATCCCTTCCAGCGGCGCCAACATAATGCCGAGACTTTCTCGTCAAGATCGTTGCATAGCAATGGGGCAACTGCAGGCCGGGGTTCCAATGAGGCAGGTCGCTGTCGCATTCGGAGTCCACATTTCCACCGTCTATCACCTTCTGGACCGCTTTCAAGCAAGAAACACCACTGATGACAGACCGAGGAGCGGAAGACCAAGGGTCACCACAGCAGCCCAAGACCGCCATCTTCTGCGTCCGCATCGACGGGAGCCTTACCAAACCGCTGCCAACACAGCCAGGAACACCGTCGGCAACCATGGCAGGCCAACTAGCAGCAGGACCGTGCGTCGCCAACTGAACACAGTTGGTCTCCAATGCAGGCATCCAGCCCGGCGACCTATCCTGACACTCCAGCATCGCCAGAACCGTCTGCAGTGGGCACAGATCCACGTGCATTGGCGCCATCGGGACTGGGGCCGAGTCCTCTTCAGTGATGAAAGCCGGTTCTGCGTCAACCCAGGCGATGGCCGCATCCGGATCTGGAGAAGAGCAGGGGAATGCTTCACGGATGCCAACATCACCGAAAGGGACCCATGGGGTGGTGAAAGCATCATGATCTGGGGGGCTGTCGGCATGAATCGCCGTATTGGGCCAGTCATCTTCCAGAATGTGGGTCCAGGACGTGGTAATGGGGTCACTGCTGTTCATTACATCGACCAAGTTCTGAGGCCCCACATCCTGCCGCATTTCCAGCGGCATCCACAGAACCTGTTTCAGCAGGACAACGCAAGGCCGCACACTGCCCATGCTACGCAGAACTTCCTGAGGCACAACAGCATCAATCTGCTGCCTCACCCAGCCCGTTCTCCCGACCTTAACCCAATAGAGCATTTCTGGGATGCCCTTCAGAGGCAGTTGAACCAGCTCAACCCCAGACCCCAGACAGCAGCTCAGCTTGCTGTCGCTGTGGGCCAGGTGTGGTGGCAAGTCCCCCAGAGGCAGACCAACACTCTGGTGCGCTCGATGTACCGCAGGTGCACAGCTGTGATCAATGCTCGAGGTGGTCACACCAGATACTGACATTCTGCTGTTAACACAGGGTCAAGGTCAAGTTCATGTGACCTTATTTTCTACCAGAATGAACTTTGAAAGGACACTTTTCCGGTGTTTGATTGCTTTTTCTCACTTTCTATTACCAGTTGAAAGGAATCGTTGGCCAAATTACATCAAAATTTCTATACAGTTTGTTTTCGCGTTTTTTATGCCTCTGAGTATACATGCTGACCACGGATCTAAATTTGTAAATGTCAGCTTAAGTTAAATATTTTGTTTCAGAATTTTGTAGTGATCACGGACAAAGAAAATACGATTATATTTCAAGCATTTATTGATTCAAGCGGATTTGAAAGGGAAAAAAATGAATGTGCAGCCTACCCCATATCAAACTACGTTAGCGCTGATTAGTTGACCGGGCCGGTTCGACCTCTTCAGATGAAGTACACACACCCTCGCCGTGTGTTCCGACTCCTCATCTCTTCACTGCAGCGCTTCCACTCAGTACTGGCCTAGTACTGACACTTGCTAAGATCTTGAGATAGCTGAAATCCTTGGTCATCCTGCTTGACCATCACTAGAACTTGAGCCACACATCAGCATATTCTTTCTTCAACATTACAACATTCCCTTTTCTGGAATCATAACATTACAACATTCCCTTTCCGGAATCACAACACTACAACATTCCCTTTTTCCAGAATCATAACACTACACAAGAAAGGATTTCCATATAAACCTTTCAGAATCTAGTTTTTCCAAATTGGGGAAAGGATTTCCACCTGGATCCTCTTCAATAAACCATGAATACAATTCATTACACACAATGATTACTTTCATTACACAATTGATGATTACTTTTCAACTATAAATGTCTTTCGTCAATTCACACAATGTTCATTTGTTTTCTTGTAACACAAGAATGTTCACTTCATTTCATATAATCACCATGTCTTTCGTCAATTCAAGAAATGTTCATTTCTTTTCTTGTAACACAAGAATGTTCGTTTCATTTCGATTCATCAACTTCAATATATGTAAGGGAAAGATTTCCACCACACTCTTGTTTACCAACACACACATTGATACCCATGTCAAGAGTGAACCAAACACTCATTCACATCAGAATGAAAATCAGCACAAAGTCTATGTCGCTCACTCTGGGAGCTTATTATCCATAGCATCAAAACTCTCCATCTTCTTGCAAACCATATTCGAATAGACACTTTTTTTCATCATGAAGTTCATAGCCAGTTAAGTCACAAAATAAACAAGATCTTTTTTTTTTTCTGAAGACACACTTCCTATAACACTCACTTCATCTATTCACATTTTCCGAAACAATTTTGTTTTGTTACCCTATCAAGTCATAGGATAACAGAACACAACAAACTCTTTTTTTTTTTTAAACAAAACCTTCACAAATGCGCTGAGGAAGTTTCAGTCGCTCCTAAACGGGAATACAGTTTCGGTTTGCTAATAAATAAACATTCAATGACAGATACCTGACTGCCACCAGCACACGGTTGAGTCCCTCTTCGGCCTTCTGTGAACTTGTGTTGCCGGAATCACTGCAGAGACTGCCTAACCGGTGCAACTCACCCGGCTTATAGCAATGCGCCGGTGAGTAGCAGTCAGCTGAATTTTGCAACCGGCTTCCGGACAACCACCTTCCGCAAGCGCGGTCGCATGAAAATTTGTGACCGGACGAAAAACAGTCCGTCACAGCTAGGGAGGAAAACCAGGGCATCAGTGCAAAGTTCAACAGAGATCAATCGTTCCTGACATCTGACAATTTCCTTCTTTGATTTCAAAACCTGTCATTAGATTCCATGATTCACCATGATATATAGAAAACTATACACTTCACTATTAATTTTCGACTGTCACTACGCCTAGTGCGGTGACAGGGATACCCGAATGTAGAAGGGTACCCCCTTTTCATCCACCCCGCCCACACTCTAAAACTACCAACACCACAGAACAAAAATACAAAACACTAAATAATAGGTGCAACAAATAAATGTTATTCAAATTCATACTCACCCACACACTATCAGCAAAAAAAAAAAAAAAAATCTTCAAACAATAATATATAAAAAAAAAACCCAAACCCCCCACCAAAATCAGCGATACACAATAAAAATGCCCGGACACCCCACCTTCAAATCCAGGAAGCCTCAAGGGACCCCAACCCACACAGGGTTAATACCGGACCAGGGATACTCCAGGGACTATCACGTGGTAACCTGGGCCTGGGTCATCCAGAGGTAGGATGGCCCACCGAACCCACAGTGCCTCCCCCCCCAAAAAAAAAAAAACAAAAACAAAACCAAACAAACAAAAAAAACCCAATTCGTTACAATTCCCCCTCCACACAATACATACAAATATATATATTTGATGAGTCCGATCCAGCGGATGAAAGGCCTAGGAGCAGGCAATACAAACAGATGTGCCTTCGGGAGGGATTACGATGGTTCCCTCATGCAGCTAGTGAAGGGTTTCTCATGTTTATAATATATTCCCCCCATTTTCTTCATCTTCAATTTTTTTCTAAAAGTTCAAATCTTTGCCAAGTCATTACTATAATGACTGAAGAATTGTTAGCCTGCACTTGTTTTCCCCCACTACTTAATTGTTCAGCTATTATAAATATAATATAATATTATATATATATATATATATATCACGTAGGAGCAGGCAATACAAATAGATGTGCCTTCGAGAGGGATTGCGATGGTTCCCTCAGGCGGCTAGTGAAGGGTTTTTCACATTTATTCACATTTTCTTCATCTTCAATTTTTTTTTTCTTTTCTAAAAGTTCAAATCTTTGCCAAGTCATTACTATAATGACTGAAGAATTGTTAGCCTGCACTTGTTTTCCCCCACTACTTAATTGTTCAGCATTATATTGTTTGGTCAATCAGTGGGAGATTGCATCTCTTAGGAGATCCAAGTAAAGGTTGTTCTGTACAATTCTTAGCCACTTACAATGCTTGGGTTATTGAACAGCAGAGCTGACCACTCAGACTGTTCCACATCTTTTGATCTCCCTTGTATCCTTGAATGGATCCTCAAGCATAGGCTCAAAGATTGTCCCCTACATCTTATACTGGTGCATAATGCTTTTAGTCTTTCAGCAACTTTTTTCCTCTCCACACTTTCGTTTTGTTCCATTTTGCTACCCTTCGCTGGCTGCTTTGGGGGTGCTGTTGCATTCTCTTTTGAACCCTTGGTGGTGAGAACACCACAGAATTATGGACTGTGGTGTGTCTCTATTTGACACCAAGAGCACAAACACAATCAGCCGTGTCTCCCTGATGAGTCCGATCCAGCGGACGAAAGGTCTAGGAGCAGGCAATACAAATAGATGTGCCTTCGAGAGGGATTGCGATGGTTCCCTCAGGCGGCTAGTGAAGGGTTTTTCATATTTATGATATATTCCCCCCATTTTCTTCATCTTCAATTTTTTTTTTCTTTTCCAAAAGTTCAAATCTTTGCCAAGTCATTACTATAATGACTGAAGAATTGTTAGCCTGCACTTGTTTCCCCCACTACTTAATTGTTCAGCATTATATATATATATATATATATATATATACACCTTCACACACTCGAACCCTTTTTCACACATCAATTCCCACACTCCAACTTTTTTCCCTTCCTTCACGAACGTTCACGGTTTGTGCACTGGTGACAACACTGTCACTGAGGTCCTGATGCCCCAGCAGACGAAGCGCCGAACGATGAGAATCGACCATGTCACAAGGTTCAACACGGAGTCACTGATTCAAAGTACACTGTGACACACATTGAAGAAAATGAAGAGCTCAGCAGATCTCAGCAGCAGGAGGGGGAGCTCCGACGCTCGCAGAAGGATGAGCTCGCCCCCTCCCAGTCGTTCGTAGCGATGACCTAGAGGTCGGCCAGAAAGAAGTCGGAAACAGGGCAGTACCAGGTAAGATGCCTCACACCAGAGGTTGCAGCAGCAGAGCGGTCAAACCCTGTCGACACCTGGACATAAAATAGTTTCATGACTACTCTGGCACGCAACTGATCATAGAACTACGGGCACACCAGAACTACAACCGGTTGTCTCTGCGACTTCAATGTCGGCCAAGGCATTTGAGCCATCAAACTAAGTGTAACACATACACCAACAACCCAATCTGGAACTCACAATTCTACCAAACGGGACATAAATCAGCCTACAATATCCAAAAAAACCCCAACAACAACAAGAAGAGAGTGCACAAAAAAAAAAACAACAACAAAAAACAAAAAAACCCAAAACAAACCAAAACAAAAAACAGGTGTTAACTTCCGATTATGAACACCCCGGCTTTCTCCATATTCTGGAATATCGAAGTCAACAAAGTCAATTAATAATACTGTCAATGTGACAAAAATTATTAACAACCATCCTTTCACATACCACACTATCAATATCATATTATTCCATATCTCAATCAACACACCTAAAACGGTATGTACCCAAGTGGGACAGGATGATGCCATAAATCAATCAACGAAATTATCCACAGGGAATTTATAAAATAAAGAATTACTGTTTTCTTCAACGGCATATAATGAATGCCAAACGATTCAACAACAACAACAACAACAACACCGGAGAGCGGAAGCGCTCGCCGCTGCTGAATAAAAGACAATATTAGGTCAACCCCAATATGATATCATAATCCAATAATAAAATGAATGACCACTGTCACTGCCCTGAACTCAAACAGCCAGTATCACCAAAACCGATAGCGATCGAAAACAAATGACCGGCGAGGCCATATTAGTAACGAAGACCCAGACATACTAACAAAAGTGGAGCGACAGGACGGCGCCCCCCTGCTGGGCTGTACGTGACTAGGCATACGCCTAATCAATTTCAACTTGCAACCAAATCACTGCACTAACTTAAGAATAACACAACAAATTTAAAAGCTACCTATTCCAACTTCCAATCATAATCACAAAAAGAAAACAATGCATTAAATATATCAATGCATAACACCGCAAATATTCATCAATTCAAACCACCAATGTCATATAATTCACCAACTTCACACAACCAACCATATACCATTTTCTTTCCAACTACAATAACCACCTTCACACTCCCTCTTCCCCCTACTCGAGGTCAAAGCACACCACCATCCCCCCTCCCATTATCGCTTCAGCGCAACAGCCATCCTTCATATGAAAAGAGGGGCATACGAAATAATTTTCTTCTCCAATCAAAAGAAAAATAAGAATAAACAAAAACCTATTATAATCCTCATCAATTTTCATATATACGAATTTATGGTTTGACTCGATAATTATCGGAATTTAAAACAACATTTTTTTTTTAAATTCATTTTCAACGAACGACGGAAACACAATGCAATGAAAACAACAACCGCCGCACATACCGACATTCGGCGCGCGCGCGCATGACGATAACCTCTAAACAGAAGCGCGCGTCAAGCATATGACACCTCCCTCTCACTCCTTCCCCCCTTGTCTACAAGCGATTTACGGCCCCGTAGATCCTCTGTTTTTCATACTAAACTGAATCGCGCTTCTCACATGTCGCCTATGTACAAACGACGCGTTTCGATCCAGAATTATCTACCTCCAACTCCCTTCTTCAATGAACAACCTGCCCTACACTTCTCACCTGGAGTTACGATGACCAACGAAGACAATACAGGACAAACACCCGCCAGAGCAGCTCCAGACCGGGGAAACCCTCGCTCCCTTGAAGGCGTGGACACTGGTGGCAGACACCGACACACCGATAACTTCTTCTTGGAATCCCGAGCTGTCACAAGGACACACCGATGGGTTTCCTGGCAGCCCACTAAACAAAGTGGCAAAACTGCCTCACCAAACGCTGGATCAGAAGACCTCCGTCTCGAGCCAGGAGTCGCAAACAACTGAATCAGACAGTCAAGAACAGACGACACTTAGAATTGACAGACATTATGAAACTGACAAGGCCACTCCCTGACTTCGACCAATCATCAATAGGTTGCCCAGGGAACGGCACGACAAAACTCAAGATAGGGGCATAGATAGAGACAGTCGTATGCAGACTCGAAACACCAACTTGCCAGAGGACCAGTCAGCAATAAATCACCTAGGGTGACGAGACCACACTTCCCAATATGGGAACAACTGTGTATCGGCACAGACTCTAGATTATAAATAATAATAATAATAATGATTTCTTATATAGCGCTTAATCAAACGAATTTCTCTAAGCGCTGTACAAAGTCATACTACATTCACCCTTCTCATATACAATAATACACCTTATACCCAACTACAAATACTATTACTACAATAACTAACAAATCCTAATCCTACCAATGTGACATTCACTTATTCTTCAAATATCACTACAAAAACTTAATCCTATAACGTTCAATCATACAACAAATACATATAATAGAGAACATACACATACGCTACATTTGAAAAGGCCCAGACGGCTATGAGTTAGGTTGTACCCCCCCCCCCCCCTCCCACAGCATTGACTAATTATGAGAAAATAGATGGGTTTTAAGTTTAGACTTGAAAGAAGAGATAGAATCTGAATGTCTGAGACAGTCTGGCAGTCTGTTCCATGTCGCTGGAGCTTGAAAAGAGAAAGATCTTTCACCAGTAGTAGTCCTGAAGTGAGTCATTCGCAGAAGGCGGTCGTCAGCACAGGAGCGTAGTTGTCGAGAGGGGGTGTAGATTTTAAGGAGATCTGAGAGATAAGAAGGTCCATTTTCAAAGAGAGCAGAGAAAGTGAGAGTTGAGATTTTGTATGAGATACGGTTTGAGACAGATAACCAGTGAAGAGAGTGGAGGAGAGGCGAAATGTGAGCATGTTTTCTTGCTCTACAGACGACTCGGGCTGCATGATTTTGGATTCGCTGTAATCTTTCTATCAGGTATTTTGGAAGGCCGGCCAAAAGTGAGTTGCAGTAATCTATTCTAGATAAGACAAATGCACAAATGAGAGTTTTTGTAGCATCTGTAGAGAGAAGGTGACGTACAGAGCTGATTCTTCTTAGTTCTAAATAGGCAATCTTGCAAATATTTGAAACCTGTTTCTCAAAGGAGAGGGATTGGTCAAGTATGACCCCTAGACTGCGGACAGAGGTGGAGACAGAGACAGCACAGTCATTGATAGTGACAGTTGAAGGCAGAGAAGGATGGTTAGGCTGTTTTGTCACGAACATGAGTTCCGTCTTGTCGTCGTTTAGTTGTAGTTTGTTGGTTGTCATCCAGTCCTTCAGGTCTGCAATGCAGCCCCGCGTCCGAGAAATCAGTGAGTCAGTTTCAGCAATGGGAGCCGACTGATGAAGCTGAGTATCGTCAGCAAAGCTCTCATGCGACATGGCGTGACCACTGATGACGTCAGACACAGGACTAGCATACAGCACAAAAAGGACTGGCCCAAGTACAGAACCCTGAGGCACACCATACCTAAGAGGAGAACTGTCTGAGTATCTTTCCTGTACACACACTGTCTGAGTCCGTCCAGTCAAGTAAGAAATAATCCAGTCGAGAGCTGTGTCTTTGAATCCAAAGGAAGTTTGAAGCCGTGAGAACAAAATATTATGATCGATCGTGTCAAATGCTGCAGAGAGGTCTAACATCGCTAATAAGGAAACATTCCCATCGTCAAGCCCGCAGAGGAGGTCATTGACTATACGGAGGAGTGCTGTCTCACAACTATGGCCTTGTCTGTAAGCAGATTGATGAGGATTCAAAAGGTGATTCTTTTCGAGATGTTCTAGAATTTGTTCCAAAACGATCTTCTCCAATAATTTTGATAGAAATGACAAATTTGATACAGGCCGATAATTCTTTAAAACATTTTTATCTAATGAAGGTTTCTTGATCAATGGACGTACCACTGCGGACCGGAAGATTTCAGGAACGTGACCAGAGGACAAAGAGGTATTGATAACATGAGTAAGATGGGGTAGGACATCATCAATGCACTGAAAGAGCAAGTTAGTGGGAATGGCATCAAGTTCACATGATTTAGGGCTGCATCGCAAACAAAGTTTTTTGACAAAGTCTTGACTAACAGGACTAAAACAAGCCAAAGGAGGTCCACAGTAAACTTTGTCATTCAGAGGATGTACAGGTGCAATAGAATCTAGCTTTTCACGGATAGTGTCAATTTTTCCATTGAAAAACTCTAAGAATTTCTGAGGGAGCTCTTGAGTTTGGAAGATGGTGGGAAGGGGGGAGTAGCTGACTTTGCCTAGGAGACTATTTGTGACATTAAATAGTTGCTTGGCCGTATTACAGGCCAATATCTTTGAAGAATAGAACAAAGTTTTTGCTTGATGAACAATGTCAGTAACATGATTTCTCGCAGTTTGATATATTTCCCTGTGCACAGTCAGTCCCTCCAATCATCAATCGCTAACCACCAACAGCTTGTACACAAGACCAAATATGGACACAACCATATACAAGCACCAATCTCCAATAGTTGGTCAACCAATCACCCATAAATCACCAAGGCAACAGACCACAAAATCACAAGAATGGATACAGCCAAATATAGGCACAAACTTCACCCTCTTTGGTCGATCACCTACCAACAATGATTCGACCAAAACACACAAAAAATCAAACACGCATCGTAACTTCCAAATATCGACACGGGAGAAAGAAAGAACTGACCGCTGCAATAACTCCGCCTTACAATATGCGCAATTATGTCCCTTGAATGTCCGTGCGTGACGTCGACAAATCTGAAAACGAGCCGCCCCGCGTTTGCAACATACTACAAAATGGAGTATGATTCAATACGCTTTCGTGCTGTAAAGCAATTTTCAGCGTTGCATTCATATTTTGGGAAAAAAAGAAGCAAAAAAACAAGCAAAACAAAACAAAACATGTGCATTGACAGCCAGAAACATTTGTCAAAAACAACCTCTGAGCTGCTAGCCTTCTGCAGACTGGGGATGAACTCACCGTAAAGTGCACGGCAGCTGTAAGCAGTAAACATCACCAGTGGGCCTATGACGCAAAAGACATAAATGTCGCTACAAACTTCATCACGAGCAATCTCTCTCTCTCTCTCTCTCTCTCTCTCTCTCTCTCTCTCTCACTCCGAGAGTCTGAAACCAAAATGTCTGCAGGCGGTTGAAAAATGATCTGTCTTGCACTGGATGTCCTCAGAACTCAGAAAAACTGAATGCTCTATCATCTTGAAGAAATACACACACACACACACGGCGCGCGCGCGCGCGCGCCACACACACACACACACACAACACACACACACACACACACACACACACACAACACACACACACTGAAAGTGCTGACACCTGTAACAAACTTTACAAATTGAAAGTACAAATAGAACGATAAAACCTGACATACTATCGCTCACAAAGACAACTGTCCACGGAAAAGCATGCTTACACACGCACACGCGCGCGCGCCACACACACACACACACACACACACACACACACACACACACACACACACACATATTTTGACGATTTCACACACACACACACACACACACACGCGCGCGCGCGCGCGCGCGCGCGCACGCAAGCACAGACACAGATCCACGCACCCCTCCCCCCCTCCTCCCCCCCCCACCCCACACACACACAAACACACAGAGGATTCAAGATAGTGAAAAGAGTCAAGAATTGAAAACCTTGTCAGCCAAAACTATTGCAAATTTTCCACAAACCATTATAATGTTGAAAGATGTAAGAGCAATGGAGATCGATCTGAGGCCGCCACATGCCAGAGACAGTAGTAGTGTCAGCCAGAAGTAGAGTGGAGATACAACGTGGATAAGGAAACAAGCGAACAGTCAGCACGTGCATCGTCACCCATGTGCTCACAGACCATCGTGGATAAGGAAACAAGCGAACAGTCAGCAAATGCATCGTCACCCATGTGCTCACAGACCATAGTGGATAAGGAAACAAGCGAACAGTCAGCAAGTGCATCGTCACCCATGTGCTCACAGACCATCGTGGATAAGGAAACAAGCGAACAGTCAGCAAGTGCATCATCACCCATGTGCTCACAGACCATCGTGGATAAGGAAACAAGGGAACAGTCAGTACGTGCAGCATCACCCATGTGCTCACAGACCATCGTGGATAAGGAAACAAGCGAACAGTCAGCACGTGCATCGTCACCCATGTGCTCACAGACCATCGTGGATAAGGAAACAGGGGAACAGTCAGTACGTGCATCGTCACCCATGTGCTCACAGACCATCGTGGATAAGGAAACAAGCGAACAGTCAGCACGTGCATCATCACCCATGTGCTCACAGACCATCGTGGATAAGGAAACAAGTGAACAGTCAGCAAGTGCATCATCACCCATGTGCTCACAGACCATCGTGGATAAGGAAACAAGCGAACAGTCAGCAAGTGCATCGTCACCCATGTGTTCACAGACCATCGTGGATAAGGAAACAAGCGAACAGTCAGCACGTGCATCATCACCCATGTGCTCACAGACCATCATGGATAAGGAAACAAGGGAACAGTCAGCGCGTGCATCATCACCCATGTGCTCACAGACCATCGTGGATAAGGAAACAAGCGAACAGTCAGCAAGTGCATCGTCACCCATGTGTTCACAGACCATAGTGGATAAGGAAACAAGCGAACAGTCAGCAAGTGCATCATCACCCATGTGCTCACAGACCATCGTGGATAAGGAAACAAGGGAACAGTCAGCGCGTGCATCATCACCCATGTGCTCACAGACCATCGGTGAACTTGAAAGGAACAGAAAGAAAGACACGGAACAGCCCATGTTGAAACTGTCAAGGGGGGTCATCTCTGTCAGCGCCCGTTATCAACGAGAGTGACCCCCTTCACATCGACCCAACCTTCACTCATGGTGACACGATACGACAGGTGACACCATCAGTCAGATTAACGTACAATCAGCACTATCATCATAGTACAATCACAATCATCAGTCACAATACAGACAATCAACATCATCAGTCACATTAACAGTACAATCAGACATCATCAGTCAGATCAACAGTACAATCAGACATCATCAGTCACATTAACAGTACAATCAGACATCATCAGTCAGATCAACAGTACAATCAGACATCATCAGTCACATTAACAGTACAATCAGACATCATCAGTCAGATTAACAGTACAATCAGACATCATCAGTCAGATTAACGGCACAATCCGACATCAGTCACATTAACAGTACAATCAGACATCATCAGTCAGATCAACAGTACAATCAGACATCATCAGTCAGATCAAAAGTACAATCAGACATCATCAGTCACATTAACAGTACAATCAGACATCATCAGTCAGATTAACAGTACAATCAGACATCATCAGTCACATTAACAGTACAATCAGACATCATCTGTCAGATTAACAGTACAATCAGACATATCAGTCAGATCAACAGTACAATCAGACATCATCAGTCACATTAACAGTACAATCCGACAGAGAAAATGTAAGAATTTAGGTGTGACACAGTACGCCCTTAATGCTGACAATCAGTATTATATGTGAGAATACAGGTGTGACACAGTACGCCCTTTATGCCGACAGTCAGTATTATATGTCAGAATACAGGTGTGACACAGTACGCCCTTAATGCCGACAATCAGTATTATATGTCAGAATACAGGTGTGACACAGTACGCCCTTTATGCCGACAGTCAGTATTATATGTCAGAATACAGGTGTGACACAGTACGCCCTTAATGCCGACAATCAGTATTATATGTCAGAATATAGGTGTGACAGTGTACGCCCTTAATACCGACAATCAGTATTATATGTCAGAATATAGGTGTGACACAGTACGCCCTTAATGCTGACAATCAGTATTATATGTCAGAATATAGGTGTGACAGTGTACGCCATTAATACCGACAATCAGTATTATATGTCAGAATATAGGTGTGACAGTGTATGCCATTAATACCGACAATCAGTATTCAGATCGTTATCGTGGTATGCTCTTCAAAGAACCCCTTTTTTTTCCCCTCCAGATCTAATTGCTTAACCACAAATTGACAAACGGCAACTCTGTTCGTGATGGAAAGGGGAGCGTGTCATTGGTCCCAAGGTTCACTGGTCCCACAGTTCATTGGTCTCAAGGTTCGTTGGTCCCAAGGTTCGTTGGTTCCAAGGTCCGTTATATATTTCATAGATTTATATGGACCTTGGGACCAACTGACCTTGGGACCAATGGACCTTGGGACCAATGGTATGACCCCAAGAAAAGACATGCCCCACTTTCCCCTGACGTTTTTCGGAACATGTCTATTTAGACTGAGAATAAAACAATGAATACAAAATCACAGCGTTAGGGCGGCGAAAGTTGAGAGGCTGTGTTTGGACTGATTTATTTACGGCTTTGAAGTAATGTCAAAAGTGGAGACACAGTTGATAGACTGGCAACATCTTCATCCGTGACGGAAAACGGTCCCACACAGGACAATTAGCCTTGTGTGTCTGCAGCATTAAATAACATTTCTGACACGTGAGCCAAAAATGTCTTTTTCAATAGGCCTAGTTCCTACAGGCAGTTTGTCTGTAAAAATGTCCTTAAAACCGAGAGAAAAGAAAACGTTAAAAGGTATACACGAAAAAAAAAAAGGGGGGGGGGGGGGGGGGGGGGGACTTTCCGAAAAGCTGTGTTGTGACTGATTTATTTACGGCTTTGAAGTCATGGCACGTAATCTAGAAATCTGAAAAAAGGTGGAAACAACATACCTCGCCCATATGGTGATTATGTGTGTAAGATCGGCCGTTAGCGTACAATACTCAGCAGACCAGGTATCGTTGGAGTTGGTGTCTGTTGTTTATTCTCGCTCGTTATCGTCACTAGGTAACAGAACTCGTCGTAATCTTAGTATGCGAGATTGTACAAGGGAGGTTACTCTACATCCCCCCTTTCTTAGCAGACAGCATACCTCTTTTAGATCTACTGTTACAAATTAAATGATCTTTTAACATTTCTGCCAAGAAATTTTTTTCAAACCAATTCACTGCAAATGGAGAATTACTATGAACTGTCCTAGACTGGCTTAATAAATGACATTGCTTTAAATTTAAAATCTTATGTAAATTCATAAGGGCCAGCTACAGTATTTTAAGTCCAAATGAAGTCCTTCTTCAAGAAGTTCTTGACAGATGCAGAACCTTCTTTAAAAGTCAAAATTTCAACTAAACTTGAAACTACAAACTAAACTGAACATCAACAAATAGTCAGGTGAGTACTTTGCTCTTTTACAAATCAAGTCTGTTAGGTGCTTGTACTCTCCTTCCTGACTTTGTGTACACTGTCTTTTGAGCAGTCTGTTTTACAGGCATCTTATCAGTTGCTGGGTCTCCTGGTTTCTTAGCTGCGGGCTGCTGGACTGGTAAGGAAGAACTTTCACCAGCAGACTCTTCATGACTTGCTGTGTCCAGAGTCTCCAGCTTCTGGTTCGGCAATGTTGAGGAAGCAATGGGCTTGGATTTGACCGCAACCTCTTCCCCACTTCTTCGCCAAAGCTGATTGCGATTTCTGCGTTGAGTGCCTCTGTCAGTCTGAACAATAACAGACCGAGGTGAAGTGTTTTTGATCACCACTGCTTCTTTGTTTGTTGGAGTCTTCATCCACACAAATTGACCTTTCGAAAATCGTGGGACTTCTTTTGCTCTATGTCGGAGATCGTGGTAATACTTCTGTTGATTTCTGAAATGTTCATCCTTCTTCTTGAATCCCTCGACGTCTGGTTTGAATCGAATGTACTGACTGGGCATTGAAGGTACACAGTTTCTAAGTTTCGGGCTCATCATCAGTTCTGCTGGACTGTAGCCATTCTGAAGGGGAGTTGTCCGGTAGTTGAGAAGGGCAATATATGGGTCAGCAGACTTCTTAATCAGATTCTTCACTGTCTGAACAGCCCTCTCTGCTTCACCATTTCCTTGTGGATGATACGGACTACTGGTGACATGAAGTGAAGAAATAGTCTTGTGAGAATTTCAGGAATTCTCGAGAGTTGAACTGTGGACCATTGTTGGATACAACTACTTCTGGGATTCCAAATCTTGAAAAGATGGATTTACAGTGGTCAATGACAGCTACTGAGGTGGTCTGCTTCAAATGTACTGTCTCTATCCAACGGGAGTAATAATCTACTACTAAAAAATAAGAGTGTCCATTCAGTTCAAACAAATCCATAGCAATCTTCTGCCACGGGTAATCAGGAGTCTTGGTTGGCTTTAGAGGTTCAGATGGGAGTTTTCTCTCCTTCTCACATGTTGCACAAGCACCAACGACTTCTTCAATTTTATTTGAGAGTCCTGGCCACCAAACACAACTTCGGGCTAATGCTCTGCATTTCACAACACCCTGATGACCTTGGTGGATTCTGCTTAAAATCTCATTTTGCAGCTCAGCCGGAATAACCAGACGGCTCTGGAACAGCAACAGACCTTGCTGAACTGTCAGATCTTGACGAGCAAACCAGTATTGTCGCAGATTGACATCTTTTTTCGCTGTTTCTGGCCAGTGGTCTAACTTACAAAAGTTCATGACTTGGCTGCAGATTTTGTCTGAGCATTGCTTTTGTCGAATCTCTTCTAGCTTTGCATCACTTGCGGGAATGCCGTCAATGACAGCAGAGACAAAGGCATTTGTCTCATCTTCCATTAAATGTTCCTGTTCAGCAGATGCACACCCAGGAGCTCTTGACAAAGTGTCTGCCGTCATCAGATTTTTCCCTGCAGTGTATACTATATCATAGGAATACTGCATCAGACGCATTCGGAACCTCTGAATCCTTGGAGTCAGTTCATCCAACAGCTTGGTTTTCAGCAGTGCCAACAGAGGTTTAGGATCTGTTTCAACTGTGAATTTTGAAAGTCCAAGCAAGTAGTCTTGAAATTTTTCACAGTTCCAAGTCACTGCCAGTGCTTCTTTTTTCACCTGCACGTACCTTTGTTCTGTTGCGGTGAGAGCTCTTGAAGCATAGAATACTGGCTTCCAGTCGTTTTCTTGTTTCTGCAGTAGTACTCCACCTAATCCATATGATGATGCATCTACTGAGACTTTGGTTGGCTTTTCTGGACTATAGTGTGCCAGCACTGGTGTTGAACTCAGCTGCTTTTTCAGTGATTGGAAGGCTCTCTCTTGTTGCTCATCCCAATTCCAGTGAGTTTCTTTCTTTAGCAGATCTCTCAATTGTTTTGTTGTGTCGGCCATGTGAGATGTAAATTTTCCAACATGATTCACCATTCCCCAAAATCGGCGCAATTCAGAGATATTTGTAGGTTTTGGGAAATTTGAAATAGCTTGTACTTTCTCTGGATCCATCTGGATTCCTTCTTTGGATATAATGTGTCCCAGGAACTTCACTGTGTCAGTTGAGAATTTGCATTTCTCATTTAGTGTGACACCAGCTTCCTTCATCTTCTGCAGAACCAGTCTCAGTCGACTATCATGTTCTTGTTGATCTTTTCCAAATACCAGCACATCGTCAATGTCGCAGATGACCCCAGGTATTCCTTCTATGATTTGTGTCATCTCTCGATGAAAAACCTCTGGTCCCGAGCTGATACCAAATGGCAGGCGTTTGTAACAGTAACGCCCGAACGGAGTAATGAAGGTGGTCAACTCCTGACTATGTGGGTGAAGTGGTATCTGGTGGAATCCACTGTTACAGTCTAGTTTTGTGAACACAGTGGCACCATTCAGCTGGGCTAGTAGTTGATCAGTTGTGGGTAGTGGAAAGTTCTCTCGACGCACACTCTCATTGAGTTTAGTGAAATCGATGCACAGTCGCACTTTCCCATTTGGTTTTAGTACTGCCACAATTGGTGCACACCAGTCAGTGGGAGTTTCCACAGGACGGATGATATCTTGCTCTTCTAATTTCTTAAGTTCTTCTAGAACCTTTTCTTTCATTGGAAGGGGAAGTCTGCGTGGAGTTGAGATGGCAAACGGTTGAGCATTTTCTTGCAGTCTTATTGTGTAGACGTTTTTCATTCTCCCTAGGCCTGTAAATAGCTCTGGGAATTCTTGTTTGTACTGATGATCTCTGTCTACAGAGTTGACTCTTTCAATCATTTTTAATGCCTCAATTGCAGGCCTTCCCAAAAGTGGTTCTTTTAAGTCAACAACAACATACAGATCTTGCTCTGAAGATGCTTCACCTACTGCTAAGGTGGCACGGACTCTGCCAAGCACATTGATTTTGCTCTGGTCAGGCTCAAACAGCTTTTTGTCTGTCTTCTGTATCAGTGGTGAGTTCTTCTTGAAGAACCTATCAGGTACAACCGTCACATCTGCTCCAGTGTCTATTCTGAAATTCACAGCATGACTATGTGTTTTAGTTGTTACCTGAACATCAGCATGCCAGTTTACTGCTCCACATTCTGCTGATTCTTCAGTCACAGTGCCAAGTATGTTGCTCTCTTCATCTTCTAAATATCTCACATCAGTTTTTGTTCTGCACATTGCTGCATAGTGGCCCTTCTTGTTACATTTTCTGCAGTCCGCATCTTTTGCTGGACAGTCTTGCCTACTATGCGATGGATATTTTCCACATCTGGTGCATTTTCTTGAATAGTTTTGTTGATTCTTTCCACTTTGCTTTGAAATGATTTTGAGTTCATACTGCCTCCTTGTTTCTTTTTGAACAAACGTTGTACTTGAGATGAGTCTCCTTCACTTGACATTGACTGTAGCTGTTGTTTTGAACTTTCATATGCTCTTCCAATTGTTAAGCACTTGTCTAATGTCAGCTGTTTATCTTCTTGGAGTTTTTCTCTCAATCCTTCTTCTCTAACTCCTACAACAACTTGATCCCTGATAAGTCTTTCTTCCAGTTTATCAAAGTTGCATGGTTTTGCTAGCTTTCTGAGTGCTGCAATATACCGTTCTATTGACTCTGATGCTTCTTGCTTTCTGAGATGAAATTTATAAGACGCAAAAGCTTCATGAGTATCTCCTACGAAGAATTCTTCAAGTTTTCCATCACCTGTTTGAGATCATTTTGTCATCTCTATTTTTGAACTTCAGGTTGTCAAATATTTCACATGCATCAGGCCCAAAAACAGCAAGAAACACAGATACCTGATATTCCTGGTCTTCCTCTTTGATAAGTCTACTTGCAATGGCATAATTTTCGAATTGCCTCCTGAAACGCATCCAGTTTTGAGACAAATTTCCCTCCAGACACATCTTTTCTGGTGCTGGAACGTTTGCAGTAAACTGCTTCTGTTGGCCCCTTGGCTCAGTTCGTGACGTCGATTCCGTCATTTTACTTCTTTTCTGGATTGTTTTCTTCTTCTTCTTTGCTTATTACGTCGTGTCGGCCTCCCTTTGACGTCCTGACACTTCTGACACCATGTAAGATCGGCCGTTAGCGTACAATACTCAGCAGACCAGGTATCGTTGGAGTTGGTGTCTGTTGTTTATTCTCGCTCGTTATCGTCACTAGGTAACAGAACTCGTCGTAATCTTAATATGCGAGATTGTACAAGGGAGGTTACTCTACAATGTGCAGGTCAACATTTTGTGGGTCTTTGTTTGCTTATTTGTCGTCTTTTTTGTGTGTTTTCTTTTAGTCTCAAAGTGAGGCGACTGCAAGCGGAAATCTAAACAAATCTTAAAAAGTGGTTAAAATAACTCCCCGCCGAACAAAATGGACAAACGAATCTCAAGACAAAACACGATGCGTTTCGACCTCTTAGGTCTTCTTCAGGCAAGAGAAACAACACTCAGGACAACTAAGATGAAGACTGAGCAATCACTTATCTTTGTCAAATTCGGCGCAAGATGGGCGAAGTTATTTTAGCCACTTTTTACGATTCGTTTTGTTTTGTTTTCAGATGTTCCCAGTTAAGCCAGGATCCAGTATGTGTCTTTTATGCCAGTCTTTACTGCTGTAGTGGTTAGCTTTGTCCTTGTTTGATGTGGTGTTCTTGTTCAGCCACATTACTTTTTTTTAAGTCACATCCAAGTTATTACTTTGTCAGTGAACTACTATTCATGTGTGAATCACACGAATTAGATTAAGCGTTGGGATTCAGTACAGAAGTAAAGCTTATGAATTATTGGACACCTTTTCCTGAATGTGTCATAGAAATTGATCATTGTATTTCATGTGAGATTGTTGACTCTCTCTCTCGTAAATATGCTGTCTGTGAGTGTGCTACTGTTGCATGTGAAACTGACGAAACAGATGAGTGAAAAAAAACTACAAACATGGTAACAGGACATTCATTTTTTTCATAAGTACTTGCATGAACTGAAAATCTGAAGAAAATAAGCATAAATCGATTTTGACAAATATATCACTGCATGGGAGAGGTTTCTTGCTTTCCTGTCTCTATTGCTTGTGTCTCTGATTGCTTTTTCTCTGAGACGTTGCTTCTGTTTTCTGACTGCTTTTTCCTGTGACATTGCTATGTTTCTGACTGCTTTTCCTGTGAATGCTTCGTTTTGACTGCTTTCCTGTGACATTGCTTCTGTTTCTGACTGCTTTTCCTGTGACATTGCTGTTTCTGACTGCTTTCCCTGTGACATTGCTTCCGTTTCTGACTGCTTTTCCTGTGACATTGCTTCGTTTCTGACTGCTTTTCCTGTGACATTGCTTTTGTTTCTGACTGCTTTTCCTGTGACATTGCCTTCTGTTTCTGGCTGCTTTTCCTGTGACATTGCTTTTGTTCTGACTGCTTTTCCTGTGACATTGCTTGTTCTGACGCTTTCCTGTGACATTGCTTTGTTCTACTGCTTTCTGTGACATTCTTTTGTTTCTGACTGCTTTCCTGTGACATGCTTTTGTTTCGATTGCTTTTCCTGTGACATTGCTTTTTTTCGACTGCTTCCTGTGACATTCTTTGTTTGACTGCTTTTCCTGTGACATTGCTTTTGTTTCTGACTGCTTTTCCTGTGACATTGCTTTGTTTCTGACTGCTTTTCCTGTGACTTGTTTTGTTCTGACTGCTTTTCTGGACATGCTTTTGTTTCTGACTGCTTTCTGTGCATTGCTTTTTTTCTGATTGCTTTCTGTGACATTGCTTTGTTTTGATGCTTTCGTGACATTGCTTTTTCTGATTGCTTTCTGGACATTGCTTGTTTCTGACTGCTTTTCCTGTGACATTGTTGTCTGATGCTTTTCTGTGACATTGCTGTTCTGATGCTTTCCTGTGACATTGCTTTTTCTGACGCTTTCCTGTGACATTGCTTTTGTTTGACTGCTTTCCTGTGACATTGCTTGTTTGACTGTTCCTGGACATTGCTTTTGTTCTGCTGCTTTTCCTGTGAATTGCTTGTTTCTGACTTTTTCTGTGACATTGTTTCTGACGCTTTTCCTGGACATGCTTTGTTTCTGACTGCTTTTCTGTGACATTGCTTGTTTCTGATGCTTTTCTGTGATATTGTTCTTCTTTTCCGTGAATGTTTTCTGCTGCTTCCTGTGACATTGTTGTTCTGACTGCTTCTGTATTGGTTCCGTTCTGAGCTTCTGTGTTTTTGTTTCTCCTTTCCTGTGCATGTCCTTGCTGCTTCCTGTGATCTTGTTTCTGACTGCTTTCCTGTGCATTGTTCGTTTCTGACCGCTTTCTGTGACATTGTCCTCTGCTGCTTCCTGGCATTCTTTTGTTCTGACGCTTCCTGTGCATTGGTCCGTTCTGCTCTTTCCTGTGCATTTGTTTCTGCGCTTTCTTGCATTCCGTTTTTCTGACTGCTTTTCCTGTGACATTGTTGTTTCTGATCCTGCTTTTCCTGTGACATTGTCCGTTCTGACGTGCTTTTCTTTGACATTGCTTGTTTTCTGACTGCTTTTCCCTGGACATTGCTTCTTCTTCTTTCTTGATTGCTTCTGTTTCTGACTGCTTTTCCTGTGACATTGCTTGTTTCTGACTGCTTTTCCTGTGACATTGCTTTCGTTTCTGACTGCTTTTCCTGTGACATTGCTTCTGTTTCTGACTGCTTTTCCTGTGACATTGCTTTTGTTTCTGACTGCTTTTCCTGTGACATTGCTTTTGTTTCTGACTGCTTTTCCTGTGACATTGCTTTGTTTCTGACTGCTTTTCCTGTGACATTGCTTTTGTTTCTGACTGCTTTTCCTGTGACATTGCTTTTGTTTCTGACTGCTTTTCCTGTGACATTGCTTTCGTTTCTGACTGCTTTTCCTGTGACATTGCTTTTGTTTCTGACTGCTTTTCCTGTGACATTGCTTTTGTTTCTGACTGCTTTTCCTGTGACATTGCTTTTGTTTCTGACTGCTTTTCCTGTGACATTGCTTTTGTTTCTGACTGCTTTTCCTGTGACATTGCTTTTGTTTCTGACTGCTTTTCCTGTGACATTGCTTTTGTTTCTGACTGCTTTTCCTGTGACATTGCTTTTGTTTCTGACTGCTTTTCTGTGACATTGCTTTTGTTTCTGACTGCTTTTCCTGTGACATTGCTTTTGTTTCTGACTGCTTTTCCTGTGACATTGCTTTTGTTTCTGACTGCTTTTCCTGTGACATTGCTTTTGTTTCTGATTGCTTTTCCTGTGACATTGCTTTTGTTTCTGACTGCTTTTCCTGTGACATTGCTTCCGTTTTCTGACTGCTTTTCCTGTGACATTGCTTCCGTTTCTGACTGCTTTTCCTGTGGCATGTTTTTGTTTCCTGACGTTTGACTGCTTTCCTGTGACATTGCTTTTGTTTCTGACTGCTTTTCCTGTGACATTGTTTTTTCTGACTGCTTTTCCTGTGACATTGGTTCCGTTTCTGACTGCTTTTCCTGTGCATCTTGTTCGTTTCTGACTGCTTTTCCTGTGATATTGGTTCGTTTCTGACTGCTTTTCCTGTGACATTGCTTCCGTTTCTGACTGCTTTTCCTGTGACATTGCTATGTTTCTGACTGCTTTTCCTGTGACATTGCTTCTGTTTTCACTGCTTTTCCTGTTGACATTGCTATGTTTCTGTTGCTTTTCCTGTGACATTGCTATGTTTCTCACTGCTTTTCCTGTGACATTGCTTCGTTTCTGCTGCTTTTCCTGTGACATTGCTATGTTTCGACTGCTTTTCCTGTGACATTGCTTCTGTTTCTGACTGCTTTTCCTGTGACATTGCTTTTGTTTCAGACTGCTTTTCCTGTGACATTGCTTTTGTTTCTGACTGCTTTTCCTGTGACATTGGTTTCGTTTCGCTGCTTTTCCTGTGACATTGCTTTTGTTTCTGACTGCTTTTCCTGTGACATTGGTTCCGTTTCTGACCGCTTTTCCTGTGCATCTTTTGGTTTCTGACTGCTTTTCCTGTGACATTGCTTTTGTTTCTGACTGCTTTTCCTGTGACATTGGTTCCGTTTCTGACCTGCTTTTCCTGTGACATTGGTTCCGTTTCTGACCGCTTTTCCTGTGACATTCCTTTTGTTTCTGACTGCTTTTCCTGTGAGATTGCTTACGTTTCTGAACACTTTTTTTTATCGGGACAGTCAACACGGCATCTCCTTTACAGTTGTTCGTTTGTTTGTTTATTTCAACTTTAGTCGGGAATGATATTGACACCATGATTTCTTTGAAATGCACGAAAGTGAATGAAACGTGGGAACGAATGCAATTACATCAAATGAAACGGGAAACATTTTAAATGAAAGTACAGTTTCTCTATAAACGGAAATAGGGGGCTGAAAGCGGAAACCTGGGTAAACATTTACTGCGCACAGCATTGCTACATATAGCTGCCCCCCCCCCCCCCCCCCCCTTTTTTTTTTTTTTGTTTTTTTTGGTAACTATCTAAATACCGTTCTACTTTACTTTTCTGAGTAATAAGAAAACTTGATTCATTTTTCCATCTAATCATGACAATCAAAACAAAAAAAAAATGTCACACTCAAGTTAAAATCAGATCTTAAAAACATTTTTTTTTTCAAACACTAAAAAATCATTTCCTGGGGAACATCCTGGAACAAGGTCTTCATTGCGCTTGCCGCAAAGTGTTCATGTCTGACATCACGTTGCTAACTACTTTCAGTTAGAATGCGTCTAATGCTGAGACGTTCATCACATGGGACGCAATGTGGAGCTTCTTCACTCTTTAAAGGAGATAAATGAGTTAAAAATGAATGGCCTGTGCTTTTCTATCTGGACAGTCATCTCGGCATCTCCTTTACAGTTGTTTGCTTGTTTGTTTATTTCAACTTTAGTTGGGAATGATATTAACATATTGACATGCCGGCATAAAACTGTTTCCTCTTTGCGACCACCAGAGGTAGGTGAAAGGAACTCTTTTAGGTTTGGATGGGTCTGGAAAAGTTTGTTACCTGTCTGTATATTCCATTCCTCTTGCCAGAAGTCTCTGATATAATTATCAACCTTCAGTTTCAAATCTGAATAGGGGATACGTGCCGGACGAAAGATGTTTGTGGGCGCTCTACACTCACAACAGAGCCGTATCCTCACAGAAGTCCTGAATAGAGCCCTTTGCGTTTATTTTTGGATTTTTTGTCGATTAATCATAAACATGAGTATTATAATTAATGCACTGAGTACGGAATCCACCGCAAAGAAAGGATATTAAGGTAAAAAATGAGATTTTTGCAACTGAAAACAGCAATGCACCCTCCCTTTATCAATGAATGAATGCATACCATACTATTGTCTGTTTTCCGTGCGTTCAGTGAGAACTGGGTCAGCGCCTCAGTCCGTGCTATCACTGGCCAAGTCCATTATCAGCGCCTCAGTCCGCACTATCACTGGTCAAGTCCATTATGGCTTAAATGGGGGCTGCACCTTTCTTGTTGTTGTTTTTCTGTGCTGCTGTTCACGGGTTGCCAATGGAGAATGGAAAGGAGGCTGTTGGGGTAAGTGCACTCAAACTGTCTTTTAGACTGATATATAATTAGATGCTAGTTTCTTGAATGAAGGTTATTTCCAGTTGTGATTCAGTCAATGGCCCTGTGATGGACAACACGTGTCATGCGCGTGGTGGTGGGAGAGAAGTAGGCTACACCTGTCTGGGAGTTGTGCATTGCAGTTAGGTTACGGCCAGCTGTGAGCATAAGGCGCCCACACACGTTTGTAGAGTCCCCACCTTTTCCAGCCCCCACCTGAACCGAAATCCCATCTGGGTACCTTCTCCTGAGCATCTTGCCTCTCCACTACCCTTTGGACTTCCGCTAGAGCAGGACCCACCATTGAACGGAGCAAAAAAACAAAAAAACAAAAAAAATGCTCCCAAACGCCCGAACTCTCTCACAATCCTCACTCCTCCCCTCAAAAAACAACAACATACAAACAAACAAACAAACAAACCAACAAACCAACCAAAGTTCAACACAAACCAATGCAAACAAAGGTCGACGCTGTTTGGAGGAGCAATACATCTTGCATGCACGTCAGATTCAATCAACAACTTTCGGAAAAGAAAGCCAGTTTGGTCGTTGGTATGGATGACATATGTACACGTAGCATGCAGCGAAAAAAAAAAAGAAGAAGCAAGTTTGGCTGTTGATATTGACGACACGTATACACATAGCATCCATCGAAAAATAAAAGAACGAATGAATGAAAAACTGAGTGATTGGTATTCGGTTGAATGACTCAGGGATACAAATGGCTGTAACGCCAGCAGTCCGCCCTACCTATGTAGGCCACACGTTGTGTAAATGACAGCATGCATTGGCTCTACCTAGGTAGGCCAGACGTGTAAATGACAGCATGCATTGGCTGTACCCAGGTAGGCCACACGTTGTGTAAATGACAGTCGCACGTTGTGTAAATGACTGTGTGCATTGGCTCTACCCAGGTAGGCCGCACATTGTGTAAATGACAGTGTGCATTGGCTCTACCCAGGTAGGCCGCACGTTGTGTAAATGACAGTGTGTATTGGCTCTACCTAGGTAAGCCACACGTTGTGTAAATGACAGCGTGTATTGTGCAGGGCTGATGGCGTGGTCTTTAACCGAGAAGAGGCGCTATAAAAGTATTCTTTTCTAATATATTGTTGTCACACACCAACTCTTTGCCACGCGTTGCTCGTGGTCAGAGAGGTTCTGCTCGCTTCTCCTCCCCACCCCACTTCGCTTCTTCCTCTCTGTTTCATCTCCCTGCTCATGTTCTCTGTTTCTGACTTCTCTTCACGTCTCCACTACCATTTTTCAAGACTTACTTGTCGACAGTTCGCGTCTCTGTGCCGTGTTGTGTACTGCATGAGCGAAACTTGGCACCTCATTGTGCGTGTGTTGAGTTGCATGTTGGCTTTTGTATCGAATTCGGTGTTTAGTCACATGGGGTGCTCTTCTGGGCAGAATTTGCCTTGGACTGATTGATCTTGGTACAATGTGTGATTTGTTTGGTGCAAGTTCGCTAATCCCTTTTCAGACAGGCATTCTTTTCAGCAAGCTTAAACCATTGGTCAGAAGACGCTGTGAGAATCGGTAGCGCCCAAAGTGAAGGTGAAACATGTCAGGTGTGACTCATTTCTCAAGTACGGTGTTTCTGTTTTAAGATGGCACCTGACGCTAATCAGACTGCACACGACAAATGAATGCGCCAAGACCTCGCTGATGGATGCGACTATTTATAGGCAGGCACAATTAGATTCTCTTCAGAATTTGTATATGTATGCAAACTGATTGACTGTCTTTTCTTTCATATGTCCATCAGGTTACATACCTGGTGGTTTCAAGCAGACAGATTGAAATGAAAGGGAGGTTACTATTTGGGAGAGACAATCTGGTGCTAAGATGGGGTCACGGGTGAATGGGAAAGCCTGAAATATGACTTCAGTTATTAGACAGCTCATTTATTTTTACACTGCACATGATATTTCCGGTAGAAATTGCTAGAAAAACAAAACAACAACAGCAAAACCAAACAAACAACGAAAAAACAAACAAACAAACAAACAAAAAAAAGCAAGCAAACAAACAAACAAACAAACAAACAAACAAAAAAAAACAGAACAAAAACTGAAACAAAACAAAAACAAACAAACAAACAAACAAGTGAACTGATTGGGAAGGCGAAGGGTCCTTCGATCTATCATATGTTTAATATGGCTCAAATTTATACTACGCCTCAAAAGAATTATATAGTGATTTGATGGAGAATCCTAACTGTGGCGTGTGGCCTCAAAGCTCTCTGGCGTGTCAGATTTGCTGGGCAAGAGGGTACATGCTGTATTGCTGTCACAGGCCATTCAGAAGCAAGAAACTGCTGAGAGACCTCCATTGTGGCACGGGGAAAAGACATAAAATCATGTGATATATACATGGTTACTGTCGTTATTATCATTATGATTATGATTGTTGTGATGATGATAACAATAATTATTATTATCATTATTATTACCATTATTATTATTACATTATCATTATTATAGTCATTGTTGCTATTATTATTATTTTGGTATTGTTATTGGACAGAATTTTATTGAATGTCTCGTGGCACATATACGTGATTATAGACATCTGATTAAGATCATTTTCACACTTTTCGAATGTACTCATTTTAAAAAAAAGGAAACGTGTTGAGGAGGGTGGACGGGGATAGTGTGTAGCAGGAAAAAGGATTGATGGAGGGAAGGATCACAGATTAACACAGGACAGGATTAAAAGTACAGTCCAAGAACATCACGAGGGTTGACTGCCAGAACCCAGTATCTCACATACATATATGTAAGGGAGATACTGGGTTCTGGCAGGCAACCCTCGACTTATATATTCGGTCCTCTCTCTATATAGATTATTCTTTATTTCGATTCAGCTGGTTGACATTGTAAAATGTTCTGAAGTTAACAGCAAAAGAAATGTGTAGTTTGTATACAAATAGATATGTGTGTATTTGTTATGTACAGTTAAAGAATATTAGCTGATGGACCTTGTAAAATGTTCTGAATTTAACAAGCAAAAGAAATGTGTAGTTTGTAAATAGACATGTGTGCATTTGTTATGTACAGATAAAGAATATTAGCTGAAGGACCTTGTAAAATGTTCTGAATTTAACAAGCAAAAAATGTGTAGTTTTAAATAGATATATGTGTATTTGTTATGTACAGTTAAAAAGTTTTAGCTGATGGACCTTGTAAAATGTTCTGAATTTAACAAGCAAAAGAAATGTGTAGTTTGTAAATAGACATGTGTGCATTTGTTATGTACAGATAAAGAATATTAGCTGAAGGACCTTGTAAAATGTTCTCAATTTAACAAGCAAAAATGTGTAGTTTTAAATAGATATATGTGTATTTGTTATGTACAGTTAAAAAGTTTTAGCTGATGGACCTTGTACAATGTTCTGAATTTAACAAGCAAAAAAATGTGTAGTTTGTTAATAGATATGTGTGTATTTGTTATGTACAGTTAAAGAATATTAGCTGATGGACCTTGTAAAATGTTCTGAATTTAACAAGCAAAAAAATGTGTAGTTTGTAAATAGATATGTGTGTATTTGTTACGTACAGTTAAAGAATATTAGCTGATGGACCTTGTAAAATGTTCTGAATTTAACAAGCAAAAATATGTGGAGTTTGTAAATAGATATAATTATGTGTATTTGGTATGTACAGTTAAAAACTATTAGCTGATGGACCTTCTAAAATGTTCTGAATTTAACAAGCAAAAGAAATGTGTACTTTGTAAATAGATATGTGTGTATTTGTTATGTACAGTTAAAGAATGTTAGCTGATGGAACTTGTCAAGTGTTCTGAATTTAACAAGCAAAAGAAATGTGTAGATTGTAAATAGATATGTGTGTATTTGTCATGTACAGTTAGAGAATATTAGCTGATGGACCTTGTAAAATGTTCTCAATTTAACAAGCAAAAGAAATGTGTAGCTTGTAAACAGATATGTGCGTATATGTTATATGCAGTTAAAGAATATTAGCTGATGGACCTTGTAAAATGTTCTGAATTTAACAAGCAAAAGAAACGTGTAGTTTGTAAATAGATATGTGTATATTTGTTACATACAGTTAAAGAATATTAGCTGATGGACCTTGTAAAGTGTTCTGAATTTAACACACACAAGAAATGTGTAGTTTGTAAATAGATATGTGTGTATTTGTTATTATTTGCTTCATGTAAGAGGTTTGTGATTTTTTTTTCGGTGTGATCACAGTCCTGAGTAGTAGAAAGAAACTCGTGGAGAGCGTGGCAGCAGAGAGTCCTCAGAAGAGAAGCCCCCTTCAAGCAAGTGTTTCGGCCCTTATCTCCTGACACTCTAGGGGGGTTGGGCCACACCCGGTTCATGACTCCGGATGTCCCTCTGCTGCCCCTTTTTTTTTCCCATCTTGGGACGAGCCATGGCTGGGATTCGAACCCATGACCCTCTGGACATGCTCATTTTCCACTTAATGACTCGCGCTTTAACCACTGAGCCAAGGGACACCTGATATTTGTAGGGAAATTAAGCCTTATGAAGTTCACTTTTGTTCCTCCTTGACCAGATCCAGCTTGAACACCTCTCTGCCGCTTCTGCCATTGCTTTCAGGGCTCTGGTTTTTTCCTTCCCTGCAACTGAGAGCTGTTTCATGAGGCTGTATGCAGACGTTCCTACAAACCCCCTAGCTCCAATTTCTGCAGTGAGGACTTTGACCTGATAGCCTTCTCTCCTCAGGCTGTTTGCCAGATCAGCATACTTTTCAGTCTTGTAGATTTGAGCTGCCTCCATTCTGTTCTCATATGGCACCGTGAGCTCGATCATGATCAGCTGCTTGGTTGACTTAGAGTGGACTACTATGTCTGGTCTCATGCCACTCTTGCTGATGATCTCTGGGTGACTCTTCCATTCTGGGAGGTCTGCAGTGCACTCCCAGTCATCTGCCCCGTCCAGCAGACTCTGCCTGCATGTTTCGAGTGGCACTGTTGTTCTTGGCCATGATTTGCTGCCTCCTGCCGTGAAGAATGTTGCGGGTGCTTTTGGAGTCCTGATTTTCCCTTTTGTGGTGTTGGTACTAGCCCAGACTACTTGTACAATTTCTTTGAGCACTTGGTTGTGCCTCCATGTGTACCTTCCTTGAGCCAGGGCTACTTTACATGAGCTTAGGACATGCTCCACTGTTTGTTTTTCATGGCAGAGGGGGCATGCAGGATCGTCTGTTTTCCCCCACTTCACCAGGTTTGCATTTGAGGGCAGAAGGTCATATGCAGATCTGAGAATGAAGCTGATCCTGAGAGGGGCCATGTGCCAAATGTCATTCCAAGTGAGACTTCTTTGGAGTGCATTCTCCCACGTTGTCCATTGCCCTTGCTGGCTCTGCTGGACTGCTTTTTGGAGTCTTTTTTGGTCTTCTTCTTTTCTCATCTCCTGAATTATCATGTCTCTTTTGGCTTTTCCTTTGGCCTTTGACCACCATTCAGTTTTGGTCACCCCCAGTCCCTGTCTGTTGGTCTGTGTGTGTCCTGTTATTTCTCTGATCTTGAGACTTTCTTTTGCAGAATCCATCGCCTCTTGAACTTTCCATTTTCTGCCTGTCTTCAGCTGGGGCTTAATTGCTTCTATCACCTTGTCTCCTGAGTCCTCCAGCATGCTTTGAAGTCTGATCTTCCCTGCTTTGTATTCCTCCAGGATGGATTTCAGGGGTAGTTTCAGCTTTGCTTGGCGACAGTACAGCGCTATGTCAGTCAGACAGGGTGGGACACCAAGCCATTTCCTTGTGAACTTGTTGATTTTGGCTTCCATTGCCTCCACTATGCTGGTGCAGATGTCGTATATCATCAGAGGCCATAGCAGCTTTGGTATCAGCATGAACTGCAGACACCAGACCTTGTATTTGCCAGGGAGCCCACACTGGTCAATGGTCTCCAAGCCTTCCTCCGCCATCTGCTTGGTTTCTTTTGCTCTTTGTGTGTCTTTCAGCGTATCATCATACCATCTTCCAAGGCTCTTGACTGGTTCTTCTGTGACTGTTGGAATGGCCTGGTTGGCAACACTGAAGACCACAGATCCGGCTACTTTTCCTTTCCTCAGTGAGAGACTCCGTGATTTCTTTGGCTTGAACTTCATTCTGGATGAGGCAACTATGTCGTCCAGCCTCTCCAGCACATGACGTGTCTCGTCTTCTCTGGATGAAATCACTGTAGTGTCATCCATGAAGGCCTTGAGAGGAGGCATCTTGTATCCATCGCCAAGGTCTGTATGTCTCGCGTTGTTTGTTGCTGCTTTCAAGATGAGTTCCATTGCCAGCACGAACAGTATTGGGGAAATTGCACAGCCCATTGCAATACCCACTTCCAAGTTGATCCAGTCTGTTGTGTACTCCTTGGTAGAGAACCGCATTGAGAAGCCATTGAAGTACTTCTTGAGCATGTCGCGGATGTTCTTTGGCACATGGTACATCTCAAGAGCCAACTGTATCATCTCATGGGGCACAGATCCATATGCGTTTGCCAGATCAAGCCACACTACGTCCAGGTCTCTCTTTTCTGTTTTTGCTTTTTGGATTGCGTCCCAGATCATTGTGGCGTGTTCTACACAGCCCGCCACGCCTGGGATGCCACCTTTCTGGACTGACACATCCAAGTACTTGTTTTCCATCAGGTACTTGGTCAGCCTTGCTGCCATGACAGAGAAGAAGATTTTCCCTTCGACGTTCAGTAGTGATATTGGCCTGAACTGGCTAATGTCACTTGAGTTTTGCTCTTTGGGGATGTACACACCATCTGCCGTCATCCACTGGCCGCTGATCTTCTGGTTTCTCCAAGCCGATCGCAGCAGCCTGTGGAGCCACTCCAGCACCTTGGGACATTTCTTGTAAAGCTGGTAAGGTATTCCGTTTGGCCCTGGTGATGATTTGGCTCTGGCTTTGTCGACCACCTTCTTGATTTCCGCCAACGTTGGAGGCTTGCCATTGAACTGTTCCTCAGGGTTGGTTGGCCACACCAGACCTTGAATGTCGAGTGGTGCTTTGCTCTGTGGGTCAGAGTATGTTTTCCTCAGATGCTGCTCAAGAACTCCTTTGTCCACACTTAGGGTCCCAGATTTTGGCTGCTCAAACAGTGTTCTGGCAAACTGGAAGGGGTCTCTGAAGAAGCGCTCTTGTGTCTTCTTCTTTTTGCTCTTCCTCTTCCTCGCAGATTCCGCTTTGCTGAGGGCACTGTGTTTTTCTTTCAGGTCTTTCCACAGTTTTTCCAAGCCTTGTTTTTCAGCTGGCAGTGCGGTCTTCATTTGCATCTTGAGGTTTTTCTTTTGGACCCTGATCTTGTCCATCTTTTCTTGGCGTCTGGATTTCTTTGGAGGTGTTTTCTCTTTGGGTAGTTTTGCTCCATAGGCGTCTCTACATGTGGCATACACAATGTCCCCATATGTGGCTAGTTTGTGTTCCAGGGTGCTTTTCCCTATCAGTGCATCGAGTCTTTGGACGATTTTTGCATCCAGTTTCTCCCAATCTTCAGTTTCGTTTGCTCGTGGCAGGTTGAGTTTCAGGCGCCTGGCATCGAGGGCCTGTGCAAATTCCTCATCCGAACCAACAGCGTGGATGTCCTTGGCACTGTGGTTTAAATCCTGGCCTTGGTCTTCCGACGTCTTATCTGCTGATGCAGTGCGCTGCTGCTCATTCAGATGAGTCTTCACACATCCCATCTTTGTTCTGTGGATCTTCATGCCACGGGTGGTAGCGAAACGCTTTCCACAGACACATGGATATTCCATTTGGTCCATGTTCATAGTCCGTTTGGGATTTGCAGTCATGATTGGTTGAGCACCGATGGATTCATCATTCTCTCCCCCTTTCGGTGAATCCTGGGAGCATCTTTTCCTTTTATTTTTAGTAGCCACATGTTTAAGGCAAAGTGGGGAGCCAGCCCACAGAGCCCTTGGTTCTGGTCTTTCCCAGTGTCCTCCCGGTCTTTCCCGGACGTCCTCCGGCCTATTCCCGGAAGTCAATGGTTTACCCATGCATCAGTAGAAAGAAACTCGTGGAGAGCGTGGCAGCAGAGAGTCCTCAGAAGAGAAGCCCCCTTCAAGCAAGTGAGTAGACTATAATCGTGTGTTTGGGCTTCAGCACATGAAAAGCAAGACCTGAAAGCACTGAGGATTAGCATCATCTGGTCTGACACAGCATCCACAACACTCCATCTCTGAAGCACCTTAGTGAACGCAACATGTCCATTGATACATGTTCGTCCGTCGAATCGACGAGGACCACTTCAGTCATCTACGGATTGAGGAAGGAGGGGGGAGGGGGGGGGGAGGAGATGATTTGGGGGGGGGGGGGGGGAAATGATTTGTGGATATGCAGGTAGCTGATCAAAACGATGCGTGCACGGAATGTGCGGTGACAGCTTGGACTGGCAATGTGGGAGACCTGCCCTTGATTGCTGGTGCAGGATTTGGTTGCCTGGTTCTTTTGTTGCGCTGCAGCTGTCCTCCTTTCTTCACCTCAATTGGCGGCTTTGTGGAGAGAGTAACGCCATCCAGCTCCATCCATAACAGTTTGTTCCCGTGTGTCAGGGTTGATGTTAAACGCTTTCAAGGATGTTTTGAGAGTGTCTTTGAAGCGTTCCTTCTGACATCCATGGGAAACGTTTCCTTGTTGTAGCTCACTGTAGAATAGTCTCTTGGTGTGTATGGGGAGTCCAGCAGAGGTACATCTGTGATTGGAGTTCTTGTCAAGTCTTCCTTAGGCTGCACATACATTTTTGGTCCTCAATCTGCACTTGGCTCTCACCTGTGGCTCCCGTACAGCGGCCACAAGATACCATCTCTGAAGTACCTTAGTGATGACAACATGTTCATTGATACCGAACTAGACTGAGAATCATCTCTGAAGTGATCTCCCCTCCCTCCTTCCTAATATTACTCCCTCCCCCCTCCACCCTTCAACACCCCATATTCCTCACTCTCCCAGCGTCTTAGGAATGTTTGACATAAAATCATAACAAGCAATTATCTAGACAAGAAAGCCTGTACACATGGTTTATTTCATTTTGTCTCTTCTACTTTGAGCCGAAACGCAATTCAACATAACTCAGAATAGCTCAGTTGCTGGAGCGCCGGACTCGTAATCTTGGTGATCATGGGGTTACGGGTTCGAATCTCCGCCGGGCCGTTTTGTACAGGAGGGGAGGGGGGGGGGGGGGGTTCCCTCTGAGTTAATATTGGTTCTGACTCCATTTCCTAAATAGTCCTTCGAATGAGACTGTAACCGAGGTTCCGTGTGTGAACGCACGCATAACATCTTGCACACACGTAAAATCCCATCACCAACTTTTGGCCGTTGGTACTGATAACACGTTACACACATAGCATGCACCCTGCGTGAGAAATGGAAAGAATGAAGAAAGTAAGGAATTTGAGTGAACGATATTGACTGGACGACACGGGAAACGACCGAATGAAGCGCCAGCAGGCAGCTGTTCAGTCGGCAGTACCAAGGTAGGCATCCCGTTGTGTACACGAGAGTGCGGAATGTCAGTGTCTAGAACCTTTGGCAAGGCGCTATATCAATGCTATATTATTATTATCGTTATTATTATTATCACTATCATCATCATTTCTATTATCGTTATAACACTTTTAACACAAGGTGCAAAGTAACGCTTAGTTCAAACACAAAACAAAAGACTCGTCAATTTCCGAGGAATGTCTTTCTTGTTCAGACGTTACAAAAACAAACATTACAAATGCACGAAACAAGACTGTCCAGGTATCAGTCCACATGAACACGTGTGTTTTGCATAGTGCATTAATCATCGTTACGGTCAAAGGTCCGGACTCCCTACCACTCAATGAAATCTTTGAGGTCGCCGTTAACTGAATCTCCTCATGCAATGCTTAAAGTCAACGTGACGAGTCTGCGAACGTTTATGAAATTTATAGCCGGTGAGAGTTTATATATATATATAATACTGAACAATTAAGTATTGGGTGAAAACAAGTGCAGGCTAATAATTCTTCCGTCGTTATAATAATGATTTAGCAAAGATTTGAACTTTAAAAAAAAAAAACGGGGGGGGGGGGGGGGGGGGGGGGGGGAATTTGAAGAAAGTGTGAACAAAATTAAGAATATATAACTTAAATATGAAAACTCTTCACTATGTGTATGAGGGAACCATCGTAATCCCTCTTGAAGGTAGATCTATTTGTATTGCCTGCTCCTAGGACTTTCGTTCGCTGGATCGGACTCATCAGGGAGACACGGCTGTTTGTGTCTGTGCTTTTGCCGTCAAATAGAGACACACCACAGTCCATAATTCTGTGGTGCTGTCACCACCAAGGGTTAAAAAAGAATCCAACAGCACCCCCAAAGCAGCCAGCGAAGGATAGTAAATGGAACAAAAGGAAAGTGTCGAAAGGAAGAAAGTTGCTGAAAAACTAACAACATTATGCAAACAGTATAAACTGCAAGCGAAAATCTTTGAGCCTATGCTTGAGGATCCATTTAAGGATGCAAGGGAGATCAAAAGATATGGAACAGTCTGAGTGGTCAGCTCTGCCGTTCAATAACCCAAGCATTGTCAGCGGCTAAGAATTGTGCAGAACAACTTTTACTTGGATCTCCTAAAAGATACAATCTCTCACTGATTGACCAAACAATGTAATGCTGAACAATTAAGTAGTGGGTGAAAACAAGTGCAGGCTAACAATTATTCCGTCATTATAATAATGACTTGGCAAAGATTTGAACTTAAAAAAAAAAAAGGGGGGGGGGGGGAGTTGGGGGTTGAAGAAAATGGGAACATAAAATTAAGAAAATCTATTATATTAATATGAAAACCCTTCACTAGCTGTATATGTATATATCACCATCTGCAAAAGAAATCGTGGTCACAAATGGCAAATGCCGGACATTTGATCATTTTTTTTTGCGGTCCCAGTGGAGGACACTGCTTTTTGTCTTCTCCATGAGAACTGCATAGCTCACAGCAATGAAGTGAGCAACAAATATCCTTTGTTCTCTCCAGGATCTTTCTCCATTTGACCGTGCAAATAAATGACATCGGCAAGGAAGATGACATCGCCGAAAGAAATAGGGATTTCAACGGCGTGGCTTTGAAATACCGTTCAATGTTTTTCTTACTTACAATTCATCTGTATTACTCCTCCCCTCCTCCATGCGTCCCCCCCCTCCCCCCCCCAATGTCAACTCCCACGGCATTATATTCTTTCAGACCTGCCCTGCGCTGACAAGGCAGCAGCATATTTTAAGCGCAGTGAAGAATAAATTAGCGTCGCATTCAACACTGCTATTCGCCTTGAAGGCAGGTTTTGTTCTTCTTGTTGTTTTTTGTTCTAGACCGAATTATTTAGATTTATTCTTGTCTAAATTCAGAACTGAGCTAGTGAGCACACTGACACCCACAAACTTTCTTTAAGTAGGTATGAAAAATTTACGTGGATAGGGACCTGTGGTTGATTTACTTCACTTTTACGTGCTCTGTAGTTATTCCCAGGAATGAAGAGGCGAATAATGCAATTCTATGGGCGGCGTTACGACTTACTGTTCACCACATATATATATATATATATATATATATATAATATTATATATATATATATATATATATATATGCAGAGGAGAGAGAGAGAGAGAGAGAGAGGAGAGAGAGAGAGAGAGAGAGAGAGGAGAGAGAGAGAGGAGTTGTGTAACATTTTCCACTGCTATTACTGTCATATTGTGTGAAAAGACCAGACTACAATTAATCTCCACGATTTGTTTCCCATGCGAAGCAGAAATACTTTAATTAAAGATGCTTACTTTATGTCTTCCTTATGAACATTTTTGAAAATTGCACTAGCGTACGACCTTGCCTTCAGAGGAAGCCAATATTTAAAAATTCGTAGGCCTGCATGTGTGTGTGTGTTTTTAAAAATTCATTTGATGTCATCCCTTTACTTTTCTCTCAAGTTAGATTTGCTGATATAAAGAATGATCTTAAAAACAAAATATTCAACACCAAATACTCTCTCTCTCTCTCTCTCTCTCTCTCTCTCTCTCTCTCTCTCTCTCTCTCTCTCTCTCTCTCTCTCTCTCTCTCTCTGCTTGATGGCATTGACGGGAAAATTCTCAAACTGTCAGCCCCTGTAATTGCTGAAACACATATTTATATATACAATCTCTGCATTACTAAAAAATTCCCCAAGGCTTTTAAAGTTGCTAGAGTAATACCCATCCACAAAACAGGTGATCACATCGATCCATCAAACTACAGGCCCATTTCTATTCTGTTTGTACTCGCTAAACCATTGGAAAACCATATAAATAAACATATTCTAGATCACTTCAATTCTTTCAATTCATTTCATCAAAACCAATCTGGTTTTAGGGCTAACCACTCCTGCCAAACGTAACGGCATTGACAAACCTAGTTGATCAATGGCTTACTAATATAAATAACGACAGAATTACAGGTGTTCTCATGGTAGATTTTCTAAAAGCTTTTGATGTTATTGATCGCAATCTTCTTAAAAAGCTAAAGATATATAAATTATTGAAGATATCGTTAGAACTCCTATCTTCATTTCTTTTTGAAAGAAAGCAAACGGTTTCAGTAAATGAATCTGTATCTCCTACATTACCTATTAGTCACGGTGTGCCTCAATGATCAGTACTCGGACCTATCTATTTTCCATAATCATACATGAATGCTTTACCTCTATTTATTGATATTTTATGTGAAATGTTCGCTGATGACATTACTATACACACTAGTCATAAAAAATGAAAATATATTTGCCGCTTTACAAGAAAGTATAAACAAATTAATCATATGGTCTGAACTCAATCACATGTGTCTCCATCCTCAGAAAACAAGTACTTGATAATAACCACTAGGCAAAAGCGTCAAAATATTTCTTGTAATTCCCTGTCTCTTTGTATAGATAATGAGTAGTTGAAGACGTGATCAACATAAAGTCCTTGGTGTTAATGAAGACAATAATTTGTCATGGTCTTCTCATGTCACAATGCCCTGCAAACTTCTGTCTCAAAAGATTCACCAGCTTTCAAACTAAAACATTTCTTAGATCAACATTGTCGTAAGCTGCTTTTTACTTCGTACATTGAATCTCATTTGAATTACTCTTCTACATTGTGGGAATCGGCCAGTTACAACGTATTAAAACCACTCTTCAGTCTTCATAGACGGGCTGTTAAACTTATTCTTCTCAAATCTACAATTGTAACTCCCTCTGATTATAAATGTTTCGACATTTCGCCTCTGAAAAGGAAACTCACTTATAACAAAGCAATTTTCATGTTTAAGATAACGTTCAGCAATGCACCACCAACTGTGAAAAATAGATTGGAAACGAACCTGATTCGCAATGTCAGAAAGGTTAAGATACCTCTACCGAGGATTGATCTTTTTAAGTCCAGCATCATTTATTCCGGTGGTTGTTTGTGTATTGTCTTCATCTAACGTCTACATGTTTTCAAAAGACAATACTTCTCATATCTGATGCGAAACTTCCTAAACAGTGTGACTAATAATAACATTATATAACCTTTCTTTATACATTTTCAAATATTATTTGTATGGATTCAAGCACAAGTAATCTTTAAATGTATGTGAATGTTCTCTTGTGTTCCTAACTTACCCCTTCTCTATCTCTTCTGATGACATACTCTTCACCTTTCCACCTTTCATTGACGTCCTTCACGTCTCTTTTTTTTGAAAATGTGTTTGCAAAGTTGTTTTCTTTCGTCTGTGTGTGTGTGTGTGTGTGTGTGTGTGTGTGTGTGTGTGTGTGTGTGTGTGTGTGTGTGTGTGTGTTCACGCGCGCGCGCGTTGCTTGTCTTTGTTTTTGGATTGCCTTTTGTATTTCAGTCTAGTATTCTTTTCACTATTTAGACAGTTCATTTAGTTTTGAAGTCACATATTATCAGTATTTGTTTCTACTTCACTGAGGGCAAGATGTAAAAATAAAAGCCTGTAGTGTGCATATTCTTTTCCCTCATTAAAAAAAAGATTCTTTTTCTCTCTCTCTCTCTCTCTCTCTCTCTCTCTCTCTCTCTCTCTCTCTCTCTCTCCAAAACGACGACTAGTCCTCATTTACCAAAGAGCGTTCAACTCGAGAGGCACCACATGATCACTGCACAGTCGAAGGACTCAAAAATCAATCAAAGCGGTGAAGAGACCAAACAACTCCGTCTCTCGCTGCAGCACTCATTTTAAACAATGCCACGAAAGAACTTAGCAGTGAAGTGTGCAACAATCGTCCAACCTAGCAGTGAATCACTCTTCTGTCTGTCCACCGTCACTCTCTTAACTGAATGTATGAACAATCATTTCTAAATAACAATGGGGACAATTTCTATAGCGCCCATCCTCTCAACGTAGGCTACAGGGTGCTTTACAAGTTTTAACAAATCAATATCAGAAATGTATGCTGGACACACACACACACACACACACACACACACACACACACACACACACACACACCACACACACACTGTGTCACATACACAGATACATACTGTATAACACAGTGAACAGCTCATTCGTACACGAGCAGGTGGGCCTGTGACATATAGCAATTCAGTAATCCGACGCTTTATGTCCAGGGAAGTAGCTGTCAGGCTAGTCTGTGCCACGGTGATGTCAAGATTGGACTACTGCAACTCTGTTTATGCTGGGCTTCCCGCAGAACAGATTGCTCGGCTGCAGAGAGTCCAAAATAGCGCTGCACGACTTGTTTTGAAGAGGAGGAGGTGTGAGCACAATCACTCCATGCTGATCGAACTGCACTGGCTTCCCATACGGTATCGGTGGCAATTTAAACGGCCAGTTCTTGCTTTCCGCCACTTCAATGAATCTCTTCCTCACTATTCTCTTTTTCTCTCTGCACCTACCAAAGCTCTCGTACCCTTCGCTCTTCTTCACAAAAACTTTTGAAATCCTAAGCGTTCTCTGAAATCTGTTGGCGAAAGAGCCTTCAGTTTTAGAGCACCTTCTATT
>CM065736.1:3513211-3515711 GCA_033310375.1 Conus canariensis | reverse complement strand
TTTGAAATCACTTAACATTCAAGCGTTTTCAGCCTTTGAAATCATTTAACATTCAAGCGTTTTCAGCCTTTGAAATCACTTAACATTCAAGCGTTTTCAGCCTTTGAAATCATTTAACATTCAAGCGTTTTCAGCCTTTGGAATCATTTAACATTCAAGCGTTTTCAGCCTTTGAAATCACTTAACATTCAAGCGTTTTCAGCCTTTGAAATCATTTAACATTCAAGCGTTTTCAGCCTTTCAAATCACTTAACATTCAAGCGTTTTCAGCCTTTGAAATCACTTAACATTCAAGCGTTTTCAGCCTTTGAAATCACTTAACATTCAAGCGTTTTCAGCCTTTGAAATCTTTTAACATTCAAGCGTTTCAGCCTTGAAATCACTTAACATTCAAGCGTTTTCAGCCTTTGAAATCACTTAACATTCAAGCGTTTTCAGCCTTTGAAATCATTTAACATTCAAGCGTTTTCAGCCTTTGAAATCATTTAACATTCAAGCGTTTTCAGCCTTTGGAATCACTTAACATTCAAGCGTGGGAAAGAAACCGCCTCAGGGAGGTTTCAGTTTCATTTCCATAAAAGAGCTGTCACCGCGTATGAACTAGTCAGTTTCAGTTTCATCAAGGAGGCGTCACTGCGTGCGGGCTAGTCCGTATACGCTACACCACATCCGCTAAGTTTTGAGACCACCTGGTTCCGTCGGGGTCTCCGGTATCGGCGAGTCCATGGGGGCTGTCGTTGGACGGACGTGGTTGCGTCCTCCGGAGGGAGAGCTCACTCACGCCGGCTCCGCGACTAAGCAATTATTGTCGTCAGTAGGGGGCTTAGTAGGTGGTGTCCTGCGTATGTTAGATCAGAACAGGCGCCACTGAACACCACCGAAGTGACTCGGCAGCAGTGCAGTGTCTCCTCCGCTGGGTTGCCCTTTGACGACTTGACATTGACTGCTCCCTGTGGATTGCCGGTGCCGGGGCTGTGGCGGGGCCGACCGGGCTGTGACTGTGGACGGGGTGTCGGAATGAGCGGCGTGGGTGCACTGCCTCTGAAGGTGGCGCAGAGGTTGGGACAGCAAAAAAAAAAAAAAAAAAAAAAAAAGGTTTGAGACCACACTGCGCATGATTTGATGCTGATGGATAAATGAATTAACAGCTAAGGTAAGACAATTGAAGAAGAGGGTCTCGTGGCTACGACTCAGTGGATGTCTGACCTACGCATTAGCCCAACGCGCTGGGCAGACCTTGAGTGCCTACCTACCATTTTTTGTTGTTGTATGTATGTGTAGTGAATGTACACGTGTGTGTTTGATGTGTGGGCATGGGCCCACGTGTGTGCGTGGGCGCGTGCGCGCGCGTGTGTGTGTTTTGTGTGTGTATGTGTGTGTTGTGACTGCGTGCGTGAATGTTCAGAAGATGACTTAGGATCAAGAACAAGAACAAGACCATCAAATACAGCATGAACTAGTCCATATACGCTACGCTGCATCTGCAAAGCTACGAGGCCATGCTCCACAGGATTTACGCTGAGGGACGGAAGTAGAAGAGGCAATATTATCATGAATACTGACATAGCGCCTATCCTCGGCTAGAGACCAAGCTCTAAGCGCTTTACAATCCACACTAGTTTACACAATGGGCTGCCTACCTGGATAGTATACATATACACACATACATATACATATATACATACATTCACACATACATACATACATGCACACAAGTACGCAATGCTAAGATACCTAAATGTAAACATGTTCAAAAATCAAGACAAAAAATGTTATAAAAGATAGTAGTAGTAAAAAAGAAAGTAAACACTCCAGACAGTAAAATACATGCGAATAAAGCACCCACACAATATCAGCCATGTGGAATGAGCGCATCTTTCTCATAGATATTAAACCAAAAGACTGGGATACCAGAGTTCTCACGGCTGACCGGGATACCAGAGTTCCCACGGCTGACTGGGATACCAGAGTTCCCACGGCTGACTGGGATACCAGAGTTCCCACGGCTGACTGGGATACCAGAGTTCCCACGGCTGACTAGGATTTGTGGACTGGCCGAACAGGAAAGGATAGGAACTGCTCAAATCGAACAGGAAAAAAAAATCAAAATTACCAGAAAAAGAACAGATATATATATATATATATATATATATATATATATATATATATAATATATTTGTTAAAAAGGAAAGGTTTAACAAGGTTTTTAACAAATGTTGCTCCCAGTGCGGTTGAGCATTTTTTTTAAATCTCTGTTGGCACTTGCCACCATTATCTATCTATATATATATATATATATATATATATATATATATATATATATATATATATTACAAATGTGTGACAATCTTTCGGAATTGTACCCCCCCCTTTTTTTTTCTAGCCCCTCAAGCCAAGTGGACAGTGGTCATCCCAACAACCATAGTATAACGGCGAATACACTTCTATCAAATTACTTTGTTGTTGTTGTTGTGGAGTCAGAGTAATCGGTTACTGCATG
>CM065736.1:3505711-3508211 GCA_033310375.1 Conus canariensis | reverse complement strand
TACGACGAATGCGACTTTCTAGTGCAGAAGAACTCGCTCTCATGCCCGCTGGGTTACTGAGTTACCTTGCGAAAATAGGAGAATAGACGAAAACTGTGGATTTGTCTAATCAACAACAGACAGACAGTATTGAGCACACACATATAGACACGAACACTGATACAGACACAAACAGACAGACACACAGACACACAGACACACACACACACAGACACAGACACACACACACACACGCACACACACAACACACACACACACACACACACACACACACACACACACACACGGGCGCACGCGCGCGCGCGCAATTGCGTGTGCTCGCATGAGCGCACATAGACAGACCAACGCACACGCATACACATGCGCACACACGCACGCATGCATGCACGCACGCACGCCCTTCCCCCCTATCCCCTATGCACACCCTACCAGTAGTCTACATCTGACTCAAACCCCGCCTCAAGCCGTCTCTTCTGGATCCCCTTCCACCTCCCCCTCCTCCCTCCCAAAGTGTCACGGCACATCTTCATGATGACGTGAATAGTTAAGGCTTGCCTTTCTTCACTCACATGTTTTTGACGCTGCAGCGTCATCTCTTTCTGTTTTTCTCTACCGCTTTCAATCTACCCACCACCCTTCCCACCATCCCCATTCCTCTCCACATCCCCCCACCCACCCACCCACCCACCTTCGTCTGCCTCACCATCTTTCCCCGCTCTCCCGGAACACAGCTTGGCCTTCCAGCGACTCGTGCCTCCCTCACACACACACACACACACACACACACACACACACACACACACACACACACACACACACACACACGTTCTCCCCCCCTCCCCCCTCCCCTTCCCACCCCCCCACCCCAAGTTGAGGGTTAGGACAGACTGTTCGCACAAGACAGTGAGTGATATACTACGTCGCCTGCCCAAGGAGACGTCGCCTGCCCAAGGAGAGAGAGAGAGAGAGAGAGAGAGAGAGAGAGAGAGGAGAGAGAGAGAGGAGAGAGAGAGAGAGAGAGAGAGAGAGAGAGAGAGAGAACGACAATGGTTTATTCATATGTAGGCCATGGGCGAGAGAGAGAGAGAGAGAGAGAGAGAGAGAGAGAGAGAGAGAGAGAGAGAGAGAGAGAGAGAGAGAGAGAGAGAGTATAAAAGAGGAGAGAGAAGTCGATGTAACGACCGGTCGACTGCTCCGCTGTTGGCGAGACAGGCGCTTCAGTGACGGGACGAGTCGCCTCCCTTCCACTTCCAGTGGTCAGCCCTCCTGTTCTGAAAGTGTCCGGTTATCGGCAGAGCAACGTGTGAGTCGCTTCCTTTGGTGGCATGCCAGCCCAGGGCTGTCTTTTTATTATTTTTTTTAAAATTTGTTTTCATTCCCATCTGCCATAAGCATCCCGATGTGTTATTTTGTTTACAAAAGAAAAAAGAAAAAAAAAAAAAATGAAAAGAAAGGGAAACCCCCCCCCCCCAAAAAAAAAAACCCCAACCAACAACAGCATTAACAACAACAACAATATTCAAAACATTTGAGCGTGTTAAATTGATGAAAGAGGCCTGAAAAAGTGACCACAAAGTGACAGAAACCCAAAAAAAAAAAAAAAAAAAAAAAGGGCAAAATTCAAATAATAACATAAAAAAGAACAAGTGAATTTTCTCGACAGATATGTATCCGTCTTGAGACGGTGAAAGAAGAAGAGAAATTTGTCAAAATTTCATTTGTTTTGTTTTGTGTTGGGTATTAATAAGGCGTTATTTTGCCCTCCGGTGTCTGTGTTTATGTCGATTTTTGAGAAGTGAGTATAGTCGATAACTGTATTTATAACGTCCATGAATATTTGATCAGATGTGGCGCAGTACACACACACACACACACACACACACACACACACACACACACACACACACCACACACACACACACACACACACACACACACAGATGGGAGTCAAGATGACGAACACAGCAACCAGATGAAAAATAAACGTCTGTGAACTTTTCCCCTAGACTACCGATTCCTGTCGTCTGTGTTAAAGTTTCCTTCCCACCAAAACGATCCACCAGTCCGTTCAAAGATCCAGTGTGGAAGATTTTCCAGAGATCCTTAGTGATAAGACTGCCGCGGCCTTCAATTCCATTTTTTTTTAAGGATTTCAGGATGTCCTTGACAATTTCACTGTGATCTTTTTTTTCTTCTTCTCCACTTGGTGTTGTGATGAAAATAGTGTATGACAACGGACTGCAACGACAACAAGCAACTTTATGTTTCGGGACCTTTGTGTGATCTTCCGCCAGTCAGTATAAGCCTTCAGTTCTGTGTCTCGTGATATATAAAGAAAGGAACACAAACAAACAAACAAACCTGGATGACGGACAAGAAACTCAATCAGGAGAAAGAAAAACTGACATGATGCTGATTCTTCCAACCACCGAACTATTTGATTCATCGTTCTGCTTCATCTGTCGATCTGAAATATGTGATTCATCGCTTTCGTCCTTCA
>CM065736.1:3478211-3498211 GCA_033310375.1 Conus canariensis | reverse complement strand
TACCGTTATAGCCGTTACTAACGGCTGTATCGGCCTGTAACGGTTTTTTCTTCTTTATGGAATATCTCCGAAAGTACTTGGCAGATCTTTGTGAAAATTAGCAGGTATCTTCATATGGGTTACGGATGATGCCGATGTTTTAATTTACCCCTTATAGCCGTTACTAACGGCTGTAACGGCCCTGTAACGTTTTCTTCTTTATGGAATATCTTCGAAAAGTACTTGGCCGATCTTTCTGAAAATGTGTAGGTATGTTATTATGGTTCACGAATAATGCCAATGTTTTAGTTTACCATTTAGCCGTTACTAACGGCTGTAACGGCCTGTAACGTTTTTCTTTTTTATGGAATATCTCAGAAAGTACATGGCCGATCTTTGTGAAAATTAGCAGGTATGTTCATTATGGTCACGAATAATGCCCGATGTTTTAGTTTACCGTTAACCGTTACTATCGGCCTGTAACGGATTTTCTTTTCATGGAATATCTCAGAAATTGCTTGGCCTATCTTTCTGAAAATTAGCAGGTATGTTCATATGGGTCTCGGATGATGCCAATGTTTTAGTTTGCGTTATAGCCGTTAGTAACGGCTGTAACGGCCTGTAACGGTTTTTCGTTTTATGGAATATTCCGAAAGTACTTGGCTGATCTTTGTGAAAATTAGCAGGTATGTTCATTATGGGTCACGATGATGCCCAATGTTTTAGTTTACCCCGTTATAGCCGTTAGTAACGGCTGTAACGCCTGTAACGGTTTTCTTCTTTATGGAATATCTCGAAAGTACTTGGCCGAACTTTTGAAAATTTGTAGTTATGTTCATTATGGTCGAATAATGCCTATGTTTTAGTTACCGTTATAGCCGTTACTAACGGCTGTAAGGCCTGTAACGGTTTTCTCTTCATTGGAATATCTCAAAAGTACATGGCCGATCTTTGTGAAAATTAGCAGGTATGTTCATTATGGGTCACGATAATGCCCATGTTTTAGTTTACCGTTATAGCCGTTACTACGGCCTGTAACGGTTTTCTTTTTCATGGAATATCTCAGAAAGTCTTGGCGATCTTGTGAAAATTAGCAGGTATGTTCATATGGGTCACGGATATGCCCGATGTTTTAGTTTGCCGTTTAAGCCGTTATAACGCTTAACGGCCTGTAACGTTTTTCTTCTTTATGGAATATCTCGAAAGTACTTGCGATCTTTTGAAAATTTAGCAGGTATGTTCACTATGGGTCACGGATGATGCCCGATGTTTTATTTACCCCTTATAGCCGTTACTAACGCTGTAACGGCCTGTAACGGTTTTTCTTCTTATGGAATATCTCGAAAGTACTTGGCCGATCTTTCTGAAAATTTGTGAGTATGTTCATTAGGTTCGGAATAATGCCATGTTTTAGTTTACCTTATAGCCGTTACTAACGGCTGTAAGGCCTGTAACGGTTTTTCTTTTTATGGAATATCTCAGAAAGTACATGGCCGATCTTTGTGAAAATTAGCAGGTATGTTCATTATGGGTCACGAATAATGCCCGATGTTTTAGTTTACCGTTATAGCCGTTACTATGCGGCCTGTAACGGTTTTCTTCTTTCATGGAATATCTCAGAAATGTCTTGGCCGATCTTTCTGTAAAATTAGCAGTATGTTCATATGGGTCACGGATGATGCCCGATGTTTTAGTTTGCCGTTATAGCCGTTAGTAACGGCTGTAACGGCCTGTAACGGTTTTTCTTCTTTATGGAATATCTCCGAAAGTACTTGGCAGATCTTTGTGAAAATTAGCAGGTATCTTCACTATGGGTTACGGATGATGTCCGATGTTTTAATTTACCGTTATAGCCGTTACTAACGGCTGTAACGGCCTGTAACGGTTTTCCTTCTTTATGGAATATCTTCGAAAGTACTTGGCCGATCTTTCTGAAAATGTGTAGGTATGTTATTATGGTTCACGAATAATGCCCAATGTTTTAGTTTACCATTATAGCCGTTACTAACGGCTGTAACGGCCTGTAACGGTTTTTCTTTTTTATGGAATATCTCAGAAAGTACATGGCCGATCTTTGTGAAAATTAGCAGGTATGTTCATTATGGGTCACGAATAATGCCCGATGTTTTAGTTTACCGTTATAACCGTTACTATCGGCCTGTAACGGATTTTCTTCTTCATGGAATATCTCAGAAATTGCTTGGCCTATCTTTCTGAAAATTAGCAGGTATGTTCATTATGGGTCTCGGATGATGCCTAATGTTTTAGTTTGCCGTTATAGCCGTTAGTAACGGCTGTAACGGCCTGTAACGGTTTTTCGTTTTTATGGAATATATCCGAAAGTACTTGGCTGATCTTTGTGAAAATTAGCAGGTATGTTCATTATGGGTCACGGATGATGCCCAATGTTTTAGTTTACCCCGTTATAGCCGTTAGTAACGGCTGTAACGGCCTGTAACGGTTTTTCTTCTTTATGGAATATCTCAGAAAGTACTTGGCCGAACTTTCTGAAAATTTGTAGTTATGTTCATTGTGGGTCAAGAATAATGCCTGATGTTTTAGTTTACCGTTACAGCCGTTACTAACGGCTGTAACGGCCTGTAACTGTTTTTCGTCTTCATTGGAATATCTCAAAAAGTACATGGCCGATCTTTGTGAAAATTAGCAGCATGTTCATTATGGGTCACGAATAATGCCCGATGTTTTAGTTTACCGTTATAGCCGTTACTAGCGGCCTGTAACGGTTTTTCTTCTTCATGGAATATCTCAGAAAGTACTTGGCCGATCTTTGTGAAAATTAGCAGGTATGTTCACTATGGGTTACAGATGATGCCCGATGTTTTAGTTTTCCGTTATAGCCGTTACTAACGGCTATAACGGCCCATAACAGTTTTCTTCTTTATGGAATATCTCAGAAAGCACTTTGTCGATCTTTCTGAAAATTTGTAGTTATGTTCATTAAGGGTCACGGATGATACCCGATGTTTATGCTTACCGTTATAGCCGTTACTAACGACTATAACGGCCCATAACGGTTTTTCTTCTTTATGGAATATCTCAGAAAGTACTTGGCCGATCTTTCTGAAAATTTGTAGGTATGTTCATTAGAGGCGACGGATGATGCCCGGCGTTTTAGTTTTCCATTATAGCTGTTTCTAACGGCTGTAATGGCCCATAACGGGTTTTTCTTTTTTATGAAATGTCTCAGAAAGTACTTGGCCGATCTTTGTGAAAATTAGCAGGTATGTTCATTATGGGTCACGGATCATGCCCGACCTTTTAGTTTACCGTTATGGCCGTTTCTAACGGCTATAACAACCCATAACGGGTTTTTTTTATGGAATATCTCAGAAAGTACTTGGCCGATCTTTCTGAAAATTTGTAGGTATTATGGGTCACGGATGATTCCCGATGTTTGATGTTACTGTTATAGCCGTTACTAACGGCTATAACAGCCCCTAACGGTTTTCCTTCTTCATGGAATATCTCAGAAAGTACGAGGCCGATATTTCTGAAAATTTGTAGGTATGTTCATTATGGGTCACGGATGATGCCCGATGTTCAAGTTTACCGTTATAGCCTTTACTAACGGCCCATAATGGTTTTCTTCTTTATGGAAAATCTCAGAAAGTTCTTGGCGGATCTTTCTGAAAATTTGTAAGTATGTTCATTATAGGTCACAGATGATGGCCGATGTTTACCAGAATAGCCATTACTAACAGTTTGACCGGCCCAAGACGGTTTTTCCTATTTATGGAATATATCACACGTATTCAGGATATACTGGGAGTACGTTTATTTGCTTTGCATCTTGTTGTTTTGAATGTTGTTTGTCTTGCCGGTAGAAGACCAAAGAGGTCGAAAACACGTCGTGTTTGGTCTTTTCATTTGTTTGTCGCTTTCGTTCCGCGGAACAGTAAAACTCCTTTTGTTTGAATTTCCACCTGCAGTCACCTCACTTTCAAACTACTGATAAGGTGTGAGAACCATAATTATGATGCATGAGCATTAAGCATATTAGTGATCTCCCACACTCTGTCATACCCACGCTTCCAGTCTTCACTCTTTTCTTCTCCATCACCGGTCCGCCTTGCCCTGAACCCTAGGCGAAGAAGCTTCGTGGTGCATTCCATGTCATGTACCACTCACAGTGAAACATATTCTTATAGAGTCTTGGGGATTTGCATGATATGAGACATAAACAATTTACAGCAGACTCCATGAAAAATCTTTGTTCAGAGACGTTGTCCCACCTGATGTGATCTTTGAATTTCTGAAAGAGATCAACATTTTTCATCTGATCTAAGATTTTACGGAAGAAAGATTTTTAACGAAGTGTCCGGCGTGTTTTTAGAAGGTGTATTTTAAAGGGTTGTGTGATTATTATCATCATTTTTTTTTTAACTTGTGAGCTGACTTTAACGCGGTGACGGCACTGATACGGCTCTTTGCCGTCAGCTGAGCTATAAGCAACATTACCTTACCTTACCTTACCCTACCTTACCTTACCTTACCTTAACCACACACCTCCATTCCCTCACTCACTGCCCCCCCCCCCCCTCCCAACCCTTCCCTGCTCCACTCTCATTATGCTTCACCAAGAGTTTATGAAGCTCCTTTAAGACGAAAGTGTTTGGTATACTATGGTTGAAAGCAAAATGTCACCAAGGGGCAATGTATGAGGTTAACCCAGTTTTTAACCGTGGCAATCGAATCTGCCTTCCTGTCGGTCGGTCTATCTGTCTGTCGGTCGGTCGGTCTGTCTCTCTGTCGGTTTGTCTGTCTGTATGTCTGTCTGTCTTTCTCCTCTCCCCCTCTCTCTCCCTCCCTCTTCTTCTCCCTCCCTCCTTTCTTCCCTCCTGTCTCTCTCCTCTGTGTCTTTGTCTCTGTCTCTGTCTCTCTTGCTTCTATTTGGCTCTGTCAGAGATTATGGAGACATCCCACTTTTCATATGTGACGATCTTAATTCTAGACTCTTTTGAACACTCAAGATATTGATTCCGTTGATTGAAAATATGAAATATGAAATGAACACAATCAGGTAGCAAACCTAGCGAGCATTCTGCCTCAAATATCATAATTAGGCAGCGAAACTAGTAGGTATTCTAATGATTCGAATGTCACAGTCAGATGGTCAAACTAGCGGATAATCTAATGACTCAAATGTCACAGTTACAAAACCAAACTGGTAGGTAATCTAACGACTCAAATGTCGTAAAGAGGCAACCAAACTAGTCGGTATTCTAAGGACTCAACCGTCACAATTAGCCAGCCAAACTAGTCGGTATTCTAAGGACGCAACTGACACAATTAGCCAGCCAAACTAGCAGGTATTCTAAGGACTCAACTGTCACAATTAGCCAGTCAAACTAGTAGGTATTCTAAAGACTCAACTGTCACAACTAATCGGTATTCTAAGGACTCAACTGTCACAATTAGGCAGCTAAACCAGTCAGTATTCTAAGGACTCAACTGTCACATTTCAGCAACCGGACTAGCAGGTATTCTAAGGATTCTAATGTCACAACTAGCCAACCGGACTAGCAGGTATTCTAAGGACTCAACTGTCACAACTAGGCAACCAGACTAGCAGGTATTGTAAGGACTCAAATGTCACAATTTGCCAGCCAAACCAGCAGGTATTCCAAGGACTCAACTGTCACAACTGGGCAACCAGACTAGCAGGTATTCTAAGGACTCAAATGTCAACTCTGTCGGGAGACGTGTTGTTAATGTGTCAGGAATACCAGTTACCTATACTGAATAATACACAACGTCTACACTTTGCCGTTGATTGCACAGGCATGTAACATTCTGGTTGCAGCATTGTAAACTGGTTTCTTGTCTCGTGCAGCTTACCGCCAAAGTGCAAGACTTCGAAGATGACACCCATGGTTGAATCAAAACACATCCCTGTGAATCTATGCATGGAAATCACATGAGGTGTTACGTTGGAAGGGAAAAAAAGAAGCAGCAAAGCTCTTATGAGTGGTAAGGTCGTACTATGACACCCATGGTTGAATCAAAACACATCCCTGTGAATCTATGCATGGAAATCACATGAGGTGTTAGTTTGAAAGAAAAGAAAAAGAAGCAGCAAAGCTCTTATGAGTGGTAAGGTCGTACTTGTGATGAGGGAAAGCAAGGAGAATTCATTAACAAAATACAATCTGATCAAGCAAAAGATGTTCTGAACAAAATCACAGGTCTGACTGAAATCGACGTGATTGAAGCAACTGATTTTGATAATAAATACTTAAATTTTGCGGTTAAATCAATGGACTTGATCATTGCTACTGAAAATGAAAAGAAAAAGAAAAAAAAAGAAAAGACATGATAGCATGGCTCAATCACAAACTTCAACAACAACGTGTTGGACAGAACTTGAAAGGAAAACAAAAATGATCCCACGTCTTTGTAAAGATGATTTTGCGCGCGCGCGCGCCACACACACACACACACACACCCCACACACACACACACACACACACACACACACACACACACACACACACACACACATGACAATAGAGCTGCATACTAACAAAAAGAGGGAGAGTCTCAGACAGATGAAAAGAACACATAATGCAGGAAAAAGAGTAGTCCCTAGACTACAACGTGAATGGTGTAAAGACATTTTTGGCACAGCGGTAGAACTGCTGATAGTCCAAGGTTTACAAAATCCAGCCAGCAGTAAATGACTGCATGGCTATTTGAAGTTTTTTTTTTTCACGCAGCCTGGAAGTGTTCCTTCAAAAAATGTAAAAACCAGAATCACATACATACTGCCAGAAATGAGACATAGAATAAGTCTGCTTAAACAGGAAGGGACGGGAAGCGATCAAATAATTAAAACGCGAAGAGACAGAAGGACCTGATGGTTTCTTACGGAACATTTCAAGAAGATTACATTGTCTTTTCGGTAGTGATTTATTTTCAGAGAGAGAGAGAGAGAGAGAGAGAGAGAGAGAGAGAGACAGAGACAGAGACAGAGACAGAGACAGAGAGACAGAGAGAGACAGAGAGAGACAGACAGACAGATAGAGATAGACACAGAGACAGACAGACAGGCAGGCAGACAGGCAGACAGTCAGAGACAGAAACACACACACGCACACACACACACGCACACACACACACACACACACACACACACACACACACACACACACACACACATACACACACACACATACACAGATACAGACAGACACACCACAGAGAGAGAGAGAGAGAGAGAGAGAGAGAGAGAGAGAGAGAGAGAGAGAGAGAGAGAGAGAGAGTGCGTGTGCACTAGAGCCAAACCTGACACCTGTCGACAAGGAGACTTCAGGAAGATGGATAGAAATAATCGCCTTCCGCATAGTCTGGCTGTCTACTTTGTGTAAGAGTGAAATACAGGACACACTACATCAAAAACACCAAATCATGGAGAAGAAGAAGAAGAAGAAGAAGAAGAAGAAGAAGAAGAAGAAGAAGAAGAAGAAGAAGAAAGTAGACAGATAATTCATTATCATGATAATGCATAACATTTTCTTTTTCTTTCTTTCTTTTCTCTTTGAGAGAGAGAGAGAGAGAGAGAGAGAGAGAGAGAGAGAGAGAGAGAGAGAGAGAGAGAAGAAGATAGAAGAAGAAGAAGGAGAAGGAGGAGGAGCAGAAGGAGTAGGAGTAGGAGGAAAAGAATGAAGAAACAGAAGAAGAAGAAGAAAGAGAAAAAGAAGATAAAAAAAGATAAATTATTCATTTTCTTAGGCCAAAGCTCCATACAGAATTGACATTTATCATGGTCATGCATAACAATAATTTTTGTCGTGTGTGTGTGTGTGTGTGTGTGTGTGTGTGTGTGTGTGTGTGTGTGTGTGTGTGTGTGTGTGTGTGTGAGAGAGAGAGAGAGAGAGAGAGAGATGGGGTGTGGTTTGGGGAGTGTCAGGGTGGGGGGGTGGGGTGGAGGTGACAAGAGGTATGGGAGGGGAGGGAAAGGGTTGGGGAGCAGGATGAAAACCTCGCAGCATACCGTCCTCTCTATAAATCATAGCTGAAGAGTCACATGCTTCACTTGAAATCCGCCATGCTGGATTTAGCTTAATTGGAAATGAAATGAGGTAGGGAACAGTAAACAATAAACAGTAAACAAATGGGGTAACTTTTGCTCCCATAAGAAAACCTAACACAGAGTAACTTTTATTCAAGACTGGCACAGCCTTTTAAACTTGAATAAAGTCAGACAAATACAAAGACGAACAATCTAATAGTGCGGGAAAAACAAACGCAGGCCAACAACTCAACTGTCTTCATAGTAATGACTTGTCAAAGATTTGGACTTAAGGAGAGGGGGGGGGGGGGGGGGGGGGGGGGGGAAGGGGGGGGGGAAGGGGGGAGGGGGGTTGAAGATGAAGAAATTGGGAATATGAAATTAAGAAAATATATTACAGATATGAAAACTCTTCACTACCTTCAAAAGGGATTGTGATGGTTCCCTTATGCAGCTAGTGAAGACTTTTCATATCTGTAATATATTTTCTTAATTTCATATTCCCAGTTTCTCCATCTTCAACCCCCCCCCCCCCCACTCCTTAAGTCCAAATCTTTGACAAGTCATTACTATGAAGACAGTTGAGTTGTTGGCCTGCGTTTGTTTTTTCCCCCACTATTAGATTGTTCGTCTATGTATTTGTCTGACTTTATTCAAGTTTAAAAGGCTGTGCCAGTCTTGAATAAAAGTTACTCTGTGTTAGGTTTTCTTATGGGAGCAAAAGTTACCCCACTTTTTTACTGTTTATTGTTTACTGTTCCCTGCCTCATTTCATTTCCAATTTCGTTTCGATTAAATCGAGGTTATTTGTATTTGTTTCTGTCCGTCTGTGTGTTTGTCTTTTGATCTCCCTTGCATCCTTGGGTGGATCCTCAAGCGTAGGCTCAAAGATTGTCCCCTACATTTTATAGTATTTGCATAATGTCTTTAGTTTTTCAGCAACTTTTTTCCTCCCCACACTTTCGTTTGGTTTTTTTTACTACCCTTCACTGGCTGCTTTGGGGGTGCTATTGGATTCTTTTTTGCACCCTTGGTGGTGAGAACACCACGGTATTATGGACTGTGGTGTGTCTCTATTTGACGCCAATAGTTGATAATTTATTCTGTCGCTACTGTATGGTTTACGATTTGTGTCAAAGTGTGGGTTATTCTCAATAGTTGATAGTTTTGTTGCTGCTGTATGGCCTATAATTTGTGTCAAAATGTGGGTTCTTCTCAATAGTTAATAGCTCTGTTGCTGCTGTATGGCCTATAATTTGTGTCAACCTGTGGATCATTTCGGGATGTCCTCAAGGTCTGACGAGTTCGACAATAAGGTGTACGGCATCAACGACTTCGAGGCGGCTCAGATGGACCCCAGCAGCGATTCGTGCTGGACTGCACCCTGATGGCACTGGAGGACGCTGGACTCACCAGGAAGCACATGGCTGGATCCCGCACCGGAGTTTTCCTGGGTCAGTGGTCTTCTCTCTCTCTCCTTCACTCCTTTTTTTTCTCCCATCCTTCCCCCCCTCCCTGTGTGTTGTGTGTGTGTGTTCATCCGTCTGTCTGTGTGTCTCCTCTGTCTGTGTTTCTGGCTATCTGTCTGTCTCACTCTCCCTCTCATCTGTCTGTTTGTATGTCTGCCTCCTCTCTCCTCTGTGTGTGTGTCTGTCTGTGTGTCTGTCTCTCTCGCCTTCTCTGTCTGCCTGTCTCTGTTCTCTGTCTGCCTGTCTCTCTCTTTCTCTCTCTCATCTGTCTGTGTGTCTTCTGTCTGTCTGTCTCTCTCCCTACCTACCTCCTTCTCTGTCATCTGTCTGCTGCCTTAAGTCTGTCTCTCCCTCTCTCTCTTTTTCTGTGTCTCTCCGTTCCTACCTCCCTCTGTCATCTGTCTGTCTGACTGTCTTTCTTTTCTCTCTCTCTCTTCTCTCTCTCTCTCTCAATACAACACACTCGCATATTCTGTACTCCCACTCTCCCCCCCTACCCACCTCTCTTATGTCCTGCTACAGAGCGATGAACGCCGACTACCGTGGCCTGTTCACGGCAACTCCAGCAACGTGGGCAACTACACCGTGACCGGCATCAGCAACTCCATCATCGCCGCCCGCTTGTCTACGTCTTCGACCTGCGGTCCCTCCCTGGTGCTAGACACGGCCTGTTCCTCCTCCCTCATTGGCATCCACCTGGGCTGCCAGGCCATCCGCGCCGGTGAGATGGCAGCCACCTCCCAGCTCCCAGCTCCTCCATCCCTTCCTCATCTTCTCCCTCCCCCCCCCCTCCCTTTCCCCTCCCTCCATCGCCGCCTCCGGCCTTTCCCGAAACCCCGAAAGCCTGATCGTCTCCATTTCCCCAGCCCCCCCCTTTCTTGAAATGAAACGGATGATTAGTAGCAGACCTGTTTTTTTTATTTATTTATTTTATTATTTTATTTTTTTTTACCTTAGGATTTTGCCGTGTTTTGTACACATATTCGGCAAAAAGACAAAGAAATCGACCAGCAAAACACAAAACAAACCCAAACCAAAACAAAGCAGAACAACACAAAACAAAACAAAACAAGAAACGAAACAAAACGAAACAAAACACGAAGCAAAACGAAACGAAAACACAACACAACAGAACACAAAGCAAACAAAAGAAAGCAACACAAAACAAAACAAAAAAAAAAACAAAGCAAAACAAAACAAAGCAAAACAAAACAAAGCAAAACAAAACAAACAAACAAACACACAAACAAAAAACACGTCGAAAAAAATTCTAGAGACGAAGTTTTAGAGTGGTAATTAGACATGCGGGGAGTTATCATACCAGGAGTCAGAGGTAGAGGAGGAGGGGGGGGGGGGGGGGGGGAGGAGGTAGGAGGAGGGGGGGGGGGGGGCTTTGCCCAAAGAACGACAACTGCTGCTAACTTGTGCACCATTTTGTGTAAAGGCTGCCTGTTCTGTTTCTTCTTCGACAACAAGCCCAGAAACCTCGAAACAAAAACAACAACAACAACAACAACAAAACAAACAAACAACAAACAAACAACAACAAACAACAAAGAAAGAAACAGGCGAGAGAGTGTGAGTTTGTGCCAAAGTATGCTGGTTAATTTTGCCAGTACCGCTGTTGCTCGCGCTACGTCCTTCGTTGACAAGTTTCCTTTTTTTTTCTTTCAGGGGATTGTGACATGGCCATCGCCGGGGGCACCAACTACCTGACTCTTCCAGACGTCTTCGTGCACCTGAGCAAGGCCGGGATGATTTCGCCCACCGGCCAGTGCCACTCCTTCAGCAACAAGGCGGACGGCTACACCAGGGGGGAGGGCTGCGGCATCGTCATTCTCAAGAAACTCCGGGACGTAAGTGGCAGTGAGATCCAGTCAACTCAAAGTGACTTGCAAAGGAAGGCGACTCCATGGCGGAGGTCTAAACGAACTCAAAAAAAAAAAAAAAAAAAAAAAAAAAAAAAAAGTCAAAGTTAAACATCCGCCAAACATTAACAAAAGGAATCACAAGACAATTCCTTTGTTCATCTTTGTCAGGATGTTGACTTAGACTTTTTTAAGAGAAGTCAAGTCAAAATTATCGTTATTGAGGGTTGAGGAATAATCTTTTCAGCTTTTTTTTTTCCCATCCTGCCCTCACAAAAGAAAATCAATTACAATGATAAAGGGAAAAAAAAGAAGAAGAAAGAAACACGAAACAATGTGTGCGTAGAAATCCAAAACTATACAGTCTGTTAAAAATAGTGAATCATCACAATTAATATTTTGATGAACGATATACATGTCAGAGTAGGCACATCCAGACATTTGAGAGAGAGAGAGAGAGAGAGAGAGAGAGAGAGAGAGAGAGAGAGAGAGAGAGATGCAGGCAGGCAGGCAGGCAGGCGGAGAGACAGACAAATTGACAGAGAGAGAGAGAGAGAAGAGAGAGAGAGAGAGGAGGGGGGGGGAGGGAGAGAGAGAGAACACTGAACACACCTACATTTTTAATGTCAGCTATACAGCCTTGATGACATGACACTACTACTACGACGACTACTACTACTCTACTACTACTACTACTACTCAAAACAACAACAATAATCATAACAATGACAATAATAATAATAATGATGATGATGATACTACTACTACTACTACTAACAACAACAACAACAATATTCATAATAATAATAATAAAACTGCTGCTGCTGCTGCTCCTGCTACTACTGTTACTACTTCGAAGGAGAAGAAGAAGAAGAAGAAAATTAAAATAATATCGAAAGTTCTAGTAGAACTATTACTGCCGCTGCCTACTACTACTACACTACTACTACTACTTACTACTGCTTCTGCACCAGGCGGAGCGTGACGGGGACAAGATCTGGGCCACTATCCACACCGGTTCCAACCAGGACGGACATTCCGTCACGCCCATCACTGCGCCATCGGGGTTGCAGCAGGCCTGTCTCCTGGACCACGTCTTCAGCCGGATGGGTCTGGACCTGAGCCGCATCGACTACATCGAGGCTCATGGTGAGTTGGAGTGCCCCTCTGAAAGAACTGGCCTTACGTCGTCAGCTTGTTCCTAACGATACGTCATCAGTTTGTTCCGTAACGATACGTCATCAGTTTGTTCCGGAACAGTACATCATCAGTTTGTTCCGGAACACTATATCATCAGTTTTTTTTTTTTCCGGAACACTATATCATCAGTTTGTTCCGTAATGATACGTCATTAGTTTCTCCGTAGCGATACGTCTTCAGTTTGTTCCGGAACAGTACGTCATCTGTTTGTTCCGGTACATCATGTCAGTTTGTTCCGGAACAGTACGTCATCAGTGTGTTCCGGAAGAGTACATAATCAGTTTGTTCCGGAACAGTACGTCATCAGTTTGTTCCGGAAAATACGTCATCAGTTTGTTCCCTAACGATACGTCATTAGTTTGTTCCGTAACGATACGTCATCAGTTTGTTCCGGAACAGTACGTTATCAGCTTGTACCGGAACAGTACATCATCAGTTTGTACCAGAACAGTACATCATCAGTTTGTTCCGAAACAGTACACCATCAGTTTGTTCCGTAACAATACGTCATCAGTTTGTTCCGGAACAGTACGTCATCAGTTTGTTCCGGAACAGCACATCAGCAGTTTGTTCCGGAACATTACATCATCAGTTTGTTCCGGAGCAGCACGTCATTAGTTTGTTCCGTAAAAATACGTATTCAGTTTGTTCCGTAAAAATACGTATTCAGTTTGTTCCGGAACAGTACGTCATCAGTATGTTCCGTAGCGATACGTCATTAGTTTGTTCCAGAACAATCTTCATCAGTTTGTTCCGAACAGTACGTCATCGGTCTGTTCCGTAACCATACGTCATCAGTATGTTCCGTAACGACACGTCATCAGTTTGTTCCGTAACAGTACGTCAACAGTTTTTTTCCGTAACAATACGCCATCAGTTTGTTTTGTAACAACATCTGAAGCAGCATTCCGTTTGTTATCTTTGTCATACATGCTTTTAGCAGTTCATAGAGAGAAAAAAGACTGCTGAGTTTGCCTACATTTATCACAGGAAATCTTAGATGGGGCAGGGAACGATATACAGTCAATAACATACAAGTAGAATAACTCTTGCTTTCACGATGAAATAGGGGATGTCTCCATGTTTGCTCTGTGTGCTCTGTGTTGTCATTTCTGTGTGCAAAAACAACTAAAAACAATAGCAACATCAACAGCAAGACTGCTAAACACACACACACACACACACACACCACACACACAACACACACACAACACACACACACACACACACACACACATGCGCGCGCGCTCGCGCACATACACAGACCTACATATGCATCCGCTCGTGCGCGCACGCAACACACACACACACCACACACACACACACACACACACACACACACACACACACACACACACAACACACACACACAAACTATAAATGGAGCAGATACGGTACTAACACAAATGTTATGCACAAACAGTTCATCTTGTGTGTGCACATGTTTGAAAAGACATTTTTGGGGGTTTAATTGCCCTTCTCTCTCTCCACCCCTCTACCCAAGTGTATGAGCATTTCCCAAAAGCCGTCCTTGCTGTGGGTGGGATTTAGAGAGAGAGAGAAAGAGAGACAGAGAGAGAGCAAAATTCTTCATTTACGAGGATAATAGATAAGCACTTGTACACTTTTTTTTACATCCAGTCCTCGCCCTAACAGCCAAGAGGCAAGACAATAGGCATAAGAGTCTTCTCCCTTTAAGGACACGTTCCGTCGAGTGCTACCTCTAATGGTCAGCAAGGCTAAAAAAAAAAAAAAAAAAAAAAAGACTGACCTTGACCCCTGCGCTGCGGACAGGCACGGGGACCAACGCCGGTGACCCGGTAGAGGTCAACACGCTGGGCGAGTTCTTCAAGACCAAAGCTACACCCAGGCAGCGCTACATGGGCTCCGTCAAGACCAACATCGGTCACCTGGAGTCGGCGGCCGGGGTGGTGGGAGTCATCAAAGTGCTGCTGATGATGAAGGTGGGGCAGGCTGGGTACATACACCTCTCTGTCTCTCTCTGTGTTTCTCTGTCTGTCTGTCTGTCTGTCTGTCTGTCTTCTCTCTTCTTCTCTCCTCTCTCTCTCTCTCTCTCTCTCTCTCTCTCCTTTTTTTTCCATTGCTTATTGTTTTCCCATCTTCTGTGTCATTTCCGTGGCATTGCACCCACGCCGCTCATTCCGAGTTCTCAGTCCACAGACACAGCCCCGGCACCGGCAATTCACAGGGAGCAGTCAATGTCAAGTCGTCAAGAGGCAACCCACTGGAGGAGACACCGCACTGCTGCCGAGTCACTTCGGTAGTGTTCAGTGGCGCCTGTTCTGTTCCAACATACGCAGGACATCACCTACTAAGCCCTCTACTGACGACAATGATTGCTTAGTCGCGGAGCCGGTGTGAGTAAGCTCCCCCTCCGGAGGGCGTCACCACGTCCGTCAAACGACAGCCCCCACGAACTTGCCGATATCGGTGACCCCGACGGAATCAAACCAAGGCCAAAGACGCGGAGAGACATCGAAACTGAAGTCATGAAATCAGAGCATGAAGGGCCTTAGAATTTGAGACTTCCTTTTAATGCTGATCGATGAGAATGAGGATGCTACGGATATCCATGCAGGTCTGAGACTGCATGTTAGGGCTGTACTCTACGTTTACTTTCATGATAGATCCCGGCGTTAACCAGGCCCGAGAGATACAGACACCTGCAGTGTTGGTCAAGAAATTTGAGCAACACTCTCAGAGACGCACCCATTTAGTGGATGAAACTCGACTGTGTGGTCCCAGTCTTCCCAACTGAGCCCGTAGCAAACTCAACTCTGGGTAGGAGCCGGTCAGGGCAGAAAAATCCGACATAGCGCTGATGGGAATCGAACCCGCGACCTCCAGCCGGGAGTCCACGACACTAACAACTTCGCCACGGCGGCTGGTTCCTTTACAATATTTTGTGTTCAGTTCTTCCCTATACACTATCTTGTATTTCGTGCATCTAAGTCGTCTTTACACCGACTTTATAGTGTGTCTAACCAAGCCTCATTCGCAATGCCTGGCATTCTGTCTGGTTATATTTGCTTTAGAATACGTTGTTTTGCGTTGTTTTTCACACCTAATGTTGTGTCTGACTTCTTTTACAATACCTAAAGTTGTTTCTCCTGTTGTTGTTGTTGTTGTTGTCGTACCCTGGCTAAAAGACTCCAGGGATCATCCAAACAGCCGAAGCACTTGAACACTATGGTACAATGCATCAGCTGGGGATGAGAACTTACGTGTGTGACCGTTTTTGATTACCCAGCCACCTGGGCAGCCACACCCCGACTTCGGGGGATTTGGAGTCTGATAATGTTATGCTAGGAGCTTGTCACAACTGAAGACAATCCCCGCATAACTATGCAGAGTATAACAACATTTGATGTAGCCTTGGTGTTCCAGCCTATGTCAATTGGCCTGACACAGCTTTAAGCCAAGGCGGGTTTCTCCTGTCCAGTACCTACCTTACACTGTGTCTAACCTTCGGTATACCTTATATCCTGTCTAGGTTTCTTTACAGTACCTTGTACCGCACGTTGCTGTAGCGTTAGGCACATTACTGTTTAGATCAGTTCTTTTACAAATCAGTTGAGACATCCAAAGTGACAATTCTGAGTCAGCATAGCTACAGTTCAAACGACCGTGGAAAAGTGATGAAACAGCCACAAGACTTGATAAGGAAGAAAACAGCTTCAGAAAAGCGGTATTTCTGGCAGTGACAGACGATGAGGCCTTTGATGTCTTTTGATGGCTTCACTTTCAGTGAGGAAGAAGACGAAGATGACACTGAAGGTGTTCTTGGTCAGTTTGATACTTTCTGTATTGGAGAAACAGATGAAATATCCGAAAGTTTCGTCTGTAATTCAAGACACCAAGCTGAGGGGCACTCGACTCGACGTACGACGTTTCAGAAGCTCTGTTCGGCTAGCTCTAGGACATAGGTCGGTTTGATTCTTATATTGCAAACTAGTAATACCAAGCTCTAAGCGCTTTACAATCCACTCTCGTTTACACAACGGGCTGCCTACCTGGGTTGTGCCGACTGAAGAGCTGCCAGCTGGCGCTTCATTCAGTCGTTTCCCGTGTCATCCAGTCAGTTTCGTTCGATATCGTTCACTCAGTTTCCTTACTTCCTTTATTCTTTCCATTTTTCACGCAGGGTGCATGCTATGTGTAACGTGTCATCCATACCAACGGCCAAACTGGCCTTCTCTTATGAAAGTTGGTGATGGATTTTACTGTGTGTGCAAGATGTTATGCGTGCGTTCACATTAGGGACCTCGGTTTATAGTCTCATTCGAAGGACTGTAAGAGAGATGGCGTCAGAACCAATGTTAACTCCGAGGGAAAAATTCCCCTGGACCGAAACGGCCCGGCGGAGATTCGAGCCCGCAACCCCAGGATCACCAAGGTTACGAGTCCAGCGCTCTACCACTGAGTTATTCCGGCCCCCATATGTTAAAGACCCGAACTGGTTATTGACTCCACATTGTGTCTGACTTCTTTTACAGTACCTTAAGTAGTGCCGGCCTCCTTCACAATACCTGACATTGTGTCTGACCTGTGCATTACCTGACATCGTGTCTAGGTTCCTTTACAGTACCTTGTACCGTGTGTGGCCTCCTTTAGGGCACCTATTTATGGCCTACCTCCTGCAGAATACCTCACGTTGAGTCACAACTCCTTTAGGGCACCTATTTATGGCCTACCTCCTGCAGAATACCTCACGTTGAGTCATACCTCCTTTAGGGCACCTGTTTATGGCCTACCTCCTGCAGAATACCTCACGTTGAGTCACACCTCCTTTAGGGCACCTGTTTATGGCCTACCTCCTGCAGAATACCTCACGTTGTGTCACACCTCCTTTAGGGCACCTGTTGATGGCCTACCTCCTGCAGAATACCTCACGTTGAGTCACACCTCCTTTAGAAGACTCCAGCACTCTACTTGGAGAATAATCAGAAGGGCAGTGTATCTATTTTTTCTTTTAAGAATGATCATTTATAGCGCTTGATCTTACATACGCCCTATGCGCTTATAAACGCAGCAAAGATTAAAGAAAACGTAAATGAAACCAGTAAGAAGATAAATAATGCAATAAGTACCATTCACGTACAAACAAGAGTGCATATTGACACCCACCCACACACACACACACACACACACACACACACACACACACACACACACACACACACACACACGCACGCACACACCGCGCGCGCTCGGTCTCACAACAACGTACACAACAGCATACACACACACACACACACACACACACACACACACACACACACACACACACACACACACAAGTCGCAGAATTAATTTGATGGGGAGGAGAAGGTGGAAGGGAAGAAAGAACTGCTTTTGATAGGTGAATATCCGATTCACGCGTGGAAGACCCCACACTACACATTTCATGGAAAGGGAAAATGAAAGACCACACACTACACATTTCATGGAAAGGGAAAATGAAAGACCCCACACTACACATTTCATGGAAAGGGAAAATGAAAGACCACACACTACACACTTCATGGAAAGGGAAAATGAAAGACCCCACACTACACATTTCATGGAAAGGGAAAATGAAAGACCCCACACTACACATTTCATGGAAAGGGAAAATGAAAGACCACACACTACACATTTCATGGAAAGGGAAAATGAAAGACCACACACTACACATTTCATGGAAAGGGAAAATGAAAGACCACACACTACACACTTCATGGAAAGGGAAAATGAAAGACCACACACTACACATTTCATGGAAAGGGAAAATGAAAGACCACACACTACACATTTCATGGAAAGGGAAAATGAAAGACCCCACACTACACATTTCATGGAAAGGGAAAATGGAAGACCGAGGGTTGTCCAGCTAATAGGAAGATAGGAAGGGTCACACAAGTCGTGATCAAGTGATCCCCCCAAATATACTGTCTTGAGAAAGCTACTGAATTAGAGCGTAATAAACCTAAAAGACAAGACTGTGCTGGTTACTTTTGATTTTTTGTTCGTGTTTGCTTAATTGTAGATTTGTTTAAAAGAAAGGTGGAGAGGAAAGTGCGAAGATGTGGAAAGGGGAGAGGGGCAAACAAGGTTGATAGTGGGCTGGGGTTATGCACAGACCAGTGGGTGAACAGAGCACGAGTTTCAGCAGCTGGAGAAGTAAATGTATGTCTGGGATGCATGACTGAGTTGACGTATTACATCAGAGATCATCCAATACCCATAACGTAAATGTATATCTGTGATGCATGACTAAGTTGACATAATTTTTACATCAGAGATCCTCCAATACACTGAAGGCACGGCCAAGACGTAGATGCATATCTGTGATGCATGACTAAGTTGACATAATTTTTACATCAGAGATCCTCCAATACACTGAAGGCACGGCCAAGACGTAGATGCATATCTGTGATGCATGACTAAGTTGACATAATTATTACATCAGAGATCCTCCAATACACTGAAGGCACGGCCAAAACGTAAATGTATATGTGTGATGCATGACTAAGTTGACATAATTATTACATCAGATATCCTCCAATACACCGAAGGCACGGCCAAGACGTAAATGTATATCTGTGATGCATGACTAAGTTGACGTATAACATCAGAGATCCTGCTATACACTGAACACACTCAAAAACCAAAAGGCGTCGCCACCAATTTGCTTGTACACACGCTCGCCAAGAGTCGTCCAGTTCCCTAAAGCAAGAGGTCCGTGTGTGTTGTGCAGAACAACAAGATCGTGCCCTCTCTGCATTGCGATGAGCCCAACCCCAAGATCAACTTTCCGGATTTGATGCTGACCGTCCCCAGTCAACCCGTGGACTGGGACAACCCAGATAAAGTGTCCTGCTGCAACTCTTTCGGCTTTGGAGGAAGCAACAGTCACGCTGTGCTCTGTGACTATACCAAGAAAGACAAACCGTCGGGCAAAATCGTCCCTGTTGCTAAAGTCCGGAGGTAGATGTGATATATAAACATACATACATACACACATACACACATACATAATAATAATGATAAAAGTATATACATATATATTTACACACAGATGTATATCTATCTATCTATCTATCTATCTATCTATCTATCTATCTATCTACTATTACACAATCTATATTTACAACAATCTATATCTATCTATCTATCTATCATTCTATCTATCTATCTATCATGAGCCAGCCAACCAGCCTACTTCCACACAGCCAGTTTCTCTACTTATTCGCACACATGAATGAATGAATGGATGAATGGATGAATGAATGAATGAATAAATGAATGGTTGAATGAATAAGTGAACAACTGAATGACTAAATGAATAAATGACTGACTGACTGACTGAATGAATGAATGGATAAATGGATAAATGAATGAATGAATTTACTGATATCTGAAAGGGATGCACCAACCATTCACCATCTG
>CM065736.1:3450711-3473211 GCA_033310375.1 Conus canariensis | reverse complement strand
AGAGAGAGAGAGAGAGAGAGAGAGAGAGAGAGACGTTAAGGACCAACGGATGGATAGAGAAAGATGGACAGCGAATAAGAAACGAAAGTGATGTCAAACTTAAAGGAAAGTTACCATGCCTTCAAAGGAAAGAAACAACCGAATTACAAAACATTTTGTTTGATTCTTTTTTTTTTTTTTTTGCAGCATCGTAACTTTTTGCACTCCCAGTTCTTATAGAACAGGGAATACTTTACAGTGGGAACGAAGAAATGCTCTCTCTCTCTCTCTCTCTCTCTCTCTCTCTCTCTCTCTCTCTCTCTCTCTCTCTCTCTCTCTCTCTGTGTGTGTGTGTGTGTGTGTGTGTGGGTGTGTGTGGGTGTGGGTGTGTGTCCGTCCGTTCGTGGTCAAAATGTGTTCCACTCGCTCCAGACAAAACTACCATTTTTTTGTTTCTTCTTTTCTCTTTTTTTCTCTCCCCCCCCCCCCCACCCCCCGCCCCTGTCCCCCGCGCGCTTCTTCCTCATTTCATCAGTAGCTGCCCTTTAAAACCAGGTGGCGCTGACGGCCGTGTGGCGTGACCTTGGCCTTGAACCGCGCTGCATTGTGGGTCAAAGTGTCGGGGAGGTGGCGGCGGCCTATGCGGCTGGTTGTATATCTCTGCCTGATGCTGTGAAGATCGTGTATCACCGCTCCCATCTCTTGTCCACCGTCACCGGGGGAAAGATGGTCATCGTCCGCAACGTCAACGTGGACAAGGTCAGTTGGAAGGAAATCTTAAATGAGGGAGGGACCAGTAAACAGTAATTAAAGAACAAGAAGAGTAACTCTCACACCTTACTGTTGTTGATGTTGTTGGCGCTGATTTCCTGGATATCTTGTCGCTATCTACGGTGTGATGTGCTGTTCTTTACTATTGTTGATGTTGTTGTTGTTGCTGATATCCTGATTATCTTCCAGTTTATCTGTGCTGTGATGTGGTGTTCTTTACTATTGTTGATGTTGTTGTCGCTGAATTCCTGGATGTCTTCCACGTTATCTGTGTTGTGATGTGGTGTTCTTTACTATTGATGTTGGTGTTGCTGATTTCCTGGTTATCTTGTCGTTATCTGTGCTGTGATGTGGTGTTCTTTACTATTGATGTTGTTGTTGTTGCTGAATTCCTGGTTATCTTGTCGTTATCTGTGTTGTGATGTGGTGTTCTTTACTATTGATGTTGTTGTTGCTGATTTCCTGGTTATCTTGTCGTTATCTGTGTTTGATGTGGTGTTCTACTATTGATGTTGTGTGTGATTTGGTTATCTTGTCGTTATCGGTTTGATGTGGTGTCTTATATTGTTTGTTGTTGTGCTGGTTTCCTGGCTGTCTTGTCGTTTTGTATGTTGTGATGTGTTGTTCTTTACTATTGCTGATGTTGTTGTTGTTGCTGATTTTCTGATTATCTTGTCGTTATCTGTGCTGCAATGTGGTGTTCTTCACTATTGTTCACTGTCCCTACCTAGCGCTCCTGTCACTAACATTTTTTTTGGATTTATAGACCGGTACCCAGCAGAAAGAACAAATTTACGCCCAGCATGTTTGTCAACGAACTTCCAGACTTTCTTGAATTTGTAAATGACCTTCCAGGAACATTGTTATTGATCGGCGACTTCAACTTCCATTTCAATAAGCCCACAGTTGGATACACGCCCGAGGTGTTAGAAATTTTAGATACTTTCGGACTCCAGCAGTCCGTGAATGAAATGACGAACAAACAGGGTAACATAGTAGACTGGGTAGTCTTCAGAGACAGTGATCATCTTCTCAAATCCTCAACCGTTGACGATAACCTAGCATCGGATCATTATGCTGTGAAGTGTGAATTAGATATCGTTAGGCCCGCCGTTCCAAAGACTTACAAGGAAGTTAGGAAAATTTCTGCTATCGATATAGAGGCTTTCAAATCTGATCTGAGCACGGCCATACCGAGCGAGCCATCGGCCTGTCAGCTGACCTCTGCCCTCCGTGCCATGCTTGATAAGCATGCTCCAGTGAGCAGGCGCTTGATCACTGATCGCTCACTGTGTCAATGGCACAACACAGTGGGTCCCGAATTGTCGGAGGCCAAGCAGGAGAGGAGGGGGGCTGAGAGGCGATGGCGCGCCAGGGGACTGACTGTGCACAGGGAAATATATCAAACTGCGAGAAATCATGTTACTGACATTGTTCATCAAGCAAAAACTTTGTTCTATTCTTCAAAGATATTGGCCTGTAATACGGCCAAGCAACTATTTAATGTCACAAATAGTCTCCTAGGCAAAGTCAGCTACTCCCCCCTTCCCACCATCTTCCAAACTCAAGAGCTCCCTCAGAAATTCTTAGAGTTTTTCAATGGAAAAATTGACACTATCCGTGAAAAGCTAGATTCTACTGCACCTGTACATCCTCTGAATGACAAAGTTTACTGTGGACCTCCTTTGGCTTGTTTTAGTCCTGTTAGTCAAGACTTTGTCAAAAAACTTTGTTTGCGATGCAGCCCTAAATCATGTGAACTTGATGCCATTCCCACTAACTTGCTCTTTCAGTGCATTGATGATGTCCTACCCCATCTTACTCATGTTATCAATACCTCTTTGTCCTCTGGTCACGTTCCTGAAATCTTCCGGTCCGCAGTGGTACGTCCATTGATCAAGAAACCTTCATTAGATAAAAATGTTTTAAAGAATTATCGGCATGTATCAAATTTGTCATTTCTATCAAAATTATTGGAGAAGATCGTTTTGGAACAAATTCTAGAACATCTCGAAAAGAATCACCTTTTGAATCCTCATCAATCTGCTTACAGACAAGGCCATAGTTGTGAGACAGCACTCCTCCGTATAGTCAGTGACCTCCTCTGCGGGCTTGACGATGGGAATGTTTCCTTATTAGCGATGTTAGACCTCTCTGCAGCATTTGACACGATCGATCATAATATTTTGTTCTCATGGCTTCAAACTTCCTTTGGATTCAAAGACACAGCTCTCGACTGGATTATCTCTTACTTGACTGGACGGACTCAGACAGTGTGTGTACAGGGAAGATACTCAGACAGTTCTCCTCTTAGGTACGGTGTGCCTCAGGGTTCTGTACTTGGGCCAGTCCTTTTTGTGCTGTATGCTAGTCCTGTGTCTGACGTCATCAGTGGTCACGCCATGTCGCATGAGAGCTTTGCTGACGATACTCAGCTTCATCAGTCGGCTCCCATTGCTGAAACTGACTCACTGATTTCTCGGACGCGGGGCTGCATTGCAGACCTGAAGGACTGGATGACAACCAACAAACTACAACTAAACGACGACAAGACGGAACTCATGTTCGTGACAAAACAGCCTAACCATCCTTCTCTGCCTTCAACTGTCACTATCAATGACTGTGCTGTCTCTGTCTCCACCTCTGTCCGCAGTCTAGGGGTCATACTTGACCAGTCCCTCTCCTTTGAGAAACAGGTTTCAAATATTTGCAAGATTGCCTATTTAGAACTAAGAAGAATCAGCTCTGTACGTCACCTTCTCTCTACAGATGCTACAAAAACTCTCATTTGTGCATTTGTCTTATCTAGAATAGATTACTGCAACTCACTTTTGGCCGGCCTTCCAAAATACCTGATAGAAAGATTACAGCGAATCCAAAATCATGCAGCCCGAGTCGTCTGTAGAGCAAGAAAACATGCTCACATTTCGCCTCTCCTCCACTCTCTTCACTGGCTATCTGTCTCAAACCGTATCTCGTACAAAATCTCAACTCTCACTTTCTCTGCTCTCTTTGAAAATGGACCTTCTTATCTCTCAGATCTCCTTAAAATCTACACCCCCTCTCGACAACTACGCTCCTGTGCTGACGACCGCCTTCTGCGAATGACTCGCTTCAGGACTACTACTGGTGAAAGATCTTTCTCTTTTCAAGCTCCAGCGACGTGGAACAGACTGCCAGACTGTCTCAGACATTCAGATTCTATCTCTTCTTTCAAGTCTAAACTTAAAACCCATCTATTTTCTCATAATTAGTCAATGCTGTGGGGAGAGGGGGGGGGGGGGTACAACCTGACTCATAGCCGTCTGGGCCTTTTCAAATGTAGCGTATGTGTATGTTCTCTATTATATGTATTTGTTGTATGATTGAACGTTATAGGATTAAGTTTTTGTAGTCATATTTGAAGAATAAGTGAATGTCACATTGGTAGGATTAGGATTTGTTAGTTATTGTATAATAGTATTTGTAGTTGGGTGTAAGGTGTATTATTGTATATGAGAAGGGTGAATGTAGTATGACTTTGTAAAGCGCTTAGAGAAATTCGTTTGATTAAGCGCTATATAAGAAATCATTATTATTATTGTTGACGTTGTCGTTGTCGCTGATTTCTTGGTTATCTTGTCGTCATCTGTGCTGTGATGTGGTGTTCTTCACTATTGTGGATGTTGTTGTTGCTGCTGATTTCCTGATTATCTTCCACGTTCTCTGTGCTGTGATGTGGTGTTCCTCACTATTGTTGATGTTGTTGTTGTTGCTGATTTCCTGATTATCTTGTCGTTGTCTGTGCTGTGATGTGGTGTTCCTCACTATTGTTGATGTTGTTGTTGTTGCTGATTTCCTGATTATCTTGTCGTTGTCTGTGCTGTGATGTGGTGTTCTTTACTTTTGTTGATGTTGTCGTTGTCGCTGATTTCTCGGTTATCTTGTCGTCATCTGTGCTGTGATGTGGTGTTCCTCACTATTGTTGATGTTGTCGTTATCGCTGATTTCTTGGTTATCTTGTCGTCATCTGTGCTGTGATGTGGTATTCCAGACACGAAATGTGATCAACAAGTACCAGGGCAAAGCCAGTATATCCCTGCAGTACAGTCCTAACTCCTGCTGCATCAGCGCCGATAGTGACGTCATGCCCCAGGTATCGCCATGACGTCAGCATCTGCCTCAAAACGTGTACACCATAACCTTCGCTCATTCTCTGTATATGTATCAAACTGTCGTTCTGTCTGTCTGTCTGAATGTTTAACTGTCTATCAGTCGGTCTGTCTGTCTATCTATCTATCTATCTATCTATCTATCTATCTATCTATCTGTCTGTCTATTTATCTGTCTGTCTATCTATCTCTCTGTTTAATTATCTGTCTGTCTGTCTGTCTGTCTGTCTGTCTATCTATCTATCTATCTATTTATCTATCTGTCTGTATGTCTGTCTGTCTGTCTCTATCTGTATGTCTGCCTGTCTGTGTGTCTGTCTGTCGGTCCTCTCGTGTTCTTCTGTTGTCTATCCGTCTGTCCGATAATCTATTGATCTATCTTATAGAGTGGTTCTAGGCTGCTGACGCTTGTAGCCGTTTTGAAATTCTCTCTCTCTCTCTCTCTCTCTCTCTCTCTCTCTCTCTCTCTTGTGAATGTGTGTGTGTGTGTGTGTGTGTGTGTGTGTGTGTGTGTGTGTGTGTGTGTGTGTGAATTTCAAGTTCATTGACCCCCCCCCCCTTCCTCTTTACCATTGTTTTTGTTATTATGATGGTGATGATGATGATGATGATGATGATGGTGATGATGATGACGGCGACGATAATGACGAGACGACGACGACAATGATGATGATGACGATGATGATGATGGTGACGGTGATGAAGATGAAGATGATGATGATGATAATGATGACGATAATGATGATGATGACGACAATAATGATGATGAGGATGATGATGATGACGATAATGAGGATGATGATGACGATGATGATGATGACGATGATGTGCCAGATTCGCACAGATCTGCTGTCCAGCCTGCGGTCAGAGAACAAAGGTGTTCAGCTGGTGGACCTGGACGTTCCAGTGGCTTACCACAGTCACCACGTGGACCCTTGCAGGGCCCCACTGGCCGCTGCACTGGAAGGTTTAGTGGCTCACCCCCCGACAGTGCCCCTCGTCTCCAGCGTCACCGGAGAAATGGTCACTGAAGGTGAAATTAGCGTGCGGTGTGTGTGTGTGTGTGTGTGTGTGTGTGTGTGTGTGTGTGTGTGTGTGTGTGTGTGTGATTAGCTTTAGTTTATTTCATTTCATTTGTTGTTGTTGTTGTTGTTGTTGTTGTTTACTTATGCAATCTGTTTCATTTTAATGGTACTTCTTTATTTCATAGTCTTCTATAGCATGGAAGGCGAATGTAGCTTGGTATGTGTTTGTTTGTTTTTAATTTAGCTTTCGTTTATTTGATTGTAGTTGTTGATGTTGTTGTCTATTTATTCTGTTTTTCTGTCAATCTTTGTACTTCTGTACATCAATGTCTTCTGTAGCATTTGATTTGAACGTTTTTTGTTTTTTTTTAACCGTTTGTTTGTTTTTTTCTTCTATTTCATTTCATTTGAACGATAATCGATTTACATACCTGGGACAATCACTTACTCAGTGGATACTGGTTATCTTCCTTAAGCAGATATGTTGTTGTTGTTTTTTGCTTGTTTGTTTGTTCGTTTGTTTTTACGTTAGAGGTCACTACTGGGCTGATGGTAGTAATAATAAGGATGATCATAATAGTTAATGTCATCATGGTTATGGCCCTTGATTTAGATGTCAGTGATTATTATGGTAATGACGATCATTTACTGTACGAATAATGATGATTACGATAAAAATGATAATCTTGACGATGGTGACTATGATTTTCAATGAAGATGATGACGACGTCAACAAGCGCGAAAACGTGATTCTGATAGATCACGATGTTGACACTATCATGATGATGATGACGACAACGATGGCTGTTACATATCCTGGTCACAATAATGACAACAACAACAACGACGACGACGACGACGACGACAACAAAGATGATGATAATGATGATGATGATGATGATGATGATGATGATGACGCTGATGACGCTTGTGACGATGGCAATGATGACAATGATGATGATGATGATGATGATGATGACGATGTTGATTGGGCGCGCAGCTCCAGGGGTGGATTACTGGGTGGACAACCTGCGAAAACCCGTGCTGTTCCACCTTGCGGTGAAGAATGCCCGGGACCCCAAACATCCCCCGGTGTTCCTGGAGATCGGCCCCAAGCCGGTGCTCAGAGCCCATCTGCCGGACATCTTCCCCAAGGTGAGGGCGGCTGGGGTCTCTCTGTCTGGAACTTGCTTGGAACTCTGCAGGACGAACAATCAAAGGGAAGCAACTTATTTTCTTTTTTCTTTCTTTTTTTTTTTAGGAGTGGAGAGAATATTTGTCCTTTGCCATCTCCAGGACATCATCCCCAAGGTGAGGGGTGTTTTTTTTGTGTTTTTTTAGGAGTGGAGAGAATAATTGTGTCCTTTGCCATCCCCTGGACATCATCCCCAAGGTGAGGGGCGGGTTTTGTCTGGAACTTGCATGGAAATCTGCAGGACGAACGATTGTCACGGTCGCTAAGCCGGACGGCCCTACCACGTATGGATGACACGTTACACACAGCATGCACCCTGCGTAAGAAATGGAAAAAAAAGAATGAAGGAAGTAAAGAAACTGAGTGAACGATATTGACTGGATGACACGGGAAACGACTGAATGAAGCGCCAGCTGGCAGCTCTTCAGTCGGCACTACCCAGGTAGGCAGCCCGTTGTGTAAACGAGTGTTGATGAATAAGTGCAAATGGTGGATGTAAGCGCATTGAGTTGTGTAACAAGAAATGCGCTATATAAGTATTATACATTATTATTATTTTTATTATTACCACCCTTGCCCACGCCTATCACACGCTAGGTCAGACAACACAGCACACTAACACTGTTTTACAATCACGCACGCTTCTTTATTTCACACACACTCCATGGCGCCACCACTCACGCACATCCACAACTGCACACAAGTATCCCAATTCCCGCTGACTCACCCTACTCTACGATAATGACCTAGAAGACCCTAACCTAACCTAACACACCAGTTGCGGTATATCACTGTGACCTGGGACACAGCGATAGCCCGCACACGTGGTGACTAACTACTAGGGACAAGGATTTACCAAAGGGACTCTAAACTCTTAACTACTGCTACCACCCACACCTCTCCCCAGGACTCACCCTTCTCTTTCCCCCGGGACCACTACTGCACTGATCGCTGCGTCCCTAAGGGAGGCATCGACCAGTACCCTACACTGTGCTGGCCACTACGTCCTGAAAGGAGGCAGTAGCTAACACCCCTAACCCTACTGCCTAACGCTACACCCCTTTTACCACAAACATGGGACCACCCATCCCGGCCCAGAAAGCTCCAGTCCTCGGCGCTGTACGTGGCCCCTCACAGGCTGACACCTCCCCGGAAGACTCTACACCCCAAGACTGCACCCCAGCGCTGACCGTGGCTTCCCGCAGTCTGACTCCTTCCCGCGATGGGCACGACACCCAACGCACACACACCAGACGCCCTCTCGACGGGTCCGGGGCTCGTAGGACGCCTCCTCCTCTGAAGGCCCCGCCGGACACCAAGGGTGAAAAAAGGCCTGGTGCAGCGCCTTCTCACAGGACGCCTGAACAGGGACGAGGAACCAGTGCCGGAGAACTCCCAGAAGAGCACCGGTAGCCGGAGGAGAGCTGCCCCACAGAAGGCAGACGGCCTGGGTGGTCTCCCTCTTCCGGGAAAACAACAGGCACTGGAAAGTGCCGCTCACCTGCCGGCACGCGGCAGTAGACTGCGGTGATCTGGCCCCAGCCTCAGGATGGAGCAGGATACCTGCTGACACAACTGGACATACAGACGATCAACCACACAAGTTCTGCAAATGGCTGAAGTGGCTGCCAACGAAGACGACACCGACTCAGCACAGGCCAAGGGCACCCAAACCCAACGAGGACCTGGCACTAACTATATGACTCGAAGTCAGAGAAAGTTTTTATGTCTATTCTCGGCCGGTCATCTTATTTCGCCCGAAAACCCCCTTTTTCACATAATCAAATTTCCTCAACCAAAAAAAATAGCTAAAACCCTACAAAGTTAAACAAATCTAATCGCCTGCAAACCCCCCTTTTCACGTAATTTTGTAGGTTTTTAGCTATTTTTTGGTTAAGAAATCTAATCACGTGAAAAGTGGGGGTTTCCGGGCGAGATAAGATGGCTGATCGAGAACAGGACATTTAAACTTTCTCTCTGATTAATCTTCTATCTCAAGCACTACCAACAAATCAGAACAAACAACCGGCCTTCCATCTTGGTTAGTTATTTTTACACACAATGAATGTATATCCTCACCAACTAATTTTTTAAATTGACTGTTTTTGTCAAATGTATATGACTGATAATCGCAAAACCCCGCCTCAAGTGATGGCAACACTCTTAGAACCGTAGATGGTTGACCATTAAACAAATTAGCATCTGTTTTTAATTCGCTTAAATGAACATACAACCTTGGGTTAATTAGAAAATCAGATGGTCTACTACCTGCATATTCATAAAGCCCACTTTCTACGTACTTATGTGTTTTAATATGATACGTTTCATCACTAGTATGAAAGCCCAAGATTCGCGCAGGGCCCCTGGGAAACTGCACTCTCTTCTTTCTTCCGGCGGAAAGTGCATTGTAATTCTGAGGCCTGCTTTGGATAATCCGGGGCCGATTTTGATTTTGTTATTTGATTACGTGGCCCTGTCTGCAAAATAAACCCACCATGAGCGGGGACGCCAGAAAAATACAACCCCTGGCAAGAATACTTAATCGCAACCTGCCAGATAGTAGCGATCAAGACATTGATTTTATAGAGGAAGAGATGAGTGTTACGAATGCCAGAAGCGTTCGACAGAGTGTAACATATGCGATAAAAAAAATTCCGGAGTCTCTTCGGATTGAGCCACCGGTAAAAGTGATGCTATTTGTTCTGATTAACTATAAAAAGCTTAATGGTAACGTGAGGAACGTCTGGATCTCAACCAGGCAAAAAGACATTTCTAGTCATTGCGATTGTAATTTTGATTGGATAGATTATATGGTTATGAATTTTGACAATGCGATTAATAACGCAAACCTACAGAGATATGGCTGGTCCGGAGGGCGGGTCCTTAGGATCAAGCTGAGGCAGTCACGACCTTCCAGATCTATCTATATTCCTATACTCGGTAGCACTTATCTTTCATTGTCAACAGACTTGTTCGTAAGGCGCGAGGGCAGAACACAAAATCCCAACATTGATTCTATTCCGCTGAAAGAGAGAAGGCGCGCAGTCTTAAACATACAAAATTCTGATAACATGTGCTTCATGTGGTGCGTTTTGGCACATCTGCATCCTGCCACAACGAACGCAGAAAAAGTCTCTAGTTACAAACAATATCGACACGAGTTAAACTTTGAGGGGATAGAGTTTCCAGTAGGCATAGACGACATTCCTCAATTCGAAGAACAAAACAGTCCAATCACCGTGAATGTATATCTGTGGTCTGACTCTATCTATCTACTGCCGGTGCGAGTCTCCCCAAATGCTCCCGTTTTTGGCGAGTCACATCAGAACCACGTGGATCTGATATTAATTAGCGACGGCAAGAAGTGTCACTATGTATTGATCAGAGCATCAAGCAGCCTTATGGATGGTACACTAACAGACACGCGTAAGCTGGATTTCTGTAGAAGCTGTATGGACGTAATCTCACTTGCAGAAGCAGCTGTCCCTCATAAGCGCTGCTGTAAGAGTGTTGTGGGGAGTGAGCATGTTCTCCCTCGTTCTCTATGGCCGATCAGGATCTATGAATATAATAATCTAAACGACCGTTCCAAAATTTTGAGGGGGGCGGCTGTGGACTCTACTATCGCATCCGAGGTCAGGACGGCAACCAACCTAAAACTCGTAGCCGACATCTCTGGGGAAGATCTTTCTACGCTCATCTCCAGAGATTTCGGAAATGGCCCCACTCCTATATATATACCTCTTAAAAGCCTGAATAGAGTTTGAGCTTCCTCTTCAAGTTCGGTCGTGCGCTTTAATCTGAACCGGTGGCCGTCTCCTGTTTTTAAACCAGAATGCCTTTCTTGTGACCTTAACATATCTCCCGAAACACTGGATCATCTTATCTGTCCTATCTTTTTAATCGGCCCTCCGACCTCGCGCCAACTAACAGTCGACCTTAGTCGAATACTTCCGACCGTTTAGTCAGCATTTATCCAAACTTTAGCCAACAACCCGAAGTCAATCAGCTGAAGTTAAAAAAGTCAATCGGCCGAAAGTCAAAGGTAAGTCGGCCAAGTCAAAGTTAGTCAAGCAGGAGTCAACAATTTCCCGAAGACAGTCAACAATAATTCTAAAGCCAGTCAACGATTCTCCGAAGGTGGCCAGTCGAAGTAAAAGTTAGTCAGCTGAAGTTAAAAGCTGGCCAACAATTCCCGAAGCCAATCTCACTCCGACCCCAAATCCGCCAAATGGTCGAATAATTCTAAACTTTAGTCAACAATCCGCCGAAAGTCAGTTAACAATTAACCGCAGTTAGTAAGCTAAAAGTCAAAAAGTCAATCAGCTGAACTTTAGGAGCTGTGTGGTCGAAGTCTTACGTGTAGAGGCGGGAGTGCGTTTCTATTTTTGAATCTTATTTTAAGGAGTAACATTAAAGATGAATGCATCGTGCCTGCCTAGCCTTGAAACGAGAAAGAAAAATCCATATGAATACTTTCCCTACTTTGATTTGTTTTATTATGGCAGTGAGCCTGCTTATCAGAGAGAGGTTCAAAGACACGCTTTAATGTTTCCTGAGAGGCCCCGCGTCCGCAGAAATGGATATCTACACATGTTTGCTGACCCCACCTACGAAGATGAGTACGGCTGGCACAACACGGCCAAATATCCACTTCTAATCGGGGAGAGGAACCCCCCGCTTGATCCAAAAGAGGTTCCTCCTACCGAGATTAGAAAAAAAAATCGACTTGAATACTTTCCCGATTTGGCCCCCGAGTATGACCCACAGGAGTTTAAAAGGGCGGCCGAATATCATGCGTATTGGTTTCCTCATCGGCCAAAGATTGTTCTGAAAACAGAGCACACGGACACAGATTCTTACAGTCGGCCCGTTTATGAAGGAGAGCCATATCCACTTCTGATACAATTTTGGTAGCCACCTATCAACTCTATCATAACCACTGGCATTTTTGAATGTTTTTTTTTGTTGGTAACTACAAATGGACGCAGATTGTATTCCCAGCATAACTGCAAGAAAAGCAAATCCCCTAGAGTATTTTCCCTATTTTGATCAATCGTATAATGGAGACGAGCCAGAATATCTAGAGGCCGTAGAAAGGCATGCTGCAATATTTGTAAACAGACCTCCCGTCCGCCGAAATGTTTATATCAGACATGGAATTTCTGAGAACGTTGATGAATATGCCAAACCAAATCAAGCACCCTACCCACTTCTAATCCAAGATAAAGACTGCCCAATTGACCCCAAAGAGATCCCCCCACTTAAGATTAGAGAGATGAACCCATTGGAGTATGTGCATGATCCTACCCCCTTTTGCACTCCTGCTATCCTAAAAAGATCGCAGACGAGCACGCGAGGTGGTTTCCTCATCGGCCTAGAATAGTGGCACGGACTGTCCGCAGTGGCGGATACGACCAGCCGAAATATGAAGAACTCATCTACGAAGGGGACCCATATCCTCTACTGACCCGATAAGCAGGCAATATTCTTATTTCATTTTGTCCGAACTGGGGGATGTATAAAATAACAATGCGCGCTGATGTATTCCAGACTAAAGACAGAAGAAAATAAGCCAATCGCATGGCCGAGACTCTTTTTTATTGATATCTGCTTCCAGTTCCATGCCAGCCTCCGGCCTCTCCTATTTTTTTCTTTCAGAGTTAATCAATAAGTAATCAAAAAACCAGTTTAGGCCAGAGTTAAAAAGTTAGCCAGATAAAGTTAAAAGTCAGTTAACAGTCCACCGAAGTTAGAGTCAACAATCAGCCAAAAAAGTTAGTTAGGACAGAGTTTGACAATTCTTCGAAGTTTGGCCAAGTCAGAGTCAACTAAAAGTCAACTAAAAGTCAACAATCAACAATCAACCCTCTCTAATCAACCGTCTCTAATCAACAATCAGACAATCAACAATCAACAATCAACAATCTCTAATCAACCCTCTCTAATCATCCCTCTCTAATCTCTAATCAACAATCAACCCTCTAATCAGACAATCAACAATCAACCCTCTAATCAGACAATCAGGCCGAAGCTAAAAATGTAGTTAAGTCAGAGTCAACAATCGGCGAACTTTAAGTAACAATTCTCCAAAGTTTTTTTAGCCAAGTCAGAGCCAAACAATCAGTCAACAAATCAGCCAAAGTCAGTCAGCCGAAGCCAACAGTCAATCAACAATCAGCCGAAAGTCAATCAACAATCAACCAAAGTCAGTCAACAATCAACCAAAGTCAGTCAGCCGAAGCCAAAAGTTAGCCAAACAATCAGCCAAAAGTTAGCCAAACAATCAGCCAAAAGTCAATCAACAAATCAGTCGAAAGTCAGTCAACAAATCAGTCAAAAGCCGGTCAGCCGAAGCCAACAATCAATCAACAATCAGCCGAAAGTCAGTCAACAATCAGCCAAAGCCGGCCAGCTGAAGCCAAAAAAGTCAGTCAACAAATCAGTCGAAAGTCAGTCAACAAATCAGTCAAAAGTTAGCCAAGTCAGAGCCAAAAGTCAGTCAACAATCAGCCAAAGCCGGCCAGCTGAAGCCAAAAAAGTCAGCCAGCCAACCAAACTCTAGCCAGCCGAAGTTAAAAAGTTAGTCAGACTCAATAGTCCGCCGAAGCTAGTCGACGTCGGCCAAAAAAAAAGTCAGCCAACAATCAGCCGAAAGTTAACCAAGTCAGCGTCAAAAAAAAATTAGTCAGCCGAAGTTAAAAAGTTAGCCACGTTAGAGTCAACAATCAGTCGTAAGTGGTCGGCTAAAATTATCACCACATTTAAAAATATATACTATTACAAATTTATCAGTTTTAACACAGTAATAATAGTATATATTTTTAAATGTGGTGATAATTTTAGCCGACCAAAAATAATTAATTCAGAAACATTGCCTATCGGCGATAGATTATGTCGGCTGATTGATTTGACTTTGGTCGACCGGCACTGACCTAATAGACCAACCTCGACTGACTTACAGCTGACTTTCGACTGACTTACAGCTGACTTTCGACTGACTTTCGACTGACTTACAGCTGACTTTCGACTGACTTACAGCTGACTTTCGACTGACTTACAGCTGACTTTCGACTGACTTACAACTGACTTTCGACTGACTTTCGACTGACTTTCGACTGACTTACGACTGATTGTTGACTCTAACGTGGCTAACTTTTTAACTTCGGCTGACTAATTTTTTTTTGACGCTGACTTGGTTAACTTTCGGCTGATTGTTGGCTGACCTTTTTTTTGGCCGACGTCGACTGGCTTCGGCGGACTATTGAGTCTGACTAACTTTTTAACTTCGGCTGGCTAGAGTTTGGTTGGCTGGCTGACTTTTTTGGCTTCAGCTGGCCGGCTTTGGCTGATTGTTGACTGACTTTTGGCTCTGACTTGGCTAACTTTTGACTGATTTGTTGACTGACTTTCGACTGATTTGTTGACTGACTTTTTTGGCTTCAGCTGGCCGGCTTTGGCTGATTGTTGACTGACTTTCGGCTGATTGTTGATTGATTGTTGGCTTCGGCTGACCGGCTTTTGACTGATTTGTTGACTGACTTTCGACTGATTTGTTGATTGACTTTTGGCTGATTGTTTGGCTAACTTTTGGCTGATTGTTTGGCTAACTTTTGGCTTCGGCTGACTGACTTTGGTTGATTGTTGACTGACTTTGGTTGATTGTTGATTGACTTTCGGCTGATTGTTGATTGACTGTTGGCTTCGGCTGACTGACTTTGGCTGATTTGTTGACTGATTGTTTGGCTCTGACTTGGCTAAAAAAACTTTGGAGAATTGTTACTTAAAGTTCGCCGATTGTTGACTCTGACTTAACTACATTTTTAGCTTCGGCCTGATTGTCTGATTAGAGGGTTGATTGTTGATTGTCTGATTAGAGGGTTGATTGTTGATTAGAGATTAGAGAGGGATGATTAGAGAGGGTTGATTAGAGATTGTTGATTGTTGATTGTCTGATTGTTGATTAGAGACGGTTGATTAGAGAGGGTTGATTGTTGATTGTTGACTTTTAGTTGACTTTTAGTTGACTCTGACTTGGCCAAACTTCGAAGAATTGTCAAACTCTGTCCTAACTAACTTTTTTGGCTGATTGTTGACTTTAACTTCGGTGGACTGTTAACTGACTTTTAACTTTATCTGGCTAACTTTTTAACTCTGGCCTAAACTGGTTTTTTGATTACTTATTGATTAACTCTGAAAGAAAAAAATAGGAGAGGCCGGAGGCTGGCATGGAACTGGAAGCAGATATCAATAAAAAAGAGTCTCGGCCATGCGATTGGCTTATTTTCTTGTCTTTAGTCTGGAATACATCAGCGCGCATTGTTATTTTATACATCCCCCAGTTCGGACAAAATGAAATAAGAATATTGCCTGCTTATCGGGTCAGTAGAGGATATGGGTCCCCTTCGTAGATGAGTTCTTCATATTTCGGCTGGTCGTATCCGCCACTGCGGACAGTCCGTGCCACTATTCTAGGCCGATGAGGAAACCACCTCGCGTGCTCGTCTGCGATCTTTTTTAGGATAGCAGGAGTGCAAAAGGGGGTAGGATCATGCACATACTCCACTGGGTTCATCTCTCTAATCTTAAGTGGGGGGATCTCTTTGGGGTCAATTGGGCAGTCTTTATCTTGGATTAGAAGTGGGTAGGGTGCTTGATTTGGTTTGGCATATTCATCAACGTTCTCAGAAATTCCATGTCTGATATAAACATTTCGGCGGACGGGAGGTCTGTTTACAAATATTGCAGCATGCCTTTCTACGGCCTCTAGATATTCTGGCTCGTCTCCATTATACGATTGATCAAAATAGGGAAAATACTCTAGGGGATTTGCTTTTCTTGCAGTTATGCTGGGAATACAATCTGCGTCCATTTGTAGTTACCAACAAAAAAAAACATTCAAAAATGCCAGTGGTTATGATAGAGTTGATAGGTGGCTACCAAAATTGTATCAGAGGTGGATATGGCTCTCCTTCATAAACGGGCCGACTGTAAGAATCTGTGTCCGTGTGCTCTGTTTTCAGAACAATCTTTGGCCGATGAGGAAACCAATACGCATGATATTCGGCCGCCCTTTTAAACTCCTGTGGGTCATACTCGGGGGCCAAATCGGGAAAGTATTCAAGTCGATTTTTTTTTCTAATCTCGGTAGGAGGAACCTCTTTTGGATCAAGCGGGGGGTTCCTCTCCCCGATTAGAAGTGGATATTTGGCCGTGTTGTGCCAGCCGTACTCATCTTCGTAGGTGGGGTCAGCAAACATGTGTAGATATCCATTTCTGCGGATGCGGGGCCTCTCAGGAAACATTAAAGCGTGTCTTTGAACCTCTCTCTGATAAGCAGGCTCACTGCCATAATAAAACAAATCAAAGTAGGGAAAGTATTCATATGGATTTTTCTTTCTCGTTTCAAGGCTAGGCAGGCACGATGCATTCATCTTTAATGTTACTCCTTAAAATAAGATTCAAAAATAGAAACGCACTCCCGCCTCTACACGTAAGACTTCGACCACACAGCTCCTAAAGTTCAGCTGATTGACTTTTTGACTTTTAGCTTACTAACTGTGGTTAATTGTTAACTGACTTTCGGCGGATTGTTGACTAAAGTTTAGAATTATTCGACCATTTGGCGGATTTGGGGTCGGAGTGAGATTGGCTTCGGGAATTGTTGGCCAGCTTTTAACTTCAGCTGACTAACTTTTACTTCGACTGGCCACCTTCGGAGAGTCGTTGACTGGCTTTAGAATTATTGTTGACTGTCTTCGGGAAATTGTTGACTCCTGCTTGACTAACTTTGACTTTGGCCGACTTACCTTTGACTTTCGGCCGATTGACTTTTTTAACTTCAGCTGATTGACTTCGGGTTGTTGGCTAAAGTTTGGATAAATGCTGACTAAACGGTCGGAAGTATTCGACTAAGGTCGACTGTTAGTTGGCGCGAGGTCGGAGGGCCGATTAAAAAGATAGGACAGATAAGATGATCCAGTGTTTCGGGAGATATGTTAAGGTCACAAGAAAGGCATTCTGGTTTAAAAAACAGGAGACGGCCACCGGTTCAGATTAAAGCGCACGACCGAACTTGAAGAGGAAGCTCAAACTCTATTCAGGCTTTTAAGAGGTATATATATAGGAGTGGGGCCATTTCCGAAATCTCTGGAGATGAGCGTAGAAAGATCTTCCCCAGAGATGTCGGCTACGAGATTTAGGTTGGTTGCCGTCCTGACCTCGGATGCGATAGTAGAGTCCACAGCCGCCCCCCTCAAAATTTTGGAACGGTCGTTTAGATTATTATATTCATAGATCCTGATCGGCCATAGAGAACGAGGGAGAACATGCTCACTCCCCACAACACTCTTACAGCAGCGCTTATGAGGGACAGCTGCTTCTGCAAGTGAGATTACGTCCATACAGCTTCTACAGAAATCCAGCTTACGCGTGTCTGTTAGTGTACCATCCATAAGGCTGCTTGATGCTCTGATCAATACATAGTGACACTTCTTGCCGTCGCTAATTAATATCAGATCCACGTGGTTCTGATGTGACTCGCCAAAAACGGGAGCATTTGGGGAGACTCGCACCGGCAGTAGATAGATAGAGTCAGACCACAGATATACATTCACGGTGATTGGACTGTTTTGTTCTTCGAATTGAGGAATGTCGTCTATGCCTACTGGAAACTCTATCCCCTCAAAGTTTAACTCGTGTCGATATTGTTTGTAACTAGAGACTTTTTCTGCGTTCGTTGTGGCAGGATGCAGATGTGCCAAAACGCACCACATGAAGCACATGTTATCAGAATTTTGTATGTTTAAGACTGCGCACCTTCTCTCTTTCAGCGGAATAGAATCAATGTTGGGATTTTGTGTTCTGCCCTCGCGCCTTACGAACAAGTCTGTTGACAATGAAAGATAAGTGCTACCGAGTATAGGAATATAGATAGATCTGGAAGGTCGTGACTGCCTCAGCTTGATCCTAAGGACCCGCCCTCCGGACCAGCCATATCTCTGTAGGTTTGCGTTATTAATCGCATTGTCAAAATTCATAACCATATAATCTATCCAATCAAAATTACAATCGCAATGACTAGAAATGTCTTTTTGCCTGGTTGAGATCCAGACGTTCCTCACGTTACCATTAAGCTTTTTATAGTTAATCAGAACAAATAGCATCACTTTTACCGGTGGCTCAATCCGAAGAGACTCCGGAATTTTTTTTATCGCATATGTTACACTCTGCCGAACGCTTCTGGCATTCGTAACACTCATCTCTTCCTCTATAAAATCAATGTCTTGATCGCTACTATCTGGCAGGTTGCGATTAAGTATTCTTGCCAGGGGTTGTATTTTTCTGGCGTCCCCGCTCATGGTGGGTTTATTTTGCAGACAGGGCCACGTAATCAAATAACAAAATCAAAATCGGCCCCGGATTATCCAAAGCAGGCCTCAGAATTATGATGCACTTTCCGCCGGAAGAAAGAAGAGAGTGCAGTTTCCCAGGGGTCCTGCGCGAATCTTGGGCTTTCATACTAGTGATGAAACGTATCATATTAAAACACATAAGTACGTAGAAAGTGGGCTTTATGAATATGCAGGTAGTAGACCATCTGATTTTCTAATTAACCCAAGGTTGTATGTTCATTTAAGCGAATTAAAAACAGATGCTAATTTGTTTAATGGTCAACCATCTACGGTTCTAAGAGTGTTGCCGTCACTTGAGGCGGGGTTTTGCGATTATCAGTCATATACATTTGACAAAAAGTCAATTTAAAAAATTAGTTGGTGAGGATATACATTCATTGTGTGTAAAAATAACTAACCAAGATGGAAGGCCGGTTGTTTGTTCTGATTTGTTGGTAGTGCTTGAGATAGAAGATTAATCAGAGAGAAAGTTTAAATGTCCTGTTCTCGATCAGCCATCTTATCTCGCCCGGAAACCCCCACTTTTCACGCGATTAGATTTCTTAACCAAAAAATAGCTAAAAACCTACAAAATTACGTGAAAAGGGGGGTTTGCGGGCGATTAGATTTGTTTAACTTTGTAGGGTTTTAGCTATTTTTTTTGGTTGAGGAAATTTGATTATGTGAAAAAGGGGGTTTTCGGGCGAAATAAGATGACCGGCCGAGAATAGACATAAAAACTTTCTCTAAGTCACTTTTCAAAAACCACCGGCGCTGCCGCCGCACCTACAAGGAGTACGTCCACTCCGACGAACACCAGGGACCGAAGTGAAGCTACCCCAACGCATTCCGCCCTGGTCGGAATCAAGCGAACTCTACTCACCATACAAAACAACGATTGGTCAGAGCAGTGTATCCCTCCGCAGAGCTGACACGCCTGACCGACGGAATAGTTGTTGCTCGTGCAACAACACGACAATTTACCACAACTCACAGACTTGACAACACAACAACAGCCGATATCCTGCCCCGCCTTCTCTGGTGTAGAACCAAAGTAATAAAAGGGTAACAATCGGGAACGAAACCAACTTCGTCCTACCACTCCCTCAATAAATGAAGACTGGAAGGCAAAAATACTGTATGTCCTACTTCACCTGCCCCCCTACCTAGCCTAACCTTGCTATCTAGCCCCGAGGAACTTAGCCTAAGCCCAGCTAACTAAACCCCAGTCTTACCCCGCGCGCGCGCGCACACACACACACACACACACACACACACACACACACACACACACTCGCACGCATACGCGCACACGCTCTATATCTTGAATCCACACCACTCTTAAACACGTGGACGTACTAGTTTAGTACCGCCGATCTAACGGAACAACGATCTAAGGGAAGATACTTTTTTTAACGGCGGGAGGGGGGGGGGATAGAGAAACTAATTGTGTGTCCCCCACCCCCTCAGCCCACCCAAGGTGAGGGTTGCCGGGTCCTCTCTGTCTGAACTTACATGGGACTCTGTACGACGAACGTTCAAAGGCAAGGAAGCAACTTTAATTTTTCTTTTTTTTTGGGTGGGGTGGGGTGGGGGTGATGGTGGGGTGGCGTGAGTAGAGAGAATGATCATGTCCCTTGCCTTCTCCCGACCGTCTTTGTCTAGGTGAGCGCTGCTTTCGTTCTCTCGTGAACGTACATGTAATTGTGCAGGACGAATAATCAAAGGGAAGCAACTTTCTTTTTTTCAGGACGAGAAGAGAGAATGATTGTGTCCCTTGCCTTGTCGGTTGCTTGCGGTATTCCCTTGCCTTGTGTGATACTGTATTGTATTATCTTGTTTCCGTCCACATACTTTACAGTATATCAAAAACAAGAACAACAACAAAAACAACAACAACAACAACCCCCCAACCCTCCCCCCCACGATTTTGTTTCGTAATTGAATGAGATTCTTGTGTGTGCCGTTAAGGTTGTCTTGTTTGTCTTGTTTCGACTGCTTTTGTTTGTTTTGTTTTCTTTTGTTTCGTCTTGTTTCGTCTGGTTTTGTTCGTTTTGTTTTGTTTTGTTTCGTCTTGTTTGGTCTGGTTTTGTTTGTTTTGTTTTATTTTGTTTTGTTTTATTTCGTCTTGTTTCGTCTGGTTTTGTTTGTTTTGTTTTATTTTGTTTTGTTTTATTTCGTCTTGTTTCGTCTGGTTTTGTTTGTTTTGTTTTGTTTTGTTTTGCTTTGCTTTGCTCCGTTTTGTTTTCTTCTCTTTCTGACCAGAATAACACTAGTGTTTAGAGGGCCACAGAATTTTAACGATGATCAACGATAGCCATTTTTTTTTCTTTTCTGCGTACGCAGGCTAATACTCCTGCGGACACTCCCTGTGTAGGATTAATCCCATCAAGTCAACAAAGGAGTGGAGTTTTGTGTGTATGACCGTTTGTTGTCCCGCCATTAAGGCAGCCATACTCCAGCTTCGGGGAAGGTGTATGCTATGTGTAACGTGTCATCCACATCAACGGCCAAACTGGCCTTCTCTTCCGAAAGTTGGTGATGGGATTTTACGTGTGTGCAAGATGTAATGCGTGCGTTCACACATGGAACCTCGGTTTATAGTGTCATTCGAAGGATTGTATGGGAATGGAGTCAGAACCAATGTTAACTCCGAGGGAAAAATCCCTCTGTACCGAAACGTTCTACCATTGAGCTATTCTGGCCCCCAACGATAATGATGATGAAGATGATGATGCTAACGAGTTCCAGTTTACTGGGAGACTACAAGCACATGACGGGGATGAACTCTCCACATTGTACATTACATACAACCAGGCCCGAGAAATACAGACACGTGCAGCTTTTGTCAAGATATATGAGCATCACTGTCAAATAGGCTTCCGTCCATCCACCTCTGTTTGTCTGTCTGTCTGTCTGTCTGTCTCCTTCTCTCTCTCTCTCTCTCTCTCTCTCTCTCTCTCTCTCTCTCTCTCTAACAGTCGACCTCTATCGATCTATCTATAAATCAATCGATATATCTATCTGTCCATCTATCTATCTATCTATCTATCTATCTATCTATCTATCTATCTATCTATCCATCCATCCATCCATCCATCCATCCATCCATCCATCCAATCCATCTATTTATCTTCCCTCTTCTCCCTCCTTCTATCTATCTATCTATCTATCTATCTATCTATCTTTCTGTCTGTCTGTCTGTCTGTCTGTCTGTCTCTCTCTCTCTCTCTCTCTCTCTATCTCTCTCTCTCTCTGTCTTTTAATCTATCTGTATATCTGTCTGTCTGTCTATCTATCTATCTATCTATCTATCTATCTATCTATCTATCTATCTATCTGTGTGTGTATCACCTCTCTCTCTCTCTCTCTCTCTCTCTCTCTCTCTCTCTCTCTCTCTCTCTCTCTCTGCATCCCACACACTATATTGTTCAACATGTGTTCTTGGGCGTGCGTATTTTGCCTTGCCTGCGACAGTGCTCAGGGTGACTTCTGTTGACTTGATGTCGCCTGGCTGTACTTGATGTGAAGCTGTTACCATTGATGTCGCCTGGTTGTACTTGATGTGAAGCTGTTACCATTGATGTCATCTGATTGTACTGAATGTGAAGCTGTTACCATTGATGTCGCCTGGTTGTACTGAATGTGAAGCTGTTACCATTAATGTCGCCTGGTTGTACTTGCTGTGAAGCTGTTACCATTGATGTCGACTGGTTGTACTTGATGTGAAGCTGTTACCATTGATGTCACCTGGTTGTACTGAATGTGAAACTGTTACCATTGATGTCGCCTGGTTGAACTTGATGTGAAGCTGTTACAGTTGATGTCACCTGGTTGTACTTGATGTGAAGCTGTTACCATTGATGTCACCTGGTTGTACTTGATGTGAAGCTGTTACCATTGATGTCACCTGGTTGTACTTGCTGTGAAGCTGTTACCATTGATGTCGCCAGGTTGTACTTGATGTGACGCTGTTACCATTAATG
>CM065736.1:3433211-3440711 GCA_033310375.1 Conus canariensis | reverse complement strand
CCACGAGACCCTCTTCATAAAATCCTTCTCTCATCTTAGTCATTAATTCATTTATCCATCAGCTTTAAATCATGTGCAGTGTGGTCTGAAATTTGGCAGATGTGGTGTAGCGTATATGGACCAGTCCGCATGCGGTGACACCTCCTCGATGAAATTGAGACTGAAACTGAAAATAACCTTTACCTTGAACATCCCTGTTTCTCACTCTCCCTCTTGTCCCTCTGCTCACCCTCTTCTCCCTCTGCTCTCCCTCTTGTCCCTCTGCTCACCCTCTTCTCCCTCTGCTCTCCCTCTTCTCCCACTGCTCTCCCTCTTGTCCCTCAGCTCTCCCTCTTGTCCCACTGCTCTCCCTCTTCTCCCACTACTCACCCTCTTCTCCCTCTGCCCTCCTCTTCTCCCTATGCTCTCCCTCTTCTCCCTCTGCCCTCCCTCTTCTCCCTCTTCTCCCTCTTCCTCTCTCTGCTCTCTCCTCTCTTCCCTCTTCTCTCTGCTCTCCCTCTTCTCCCTCTGCTCTCCCTCTTCTTCCTCTGCCCTCCCTCTTCTCCCTCTGCCCTCTCTCTTCACACTCTGCTCTCCCTCTTCTCACTCTGCCCTCCCTCTTCTCCCTCTGCTCACCCTCTTCTCCCTCTGCTCTCCCTCTTCTCCCTCTGCTCTCCCTCTTCTTCCTCTGCCCTCCCTCTTCTCCCTCTGCCCTCCCTCTTCTCACTCTGCTCTCCCTCTTCTCACTCTGCCCTCCCTCTTCTCCCTCTGCTCTCCCTCTTCTCACTCTGCTCTCCCTCTTCTTCCTCTGCCCTCCCTCTTCTCCCTCTGCCCTCCCTCTTCTCACTCTGCCCTCCCTCTTCTCCCTCTGCTCACCCTCTTCTCCATCTGCTCACCCTCTTCTCCCTCTGCTCTCCCTCTTCTCCCTCAGCTCTCCATCTTGTCCCACTGCTCTCCCTCTTCTCCCACTGCTCTCCCTCTTCTCCCTCTGCTCTCCCTCTTGTATCTCTGCCCTCCCTCTTCTCCCTCTACTCACCCTCTTCTCCCTCTGCCCTCCCTCTTCTCCCTCTGCTCACCTCTTCTCCCTCTGTTCTCCCTCTTCTCACTCTGCTCTCCTCTTCTCCCTCTGCCCTCCCTCTTCTCACTCTGCCCTCCCTCTTCTCCCTCTGCTCTCCCTCTTCTCTCTCTGCCCTCCCTCTTCTCCCTCTGCTCTCCCTCTTCTCCCTCTTCTCCCTCTGCTCTCCCTCTTCTCCCTCTGCTCTCCCTCTTGTCTCTCTGCTCTCCCTCTTCTCCCTCTGCTCTCCTTCTTCTCCGTCTGCTCTCCCTCTTGTCTCTCTGCTCACCCTCTTTCTCTCTGCTCTCCCTCTTCTCCCTCTGCTCTCCCTCTTGTCTCTCTGCTCTCCCTCTTGTCTCTCTGCTCACCCTCTTCTCCCTCTGCTCTCCCTCTTCTCCTTTGAGCTCTCCCTCTTCTCTCTGAGCTCTCCCTCTTCTCTCTGAGCTCTCCCTCTTCTCTCTGAGCTCTCCCTCTTTCCTCTTCTCTCTGAGCTCTCCCTCTTCTGCCTCTGCTCTCCCTCTTCTGCCTCTGCTCTCCCTCTTCTGCCTCTGCTCTCCCTCTTCTGCCTCTGCTCTCCCTCTTCTGTCTGAGCTCTCCCTCTTCTCTTTGAGCTCTCCCTCTTCTGTCTGGGCTCTCCCTCTTCTCTTTGAGTTCTCCCTCTTCTCTGTGAGCTCTCCCTTTTCTCTCTGAGCTCTCCCTCTTCTCTCTGAGCTCTCCCTCTTCTCTTTGAGCTCTTCCTCTTCTCTCTGAGCTTCCCTCGTCTCTCTGAGCTCTTCCTCTTATGCGTCTGCTCTCCCTCTTCTGCCTCTGCTCTCCCTCTTCTCTCTGGGCTCTCCTCTTCTCTCTGGCTCTCCCTCTTCTCTTTGAGCTCTCCCTCTTCTCTTTGAGCTTTCCCTTTTCTCTCCGAGCTCTCCCTCTTCTGCCTCTGCTCTCCATCTTCTCCCTCTGCTCTCCTTCTTCTCTCTGAGCTCTCCCTTGTCTCTCTGAGCTCTCCCTCTTCTCTTTGAGCTCTCCCTCTTCTCTCTGAGCTCTCCCTCTTCTCTTTGAGCTCTCCCTCTTCTCTCTGAGCTCTCCCTCTTCTGCATCTGCTCTCCTCTTCTGCCTCAGCTCTCCCTCCCTCTTCTCTTCTCTCTGAGCTCTCCCTCTTCTCTCTGAGCTCTCCCTCTTCTCTCTGAGCTCTCCCTCTTCTGCCTCTGCTCTCCCTCTTCTGCCTCTGCTCTCCCCCCCCCCTCTTCTCTCTGAGCTCTCCTCTCCTTCTTCTGAGCTCTCCCTCTTCTGTCTGAGCTCTCCCTCTTCTTCTGAGCTCTCCTTCTCTTGAGCTTCCCTCGTCTGTCTGAGCTCTCCGTCTTCTCTTTGAGCTCTCCCTCTTCTCTCTGGGCTCTCCCTATTGTCTTTGAGCTCACCCTCTTCTGTCTGAGCTCTCCCTCTTCTCTCTGAGCTCTCCCTCTTCTCTTCTGCCTCTGCTCTCCCTCTTCTGCCTCTGCTCTCCCTCTTCTGCCTCTGCTCTCCCTCTTCTGCCTCTGCTCTCCTCTTCTGCCTCTGCTCTCCCTCTTCTCTTTGAGCTCTCCCTCTTCTCTCTGAGCTCTCCTCTTCTTTTTGAGCTCTCCCTCTTCTGTCTGAGCTCTCCCTCTCCTCTTTGAGCTCTCCCTCTTCTCTCTGAGCTCTCCCTCTTCTCTTTGAGCTTTCCTTCTTCAGCCTCTGCTCTCCCTCTCATGCTTGAGCTCTCCATCTTCTCTCTGAGCTCTCCCTCTTCTCTCTGAGCTCTCCCTCTTCTCTTTGAGCTCTCCCTCTTCTCTCTGAGCTCTCCCTCTTCTCTCTGAGCTCTCCCTCTTCTCTTTGAGCTCTCCCTCTTCTGCCTCTGCTCTCCTCTTCTTCCTCTGCTCTCCCTCTTCTGCCTTTGCTCTCCCTCTTCTCCCTTGCTCTCCCTCTTATCCCTTAGCTCTCCCTCTTCTGCCTCTGCTCTCCCTCTTCTGCCTCTGCTCTCCCTCTTCTCTTTGAGCTCTCCATCTTCTCTCTGAGCTCTCCCTCTTCTCTAAGAGCTCTCCCTCTTCTGCCTCTGCTCTCCCTCTTATCCCTTAGCTCTCCCTTCTTCTCCCTCTGCTCACCCTCCCCCATCTCCCAACCACCAACAACCACCACCACACATGTTTTTTTTTTTTTTCTCCCTGCTTATAGAACGTGATAGAGGAGATCCGGGCACCACCATCCACCCCTCCATCCTGGACTGCATGCTGCAGTCGTCTCTGGTCATCACCAGCGGGGACGGCGGTCAGAAGGACCTGCTGCCCAAGGCCCTGGGGCGCGTGGTGGTGCACGGGCCCATGGAGCCCGTCATGGTGGTCTACACCAGGATCAAGGTCCGCGGCTCCAAGCAGAACCTCTACGACCTCAAACTGCTGTCCACCTCCGGCTACGTCATCGCTGAGTTGGATGGGCTGGTGAGTTGTGGTGAGATTTGGCTTTGTGGCGGGAGCGGGGGGGGGGGGGGGGGGGGGGGGGGGGGGGGGGGGAGTAGGAGGGTTGCCTGTGGCTTTTCTTTCAAGGACATGCGGCTGCACACCCAAAAAATGAATGCGTCGGGACTTCACTTGATAAGGAGTCGAGTATTCATAGGCTGGCGCAGTTAGATTGTTTTGAGAATTTTGTTTTCATTTGTGTCTGTGAAAGTTGATTCTGCTCGTTTTCTATCCTGTGGCCATCAAGGAACAAACCAAGCAGACGGATTAAAATCAAAGGAATGGGACTATTTGGACGCTTCCAAGCTGGCGCAAAGACAGGGTCACGGGTGAGTGCAAAGGCCTGAAATGTGCTGTCGATAAAAGGGGAAAGTCATGCATTTGAAGATTGTTGGTGACTTCAGCGGTGACAATCTCTCCCAAACACGGACAATATTTGAAGATTGTTGGTGACTTCAGCGGTGACAAATTTCTCCCAAACACGGACAATATTTGAAGATTGTTGGTGACTTCATCGGTGACAAATCTCTCCAAAACACGGACAATATTTGAAGATTGTTGGTGACTTCAGCGGTGACAAATTTCTCCAAAACACGGACAATATTTGAAAATTGTTGGTGACTTTATCGGTGACAATCTCTCCCAAACACGGGCAATATTTGAAGATTGTTGGTGACTTCAGCGGTGACAAATTTCTCCCAAACACGGACAATATTTGAAAATTGTTGGTGACTTTATCGGTGACAAATCTCTCCAAAACACGGGCAATATTTGAAGATTGTTGGTGAATTCATCGGTGACAAATCTCTCCCAAACACGGACAATATTTGAAAATTGTTGGTGACTTTATCGGTGACAATCTCTCCCAAACACGGGCAATATTTGAAGATTGTTGGTGACTTTATCGGTGACAAATCTCTCCAAAACACGGGCAATATTTGAAAATTGTTGGTGACTTCAGCGGTGACAAATTTCTCCAAAACACGGACAATATTTGAAAATTGTTGGTGACTTTATCGGTGACAATCTCTCCCAAACACGGGCAATATTTGAAGATTGTTGGTGACTTTATCGGTGACAAATCTCTCCAAAACACGGGCAATATTTCAAGATTGTTGGTGACTTTATCGGTGACAAATTTCTCCAAAACACGGACAATATTTGAAGATTGTTGGTGACTTCATCGGTGACAAATCTCTCCAAAACACGGACAATAGTTGAAGATTGTTGGTGACATTATCGGTGACATATCACCCCAAAACACGGGCAATATTTGAGGATTGTTGCTGACTTCATCGGTGACAAATTTCTCCAAAATACGGGCAATATGTGAAAATTGTTGGTGACTTTATCGGTGACAAATCTCCCCAAAACACGGGCAACATTTGAAGATTGTTGGTGACTTCATCGGGGACAAATCTCTCCAAAACATTGACAATATTTGAAGATTGTTGGTGACTTTATCGGTGACAAATTTCTTCAAAACACGGACAATATTTGAAGATTGTTGGTGCCTTCATCGGTGACAAATCTCCCCAAAACGCGGACAATATTTGAAGATTGTTGGTGACTTCATCGGTGACAAATTTCTACAAAACACGGACAATATTTGAAAATTGTTGGTGACTTCATCGGTGACAAATCTCTCCAAAACACGGACAATATTTGAAGATTGTTGGTGACTTGATCGGTGACAAATTTCTCCCAAACACGGGACAATATTTGAAGATTGTTGGTGACTTCAGCGGTGACAAATTTCTCCAAAACACGGACAATATTTGAAGATTGTTGGTGACTTCAGCGGTGACAAATTTCTCCAAAACACGGACAATATTTGAAAATTGTTGGTGACTTTATCGGTGACAAATCTCTCCAAACACGGGCAATATTTGAAGATTGTTGGTGACTTCAGCGGTGACAAATTTCTCCCAAACACGGACAATATTTGAAAATTGTTGGTGACTTTATCGGTGACAAATCTCTCCAAAACACGGGCAATATTTGAAGATTGTTGGTGAATTCATCGGTGACAAATCTCTCCCAAACACGGACAATATTTGAAAATTGTTGGTGACTTATCGGTGACAATCTCTCCCAAACACGGGCAATATTTGAAGATTGTTGGTGACTTTATCGGTGACAAATCTCTCCAAACACGGGCAATATTTGAAGATTGTTGGTGACTTCAGCGGTGACAAATTTCTCCAAAACACGGACAATATTTGAAAATTGTTGGTGACTTTATCGGTGACAATCTCTCCCAAACACGGGCAATATTTGAAGATTGTTGGTGACTTTATCGGTGACAAATCTCTCAAAAACGGGCAATATTTCAAGATTGTTGGTGACTTTATCGGTGACAAATTTTCCAAAACGGACAATATTTGAGATTGTTGGTGACTTCATCGGTGACAAATCTCTCCAAACACGGACAATAGTTGAAGATTGTTGGTGACATATCGGTGACATATCACCCCAAACACGGGCAATATTTGAGGATTGTTGCTGACTTATCGGTGACAAATTTCTCCAAAACACGGCAATATGTGAAAATTGTTGGTGACTTTATCGGTGACAAATCTCCCCAAAACACGGGCAACATTTGAAGATTGTTGGTGACTTCATCGGGACAAATCTCTCCAAAACATTGACAATATTTGAAGATTGTTGGTGACTTTATCGGTGACAAATTTCTTCAAAACACGGGCAATATTTGAAGATTGTTGGTGCCTTCATCGGTGACAAATCTCCCCAAAACGCGGACAATATTTGAAGATTGTTGGTGACTTCATCGGTGACAAATTTCTTCAAAACACGGACAATATTTGAAAATTGTTGGTGACTTCATCGGTGACAAATCTCTCCAAAACAGGACAATATTTGAAGATTGTTGGTGACTTTATCGGTGACAAATTTCTCCCAAACAGGACAATATTTGAAGATTGTTGGTGACTTCATCGGTGACAATTCTCCAAAACACGGACAATATTTGAAGATTGTTGGTGACTTTATCGGTGACAAATCTCTCCAAAAACCGGACAATATTTGAAGATTGTTGGTGACTTTATCGGTGACAAATTTCCCAAAACGGACAATATTTGAAGATTGTTGGTGATTCATCGGTGACAATCTCTCCAAACACGGCAATATTTGAAGATTTTGGTGACTTTATCGGTGACAAATTCTCCCAAACACGGACAATATTTGAAATTGTTGGTGATTTATCGGTGAAAATCTCTCCCAAACACGGCAATATTTGAAGATTGTTGGTGACTTATCGGTGACAATCTCCCAAACCGGACAATATTTGAAGATTGTTGGTGACTTATCGGTGACAAATTCTCCAAACACGGCAATATTTGAAGATTGTTGGTGACTTCATCGGTGACAAATCTCTCCAAAACACGGCAATATTGAATTGTTGGTGACTTTATCGGTGACAAATTTCTCCAAACACGGCAATATTTGAAGATTGTTGGTGACTTTCGGTGACAAATCTCTCCAAACACGGCAATATTTGAAGATTGTTGGTGACTTATCGGTGACAAATTCTCCAAACACGGACAATATTTGAAGATTGTTGGTGACTTCATCGGTGACAATCTCTCCAAACACGGACAATTTGAAGATTGTTGGTGACATTATCGGTGACAAATATCTCCAAACACGGCAATATTTGAAGATTGTTGGTGACTTATCGGTGACAAATCTCTCCAAAACACGGGCATATTGAAGATTGTTGGTGAATTATCGGTGACAAATCTCTCCCAAACACGGCAATATTTGAAGATTGTTGGTGACTTTATCGGTGACAAATCTCTCCAAAACACGGGCAATATTTGAAGATTGTTGGTGACTTTATCGGTGACAAATCTCTCCAAACACGGGCAATATTTGAAGATTGTTGGTGACTTCATCGGTGACAAATCTCTCCAAACACGGACAATATTTGAAGATTGTGGTGACTTATCGGTGACAAATCCAAACACGGGCAATATTTGAAGATTGTTG
>CM065736.1:3405711-3413211 GCA_033310375.1 Conus canariensis | reverse complement strand
AAATCTCAGAAGCCCTCTCTCAGAGCTAAATCTCTCAGGCTGAAGCCAAAAAAAAATAATTACCGCTGTTAATAATCGCCCTGGAGGGCCAAAGTTAAATCCTCCGGCTAAAGTTAAATTCTCCGGCCAAAGTTAAATTCTCCCAGGCTAAAGTTAAATTCTCCCAGGCTAAAGTTAAATCCTCTCAGGCTAAAGTTAAATTCTCTCTCCGGCCAAAGTTTCCTCCCGGCCGAAGTTAAATCCCCCAGAGTTAATCTCTCTCCAGGCCAAAGTTTCCTCCCGGCCGAAGTTAAATCCTCCGGCTAAGTTAAATCCCCCAGAGTTAATCTCTCTCCAGGCCAAAGTTTCCTCCCGGCCGAAGTTAAATTTTTTTAGGATGAAGCCAAAAAATCTCTCAGAAGCCAGTCTCTCTCAGAAGCAATCTCTCAGGCTAAAGTTAAATTCTCTCTCAGAAGCAATCTCTCTCTCAGGCTAAAGTTAAATTCTCTCTCAGAAGCCAGTCTCTCTCAGAAGCAATCTCTCAGGCTGAAGTTAAATTCTCTCTCAGAAGCAATCTCTCTCAGGCTGAAGTTAAATTCTCTCTCAGAAGCAATCTCTCTCAGGCTGAAGTTAAATTCTCTCTCAGAAGCAATCTCTCTCAGGCTGAAGTTAAATTCTCTCTCAGAAGCAATCTCTCTCAGGCTGAAGTTAAATTCTCTCTCAGAAGCAATCTCTCTCAGGCTGAAGTTAAATTCTCTCTCAGAAGCAATCTCTCTCAGGCTGAAGTTTCCTCCCGGTTAAGTCTCTCTCAGAAGCAATCTCTCTCAGGCTGAAGTTAAATTCTCTCTCAGAAGCAATCTCTCAGGCTGAAGTTAAATTCTCTCTCAGAAGCAATCTCTCAGGCTGAAGTTTCCTCCCGGTTAAGTCTCTCTCAGAAGCAATCTCTCTCCAGGCCAGAGTTAAATTCTCTCAGGCTGAAGTTTCCTCCCGGTTAAATTCTCTCTCAGAGGCAATCTCTCTCCCGGGAAGTAAATCCTCCCCAAGGTAAATCCTCTTAAAGTTAAATCCTCCCAGGGGCAGTCTCTCTCGGGCTAAAGTTAAACCCCTCACATACAAATCCCTCAGAGTTAAACCCCTCACATACAAATCCCTCAGAGTTAAACCCTCTCCGGGTAAAGTTTCCTCTCAGACCAAAGTCAAGTCTCAGGCCAAAGTGTCCTCTCAGGCCAAAGTCAAATCCCCGGGTAAAGTCAAATCTTTTAGAGTTAAATTCTCTCAGGCCAAAGTTAAATCCTCTCAAAGTTAAATTTCTCAGGCTAAAGTTTAAAATCCTCCCGGAAGCAATCTCTCTCAGGCTAAAGTTAAATCTCTCAAAGTTAAATCCTCTCAGGCTAAAGTTAAATCTCTCAAAGTTAAATCCTCCCAGAGTTAAATTCTCTCAGGCTAAAGTTAAATCCTCTTAAAGTTAAATCCTCCCAGAGTTAAATCCTCCCGGAAGCAATCTCTCTCAGACTAAAGTTAAATTCTCTCAAAGTTAAATTCTCCCAGAGTTAAATTCTCTCAGGCTGAAGTTAAATTCTCTCAGGCTGAAGTTAAATTCTCTCAGGCTGAAGTTAAATTCTCTCAGGCTGAAGTTAAATTCTCTCAGGCTGAAGTTAAGTTAAATTCTCTCAGGCTGAAGTTAAATTCTCTCAGGCTGAAGTTAAATTCTCTCAGGCTGAAGTTAAATTCTCTCAGGCTGAAGTTAAATTCTCTCAGAGTTAAATCTTCTCAGGCTGAAGTTAAATCTTCTCAGAGTTAAATCTTCTCAGGCTGAAGTTAAATCTTCTCAGAGTTAAATCTTCTCAGGCTGAAGTTAAATCTTCTCAGGCTGAAGTTAAATCTTCTCAGGCTGAAGTTAAATCCTCCCGGAAGCAATCTCTCTCCTAAGGTAATCCTCCCAGAAGCAATCTCTCTCAACGTTAAATCTCTCCCAGGCTGAAGTTAAATCTCTCAACGTTAAATCTCTCAACGTTAAATCCTCTCAGGCTGAAGTTAAATCTCTCAACGTTAAATCTCTCCCAGGCTGAAGTTAAATCTCTCAACGTTAAATCCTCTCAGGCTGAAGTTAAATCTCTCAACGTTAAATCCTCTCAGGGTTAAATCCTCTCAACGTTAAATCCTCTCAGGGTTAAATCCTCTCAGGGTTAAATCCTCTCAGGCTGAAGTTAAATTCTCTCAGGGTTAAATTCTCTCAGAGTTAAATTCTCTCAGGCTGAAGTTAAATTCTCTCAGGGTTAAATCCTCTCAGGGTTAAATCCTCTCAAAGTTAAATTCTCTCAGGGTTAAATTCTCTCAGAGTTAAATTCTCTCAGGGTTAAATTCTCTCAGGGTTAAATTCTCTCAGGGTTAAATTCTCTCAGAGTTAAATTCTCTCAGGCTGAAGTTAAATCTTCCTGAGGTAACTTCTCTCAGAGTTAAATTCCCCCGGCTGAAGTTAAATCTCTCAGGCTAAAGTTTCCTCCCGGCTGAAGTTAAATCTCTCAGGATGAAGCCAAAAAAATTACTGCCGTTAACAATCGCCTGGGCTGTCAGTCAGTTGTCAGTCAGCCGTCAGGTTGTTGTCAATCAGTTGTCAGTCAGCCGTCAGGTTGTTGTCGGGTTGTTGTCAGTCAGTTGTCAGTCAGTTGTCAGGTTGTTGTCAGGTTGTTGTCAGGTTGTTGTCAGTCAGTTGTCAGTCAGTTCAGTCAGTTGTCAGTCAGTTGTCAGTCAGTTGTCAGGTTGTTGTCAGTCAGTTGTCAGTCAGTTGTCAGTCAGTTGTCAGTCAGTTGTCAGTCAGTTGTCAGGTTGTTGTCAGTCAGTTGTCAGTCAGTTGTCAGTCAGTTGTCAGGTTGTTGTCAGTCAGTTGTCAGGTTGTCAGGTTGTTGTCAGTCAGTTGTCAGTCAGTTGTCAGGTTGTCAGGTTGTTGTCAGGTTGTTGTCAGGTTGTTGTCAGGTTGTTGTCAGTCAGTTGTCAGTCAGTTGTCAGGTTGTTGTCAGTCAGTTGTCAGGTTGTTGTCAGTCAGTTGTCAGTCAGTTGTCAGGTTGTTGTCAGTCAGTTGTCAGGTTGTTGTCAGTCAGTTGTCAGTCAGTTGTCAGTCAGTTGTCAGGTTGTTGTCAGTCAGTTGTCAGGTTGTTGTCAGGTTGTTGTCAGTCAGTTGTCAGGTTGTTGTCAGTCAGTTGTCAGGTTGTTGTCAGGTTGTTGTCAGGTTGTTGTCAGTCAGTTGTCAGTGTTGTCAGTCAGTTGTCAGGTTGTTGTCAGTCAGTTGTCAGTCAGTTGTCAGGTTGTTGTCAGGTTGTTGTCAGGTTGTTGTCAGTCAGTTGTCAGGTTGTTGTCAGGTTGTTGTCAGTCAGTTGTCAGTCAGCCGGGTCATTTGAACCAAAATAAAATGTCAATCGTCCGTTGCTAAATCTAGGCCGATAAAACAACATTTAATTAATTAATTAATTTCGGTCAAATAAAATTATCTCCGATATTTAAAATATGTATAGTTAAAAATTTATATACTTAACGTGTTAAATTTTTAACTATACATATTTTAAATATCGGAGATAATTTTATTTGACCGAAATTAATTAATTAATTAAATGTTGTTTTATCGGCCTAGATTTAGCAACGGACGATTGACATTTTATTTTGGTTCAAATGACCCGGCTGACTGACAACTGACTGACAACAACCTGACAACAACCTGACAACAACCTGACAACTGACTGACAACTGACTGACAACTGACTGACAACTGACTGACAACAACCTGACAACAACCTGAACAACCTGACAACTGACATGACAACAACCTGACAACAACCTGACAACTGACTGACAACAACCTGACAACTGACTGACAACTGACTGACAACTGACTGACAACAACCTGACAACTGACTGACAACAACCTGACAACTGACTGACAACTGACTGACAACAACCTGACAACTGACTGACAACTGACTGACAACAACCTGACAACTGACTGACAACTGACTGACAACAACCTGACAACAACCTGACAACTGACTGACAACAACCTGACAACAACCTGACAACCTGACAACTGACTGACAACAACCTGACAACAACCTGACAACCTGACAACTGACTGACAACAACCTGACAACTGACTGACAACTGACTGACAACAACCTGACAACTGACTGACAACTGACTGACAACTGACTGACAACTGACTGACAACTGACTGACAACAACTGACAACTGACTGACAACAACCTGACAACAAACCTGACAACAACCTGACAACAACTGACACAACCTGACACACTGCAAACTGACAACTGACAACTGACTGACAACAACTGACTGAAAACAACAACCTGACAACTGACTGACAACTGACTGACAACAACCCGACAAAACCTGACGGCTGACTGACAACTGATTGACAACAACCTGACGGCTGACTGACAACTGACTGACAGCCCAGGCGATTGTTAACGGCAGTAATTTTTTTGGCTTCATCCTGAGAGATTTAACTTCAGCCGGGAGGAAACTTTAGCCTGAGAGATTTAACTTCAGCCGGGGGAATTTAACTCTGAGAGAAGTTACCTCAGGAAATTTAACTTCAGCCTGAGAGAATTTAACTCTGAGAGAATTTAACCCTGAGAGAATTTAACCCTGAGAGAATTTAACCCTGAGAGAATTTAACTCTGAGAGAATTTAACCCTGAGAGAATTTAACTTTGAGAGGATTTAACCCTGAGAGGATTTAACCCTGAGAGAATTTAACTTCAGCCTGAGAGAATTTAACTCTGAGAGAATTTAACCCTGAGAGAATTTAACTTCAGCCTGAGAGGATTTAACCCTGAGAGGATTTAACCCTGAGAGGATTTAACCCTGAGAGGATTTAACGTTGAGAGGATTTAACCCTGAGAGGATTTAACGTTGAGAGATTTAACTTCAGCCTGAGAGGATTTAACGTTGAGAGATTTAACTTCAGCCTGGGAGAGATTTAACGTTGAGAGATTTAACTTCAGCCTGAGAGGATTTAACGTTGAGAGATTTAACGTTGAGAGATTTAACTTCAGCCTGGGAGAGATTTAACGTTGAGAGAGATTGCTTCTGGGAGGATTACCTTAGGAGAGAGATTGCTTCCGGGAGGATTTAACTTCAGCCTGAGAAGATTTAACTTCAGCCTGAGAAGATTTAACTCTGAGAAGATTTAACTTCAGCCTGAGAAGATTTAACTCTGAGAAGATTTAACTTCAGCCTGAGAAGATTTAACTCTGAGAGAATTTAACTTCAGCCTGAGAGAATTTAACTTCAGCCTGAGAGAATTTAACTTCAGCCTGAGAGAATTTAACTTCAGCCTGAGAGAATTTAACTCTGGGAGAATTTAACTTTGAGAGAATTTAACTTTAGTCTGAGAGAGATTGCTTCCGGGAGGATTTAACTCTGGGAGGATTTAACTTTAAGAGGATTTAACTTTAGCCTGAGAGAATTTAACTCTGGGAGGATTTAACTTTGAGAGATTTAACTTTAGCCTGAGAGGATTTAACTTTGAGAGATTTAACTTTAGCCTGAGAGAGATTGCTTCCGGGAGGATTTTAAACTTTAGCCTGAGAAATTTAACTTTGAGAGGATTTAACTTTGGCCTGAGAGAATTTAACTCTAAAAGATTTGACTTTACCCGGGGATTTGACTTTGGCCTGAGAGGACACTTTGGCCTGAGACTTGACTTTGGTCTGAGAGGAAACTTTACCCGGAGAGGGTTTAACTCTGAGGGATTTGTATGTGAGGGGTTTAACTCTGAGGGATTTGTATGTGAGGGGTTTAACTTTAGCCCGAGAGAGACTGCCCCTGGGAGGATTTAACTTTAAGAGGATTTACCTTGGGGGGGATTTACTTCCCGGGAGAGAGATTGCCTCTGAGAGAGAATTTAACCGGGAGGAAACTTCAGCCTGAGAGAATTTAACTCTGGCCTGGAGAGAGATTGCTTCTGAGAGAGACTTAACCGGGAGGAAACTTCAGCCTGAGAGATTGCTTCTGAGAGAGAATTTAACTTCAGCCTGAGAGATTGCTTCTGAGAGAGAATTTAACTTCAGCCTGAGAGAGATTGCTTCTGAGAGAGACTTAACCGGGAGGAAACTTCAGCCTGAGAGAGATTGCTTCTGAGAGAGAATTTAACTTCAGCCTGAGAGAGATTGCTTCTGAGAGAGAATTTAACTTCAGCCTGAGAGAGATTGCTTCTGAGAGAGAATTTAACTTCAGCCTGAGAGAGATTGCTTCTGAGAGAGATTTAACTTCCCTGAGAGAGATGCTTCTGAGAGAGAATTTAACTTCAGCCTGAGAGATTGCTTCTGAGAGAGACTGGCTTCTGAGAGAGAATTTAACTTTAGCCTGAGAGAGAGATTGCTTCTGAGAGAGAATTTAACTTTAGCCTGAGAGATTGCTTCTGAGAGAGACTGGCTTCTGAGAGATTTTTTGGCTTCATCCTAAAAAAATTTAACTTCGGCCGGGAGGAAACTTTGGCCTGGAGAGAGATTAACTCTGGGGGATTTAACTTAGCCGGAGGATTTAACTTCGGCCGGGAGGAAACTTTGGCCTGGAGAGAGATTAACTCTGGGGGATTTAACTTCGGCCGGGAGGAAACTTTGGCCGGAGAGAGAATTTAACTTTAGCCTGAGAGGATTTAACTTTAGCCTGGGAGAATTTAACTTTAGCCTGGGAGAATTTAACTTTAGCCTGGGAGAATTTAACTTTGGCCGGAGAATTTAACTTTAGCCGGAGGATTTAACTTTGGCCCTCCAGGGCGATTATTAACAGCGGTAATTATTTTTTTTTGGCTTCAGCCTGAGAGATTTAGCTCTGAGAGAGGGCTTCTGAGATTTAGCTCTGAGAGAGGGCTTCTGAGATTTAGCTCTGAGAGAGGGCTTCTGAGATTTAGCTCTGAGAGAGGGCTTCTGAGATTTAGCTCTGAGAGAGGGCTTCTGAGAGAGAGTTTAACTTTAAGAGATTTGACTTTAGCCGGGAGGAACGTCGGCCTGAGAGATTTTAACTCTGAGAGATTTTAGCTCTGAGAGATTTTAACTCTGAGAGATTTAGCTCTGAGAGATTTTAACTCTGACCGGGAGGAACGTCGGCCAGGAGGATTTTAACCTTGGCCAGGAGGATTTTAACCTTGGCCAGGAGGATTTTAACCTTGGCCAGGAGATATAAAATCATCTCATGATAATACGTTTTATGTTTCAATATTATCTCTTTTTGCTCGTCTGAATAAAGCAAATGCTCAGTTTGGCTTTCTTGAGAACTAACAGCCATTGCGGTCTCTTGTGAAGATAAACTAGCTTCCAGGCTGGACTCTGCCATTTTTTCTTCTGTAAGGTAACGGCGCTAACACGTCTTCACTCATAGGCAGCCCGCTCAAGAATGCCAGCTTGGGCGGCAGGGTTCGGCGTTCCGGCAGAAATGATGTCATACCTCCCTGTCGATTGGTTGAAAGTGCACACGTGATGGGCTGAGCTTGTCACGTGATGATTAATAA
>CM065736.1:3390711-3400711 GCA_033310375.1 Conus canariensis | reverse complement strand
TCCCTCCATTCCTTCCTTCCTTCCTTTCCTTTCTTCCTTCCTTCCTCCCTCCATTCCTTCCTTCCTTCCTCCCTACCTTCCTTCCTTCCTTCTTTCCTTCCTTCCTGAAACGTAACAAGAGTGGTGTCTCTTCCCCACAGTTGGAACAACGCCACCACGCTCATCACTTTTAGCAGTCTGGTGGACGCAGAAGCGCTATCCTGCGCGTACTGCTTCTGCCCTGACCTCCAGGTGGTTATGCTCGACACGCGCCTCCTCTTCCAACCCGCCGCCCTCAAGAAGAGCGTGCCCGAAGTGGCCAAGTGGATCAAGAGGCAGGCCACGGGGTCAGGGTCGGGGTCGGGGTCAGGTGGGGGCGCAGGGTCAAGTTCCATGAGCAAGGTCATGGCCGCCCTACACGCGGACTTGACGTCGTCTTCGTCGTCTTTTTCGCCCGGTTCAGATAGCAGTGAGGACCGGGGTGAGTTGGAGTGTGTGTGTGTGTGTGTGTGTGTGGTGTGTTGTGTGTGTGTGTGTGTGTGTGTGATGTGTGTGTCTTGGTTGTTTTGTATGTGTGTGTGTGTTGTGTTGTTTGTTTGTGTGTTTGGGTATGTGTGTTGTTGTGTGTTGTTTTGTATGTGTGTGTGTGTGTGTGTGTGTGTGTGGGGTGTGTGTGTGTGTGTGGTGTTCTGGAGGGTGGTGGGGGTGGGTGGTGGGTGTATTGGGTGTGTGTGTGCGCGCACCTGTGTGTGTGTGTGTGTGTGTGTGTGTGTGTGTGTGTGTGTGTGTGTGTGTGTGTGTGTGTGTGTGCGTGCGTGCATGCGTGCGTGGTGTGTGTGTGTGTGTGTGTGTGTGTGTGTGTGTGTACACGCACTTGCGTACGTGCAGTTATACATATATGCATATCTCTATCTATCTTCACACACACACACACACACACACACACACACACACACACACACACACACACACACACACACACACACAACTGCTATAAAGAGTTCGAAATTTCAGTGCAGTGTTATCAATGCATTTTTACGATGTGTGGAAAGATGGGGGATAGTGGACGCAGCGTGGGACTACGAACCAGTCGTAGTCGGGGCAAAATGCTAGTACCATAACAATCTTTTGATGGCGATTCTGTGCTGCAGATGAAGGGGTCATTCTGAATCTGGCCGATCTGCTCAAGTTCCGGAGGTCAGAGGTCAGTCACCTTGAGGTGCAGGTGAACAAAGACGAACTCTTCAGAAAGGTGAGGCGCGACTAGTATGATCAGCGCTTATCTTGATAGGTTGATTGGGCTTGGTCGGCCGGGCTTATATGACCGGCTCATTAGGTCGAAGTGATTAAGCGTATTTTAAGAAGAATTCTTAATGGCTCCGCCAAAAACAAGGAAAAGCAAGTCATCAGACAAGGTACGACGCGTTTCGACTTCTTAGGTCTTCTTCGAAGCGAAATGAGGAACAATGAAATGCAGCATACAACGATCAAAAGTGTACATATAAAGTAAAATACACACACAAGACACAGACAGATGGGGACACACACACACACACACACACACACACACACACACACACACACACACACACACACACACAAACACACACACAACACCTACCAACACATGCACGCGCGACACACACACACACACACACACACACACACACACACACACACACACACACACACACATCACTCACACACACACACACACACACACACCACACACACACACACACCACGCACAACACACCAACAGCCCCAACACCCCCACGCCCCTCCCCAACACACAGATGCACACACACACACACACACACACACACACACGCGCGCGCGCGCGCGCGCGCACGCACACACACACACACACACACACACGCACACACACACAAACACACACACACAGCACCCCCCCCCCTCCACACCCAGCCCCATCCAACCCCACCCGCCCATACACTACCACCATCACCCCACCCCCACCACTATTTTGCTCGGGATTTTTTTCCCGCCGTATGATTCCTATCCCTATCCATTTCTGCCTGGCCGGGGGGCACTAAATATGTATGGTCGGTACATCTTGGTTTATGGAAGGATCTACTTCAAATTTTGCACAGTGCTAAAACCATGACTAGTTCAACATTTTATGATTTGTTTAATCGTATATTACACTCAACTTTTTCTAAAATTAATTATTTCGAATATTAACAATCGCAACCGGTCTAAAACATTGGTTTAGTCGTCGCACAGTATAACAAAGCCAAAAGCATCTCTGTCTCTTGTATTTTTTTGTCACTACAGATACCTTATCGTGGTCATGAAGTAAAAATCATGTACCTGTAATAGATATTAAACCACATAGGGCCACAACCAAAACGCAACTACATTAATACGCGTTATATCGTTACTTGAAAAAATGCTATATATATATATATATTATATATATATATATCAGCTTCACGCACTCACAGCGTATTCTAGCTTGGGCAGGACTCTTTTTTTTTCTTTCTTTCTTGTTGTTGTGTTGATTTTCCAACATTGATAACAAAAAGAAGAATCAACACAACAGCATATAAGCGAGTATACGAAACCGGGAAGGGGGGAGGGTGTGTGTGTGTGTGGAGGGGGAACAAAGATATAAACATAAAAAGGCTTTCAAACAGTTGTCTTGGATAAACTAGGAAGAAAGAAGGAAGAAGAAGAAAACCTCACAAACATACAACCTTTTCACGTCCACGAAGCACTCAAGGAATGTGTTCATCCAACATGTCTGACCAAATAGGGTGCAGTGGTCAGGTACAGTTTTTTCACATGCATAGACAGATTTTTTTTCTTAATGTCATTAGTCTTCTTATTACCATCGACCACTTATTGCTCGTTCTTTTTCCCCCTCTTCCTCTAACTCATTCCACATGACACATCAACACGTTTTTCTTAGGGGTACCGTTTTCTGTTACTTTCTTTCTTTCCTTCCTTCCTTCCTTCCTTCCTTCCGGAAGGTCTGGGGTGGATCTATGTACAATACCTGATCCATAAGACAGATCAACAATTTTATTCTTAGGGATACCATTTTCTGTTAAATTCCATGGACTTCATTTCTAAACATGGATATATTTTCGACCCTATCTATCTATCTATCTATCTATCTATCTATCTATCTATCTATCTATCTATCTATCTATCTGTAGATAGATATGTTATTAAGTTCTCTCAGAAAGTGTTTGACTGTAGGTTTTATTTTGTGTGCTCTATATCTGTGTATATAATGTTCAGCCCATGAAGTCATGGGTTCAAAAACTTCATCAAATGTTGGTGCTGGACAGGACTCGGTGTACATCGTGGTGGGCGGCTTGAGCGGTCTGGGATGGATCTGTGTACAATACCTGGCGGAGAAAGGAGCTGGGTATATCGCCATCTTCAACCGTCGCTCGCCTTCCCAGGAGCAGCAATCCAGCATGCAGAACCTCTCTGTCCGCCATTCCTGTCACGTGCAGGCTTTCCAGTGTGACGTCACTTCCCGTTCCTCGGTGCTGAAGGCCTTTCAGGAGATCAAGGTCGGTGTGTACAGTTGAGGTGTAAGTGTGTGTGTGTGTGTGTGTGTGTGCGTAAGTGCGTGCGTAAGTGCAGTGCGTAAGTGCGTGTGTGTATGTTGGTGGTTGTGTATGGTCCACTCTATCCCTCCGAACCTCCAGACGGATGTCAACTGTAGCACATTCCAGCCCACAACCCACCACATCAGTCAGCAGAGTCAGCACACACACAGACAACCTCAGCCCCCCCTCCAACAGATCTGAAACCAAAAGTTAATGATTAAGTCAGAGACCTGTGGCAGGAGGACTGAAATACACAGATGGATAACAAACTCTTTCAGATCCATCCAAACCTAAAAGAGTTCCTCTCATCTGTGACGAGATGTGGATGAGTGGTAGGTGGGTCCTCTAGGGGAAGGACTTGGAATAATTTCTTTATCAGAATTATCTTCACATTTCACCTCCACCCTCTCTCTTATTAGTGTTGGAAGGAACAACTTTCTGGTACTAGTCATCGAAAGAAATTTTTAGTTGTTCCAGGTACTGTTAACATACTTGATAGTGGCTCGGAGATAAGTTTCCTTAGGCCTGTACTCTTGAAAAAGTACTTGTAGCTCTGAGAGACAGAATTGAAGAGAGAAGTTCAAACATTAACATTTGATTGAACAACAAAGAACTGACACAAGTTAAGTGCAATTTCACACATGAACTTACTTGCTTACACATGGGTAAGTATATACATGTCTGTTCTATAGGCTAAATTTTAGTTCTCATTGAACCACAACAATGAAGGGCCCTTCCTCACTCCTACTTTACTTGCTTACACTCCGTGCAGCCCCTTAAGTTGGAATACAGTGGGCCTGTCTACGTTACTCTGAATGCATACTTTTATTACACATCCACTTTGCTTGCGTACACCCAGTGCAGTAGCCAAAGTGGTACTCATAGACAGGTTCTCACTGTTTCATCATAAAGTGAGGGTAAGGGTCTGATGGATTTGAGTCCAGGGGGATTAATAGCTTATTTTGTATTGGAGAGGGTAGTTGATCTCTCCTGTGGCTGATGACTGTTCCTCCTGTGTAGACCTGTTGTATGGCTGGGCTGTGGTATGTCTTCACAACCAGTCTTGCCCAGTGGTTGTAGCGTCGCCCCAGTTTAAAGTGTAGCCACAGTGTCTGGCGTACCCCTGGTTTCTGGCATAGCCACAGAGTATGGTTTAGCCACAGTTTGTAGTGTGACCACGATCTTAGTTCTGTGGTAAAGAGAACTTGGTCTGAAGGTGAGTTGTTGAGTGGCTGGTTTGTCGAGTTCACACATTTATCCTCTTATCTTTGAGAAGAGGTGTGAGAACTCTGCCAGCAAATGCTTACTCCATTTTAAAGTTTCTACTAGAACTAGCAATCCCCACTATTGTTTAAAGGCTGAGTTAAGCTTACAAAAGGGTAGGAGACAGTAATACAAATGCTACACAGTTTCAGTCAAATAACTCTTCAATGTTTCTCATGAATTAAATCACTTTAACTTGGGCTACACTTAGTCCCAGTACACATGTGGTGTAGACTCAAAGCCATACACTACAAATCATTCCAACAAACACCAGTATTTATGAATCAGCTTAGCAGTGTTTAACTAGCATGGGCATGCTGTTTTTCTGATCTAAATTTATCATTCAGTTATCATCTTAACAGATGGAATTGCATACTGGCAAAAATCAAGTTAAACACAAAAAATAGTGGACAGATCGTTAACAAAGAATCATAACCACATGGAGAGAGCTTTTGCCATATGATGGCAAGCAAACTACTACACAGAATAATCATTCATCAGTTCGATAAATGTCACCAAGTATTTGTAAAAAGTTACAATGTTAACCTACAAGGCATACATAAAATCAATGCGTAGATTCGCAAATGTAAAACATAGTTTCCACTCACTTTTCCTGGAATGAATCAGTGATTTTGACTTGGGATCAACAAGTAGGTTATCAGGCCTCTCTGGTCGTCCCTTCGTCTTCCACTGTTCTGATCTACAGGCAGTCTTGAGGGGTCAGTGAAGATCCGACCCTATGTGTCTGGTATATGTATTCTAAACTGCCAAATCAGGTTTCTGATCTGGCTGACAAGATGTCAGTCAAACACTGAGAGTGAGAGGGGGTAGGGATCTATTCTTACTATCATTCACCTTGGAAAGTGTTTGAACTTCGCTGTTGCCAGCGCTGAGATCCACAGCCAGTAAATTTAAGCTGCCGTACAGGACGAATGCTGATTTAGACCATCGCAGGGAAACACAGTGACATCATTTACCAGGGGTCCCCAGCACCCGACGGTGGATATAAAAGAGGGGAGGGAGGGGGGGGGGGGAGGGGGGAGCAGCAACGTGCCTTTGTGTCACGGGATAGGAAGGGGGGGGGGGGTAAAGATAGTGCTGGGAAGGGAAAGGGGGGGGGAGGGGGGGTGAGACGGGCAATTATTACAATGTGATGTAAATTTTCCTGTGGCGTCATGCGCCCCATGTGGGAGTGAGGGAAGGTTGAGAGGGTACGGGAGGTGGACCGGGAATAATGAAACGGAATAATGAAACGCGTCACACGTTTTCTGTGACGTAAACTTTCTCTTGTAAGAGATCTTATAAGTCCGGCAGCTCACACCATTCTAAGAGAGAGAAAGGAGGAGGGGGGGGGGGGGGGGGGGGGTTGAGAGGGGAGAGTGGGCATAGATTTGAAATCTATTCTTCGGTTTGGGGTTTGAGTGGGACCGATCTGATGGGTTTGTCAAGCGTTTCATTACATCATCCACGTCTGGTGGTCGCAAAGAAGAAACAGTTCTATGCCGGCTGCACAGTGGCCATTCGTATTTTACTCATTCATACCTTTTAAAGAGTGAAGAAGCTCCATGGTGCATTCCTTGCCATGCGCCACTCACAATGAAACATATTCTTTTCGAGTGTTGGGACTTGCATGATATGAGACACAAACATTTGACAGCAGATTCTATGAAAATCTTGTTAAGAGATGTTCCGCCTGATGCGATCTTTGAATTCTTGAAAGAGATTAACATTTTTCATTGGATCTGAGATTTTACAGTAGAAAGGGTTTTTTTTAACAAACTTTTGGGTGGGTTTTTAGAAGATGTATTTAAAAGAGTTGTGTAATGAATTATTTGTGAGTTGATTTTAATGTGGTGACAGCCCTGATATGGCCCTTTGCGGTTGGCTGGGCTATGAGCAACATTACCTTACCTTACCTTCTCCTCCTTCTATTCCTCCTCCTTATGCTTCTCTTCCTCCTCTTCCTACTCCACCTCCTGCTCCTCCTCCTGCTCCTTGTCCTCCTCCTCTTCCTCCTTCCTCCTACCCCTCCTCCTCCTTCTCCTCCTCCTCCCCCTCATATTTCTACCTCTTCTCCTCCTCCTCCTCCTTGTTCTTCTCCCCTTCCTCCTTTTCCTCTTCCTCTTCCCCCTCCTCCTTCTCCTCCTCCTCCTCATTGTCCTCCTCCTCACCTCCTCCTCCTCCTCCTCTTCCCCATCCTCCTTCTCCTAATCCTCCCCCTCATATTTCTACCTCTTCCCCTCCTCCTCCTCCTCTTCCCCATCCTCCTTCTCCTAATCCTCCCCCTCATATTTCTACCTCTTCCCCTCCTCCTCCTCCTTGTCCTCCTCATCACCTCCTCCTACTCTTCCCCCTCCTCCTTGTCCTCCTCCTCCTCCCCCTCCTAATACTACTGCTTGTACCACTCTTGCTGCTGTTACTACCAAATTTCATGTCTCAAACTATAAAGTGTTGCGAGTTGTTGGCCAATGATAGGAGCGTTGAAATACGTGAACACAAGTGAGGATCACGTGACTCTACGAACCATTGGATTTCCGTTGTTGCAGATGGCGTTCCCGACAGCTCAGCTGAAAGGGGTGTTCTTCGGGGCGGCCGTCACAGAGGACAAGTCATTCCTGGGCATGGACGTGGCCAGCTTCGACAAGGCTCTGTCCCCAAAGGTAGGTCCTTCCTTTGACAAGGCTCTGTCCCCCAAGGTAGGTCCTTCCTTTGACAAGGCTCTGGCTCCCAAGGTAGGTCCTCCCTTCAACAAGGCTCTGTCCCCCAAGGTAGGTCCTCCCTTCGACAAGGCTCTGTCTCCCAAGGTAGGTCCTGTCTTTGACAAGGCTCTGTCCCCCAGGGTAGGTCCTCCCTTTGACAAGGCTCTGTCCCCCAAGGTAGGTCCTCCCTTTGACAAGGCTCTGTCCCCCAAGGTAGGTCCTGTCTTTGACAAGGCTCTGTCCCCCAAGGTAGGTCCTGTCTTTGACAAGGCTCTGTCCCCCAAGGTAGGTCCTGTCTTTGACAAGGCTCTGTATCCCAAGGTAGGTCCTGTCTTTGACAAGGCTCTGTCCCCCAAGGTAGGTCCTGTCTTTGACAAGGCTCTGTCCCCCAAGGTAGGTCCTGTCTTTGACAAGGCTCTGTATCCCAAGGTAGGTCCTGTCTTTGACAAGGCTCTGTCCCCCAAGGTAGGTCCTGTCTTTGACAAGGCTCTGTCCTCCAAGGTAGGTCCTCCCTTCGACAAGGCTCTGTCCCCCAAGGTAGGTCCTGTCTTTGACAAGGCTCTGTCCCCCAAGGTAGGTCCTGTCTTTGACAAGGCTCTGTCCCCCAAGGTAGGTCCTGTTTTTGTCAAGGCTCTGTCCCCCAAGGTAGGTCCTGTCTTTGACAAGGCTCTGTCCCCCAAGGTAGGTCCTGTCTTTGACAAGGCTCTGTCCCCCAAGGTAGGTCCGTCTTTGACAAGGCTCTGTATCCCAAGGTAGGTCCTGTCTTTGACAAGGCTCTGTCCCCCAAGGTAGGTCCTGTCTTTGACAAGGCTCTGTCCCCCAAGGTAGGTCCTGTCTTTGACAAGGCTCTGTATCCCAAGGTAGGTCCTGTCTTTGACAAGGCTCTGTCCCCCAAGGTAGGTCCTGTCTTTGACAAGGCTCTGTCCCCCAAGGTAGGTCCTGTCTTTGACAAGGCTCTGTCCCCCAAGGTAGGTCCTGTCTTTGACAAGGCTCTGTCCCCCAAGGTAGGTCCTGTCTTTGACAAGGCTCTGTCCCCCAAGGTAGGTCCTGTTTTTGTCAAGGCTCTGTCCCCCAAGGTAGGTCCTGTCTTTGACAAGGCTCTGTATCCCAAGGTAGGTCCTGTCTGTGACAAGGCTCTGTCCCCCAAGGTAGGTCCTTAACAAGGCTCTGTCCCCCAAGGTATGTCCTCCCTTCAACAAGGCTCTGTGCCCCCAAGGTAGGTCATCTCTGAAAGTTTGACGTCATCAGAGACTCTCAAATACATTTGACAAAGCTCTGATTTTTTCTCTTTTTTTGCGGTCTTCCTAGATCCTCCATCAAATTTTAAAAGTAAATTTAAGTAACTCCGCCGGTCAACATGGACAAGCAAATGACAAGACAAAACACGACGTGTTTCGACCCCTTAGGCCTTCTACAGGCAAGAGAAACAACATTCAGGGGGAAAAAAACAAAAAACAAAACCGAAGAACGAGCGATCACGTATCTCTCGAATTGGGCGCAAGATGGGTCGTGTAACTGCCTCCTGTTCTTTCAACGGTCGTCTTGCGCGGAACTCGAGAAGATCATCGATTGCCCGTCCATGTCTCTCTCACATGCCACTCCTGTGAATGGCTTCAGCAAGGTCTGACCAGCGCGTTGGGCTAATGCGTAGGTCAGACATCTGCTGAGTCGTAGCCACGAGACCCTCTTCTTCTATTGTCTCATCTTAGTTGTTAATTCATTTATCCATCAGCTTCAAATCATGCGTAGTGTGGTCTCAAAACTTAGCGGATGTGGTGTAGCGTATATGGACTAGTCCGCACGCAGTGACGGCTCCTTGATGAAACTGAAACTGAAACTCCTTCAGCGCAAAACCAGGGCCGGAGCTGAGTAGTGCCACACCTTCTAGAGAACGTGTGGGAGACCTCTGGCTGACTTTCGTGAAGGGTTTAAGGCTTGTCCCTCTACTTTCAAAACGAGGTGTTACTGCGTGCGGACTAATCCGTATACGCTACACCACATCCGCTAAGTTTTGAGACCATGCTGCGAATGAATTAAAGCTGATGAATTAATGAATTAATGACTAAGATAAGAGAATTGAAGAAGAGGATCTCGTGCCTACGACTTAACAGATGTCTGACCTACGCATTAGCCCATCGCGCTGACTAGACCTTGAGTACCTACCTAACATAGGTTTGCCATTATTATCATTGTTATTATTATTATTATTATTATTATTATGTGGTGAGTGTACATATGTGTGTGCATGGGTGTGTGGGCATGATGTGCGTGTATGCATATGCACGTACGGGTGTTTGTGTGTGTGTGTGTGTGTGTGTGGTGTGTGTGTGTGTGTAAGTACGTGCGTGTGTGTGTGTATGTGTGTGTGTGTGTGTGTGTGTGTGTGTGTGTGTGTATGTGTGTGTGTGTGTGTGTGTGTGTGTGTGTGTGTGTGTGTGTGTGTGTGTGTGTGTGTGTGTGAGTGACTGC
>CM065736.1:3380711-3385711 GCA_033310375.1 Conus canariensis | reverse complement strand
GATTCCAACCATAACAGTAATGATGATGATGATGATGATGATGATGATGATGATGATGATGATGATGATGATGACGACGACGACGACAACGCTACTGCTGCTGCTGCTGCTGCTGCTATCAGTTGAATGCTGTTGCCTTTCCGACATTTGCGCTGTTTTACCGTAGGCAATAGTTGCATTATTTCCAAATGAACAACGTAATATATCCTCTCTCTCTCTCTCTCTCTCTCTCTCTCTCTCTCTCTCTCTCTCTCTCTCTCTCCACACACACACACACACACACACACACACATACACACACACACACACACACACACACACACACACAGAGCGTGTGTGGTGTGGTGTGGTGTGGTGTAGTGTAGTGTGTGTGTGTGGTGTGGTTTGGTGTGGTATGGTGTAGTGTAGTGTGTGTGGTGTGGTATGGTGTGTGTGTGTGTGGTGTGGTATGGTGCGAGTAGTGTGGTGTTGTGTGAGCAGCATCCACGACGTGTGTGTGTGTGTGTGTGTGTGTGTGTGTGTGTGTGTGTGTGTGTGTGTGTGTGTGAGAGAGAGAGAGAGAGAGAGAGAGAGAGAGAGAGAGAGATACAGAGACAGGGACAGAGACAGGGACAGAGACAGAGACAGAGACAGAGAGTGTAATAACATGTACTCTTTCCCAGTTCTTCTACTTTGAATTTGATCTGCTGTCAAGATGAATCGGTTTTTTTTAAAAATATTTTTCTATGACTTTATTTTGAAATGCACTGATTGTTCACAACAGTTACTAATTCAGCTATTCACTTCACCTATTTCATTCCAGAATTTTGTTTACCTTTCCTAGCGCTGTAAATATGATCTTGTTCCCCCTTGACACAAAGACTGTGCAGGTCAATGTAAAAAAAAAATGCCTGAAGCGTCTGAAGTCTCCTCTCTCTCTCTCTCTCTCTCTCTCTCTCTCTCTCTCTCTCTCTCTCTCTCTCTCTCTCTCTCTCTCTTACGTCGAACAATTTACATTTATTCATAGACACACACGAGCACATACAGGGGGAAAAATTGAAACGAAAAAAACGGCCAATAAATCCTTTGGAAATACAAATCTAATGTATCAAAGTGTGGCGAAGAACGAAATGGTGGTTCTTGCACATCTTACACACACGTAAAATCCGATCACCAACTTTCGGAAGACAAGTCCAGTTTGGCCGTTGGTATGGATGACCTGTTACACACAGCATGCACCCTGCGTGAGAAATGGAAAGAATGAAGAAAGTAAGAAAACTGAGTGAACGATATTGACTGGATGACACGGGAAACGACTGAGTGAAGCGCCGGCAGGCGGCTCCTCAGTCGGCACTACCCAGGTAGGCAGCCCGTTGTGTACACGAGAGTGTGGTTTGTCAGCGCCTAGAACCTTTGTAGAGACGCTTTGAAAATGTTTTGTTGTTGTTGTTGTTGCTGTTGTTGTTGTTGTTGCTGTTGTTGTTGTTGTTGTTGTTGTTATTGTCATCATATGCTGTCCATGTCTGCAGACGGCACAGAGGGGTCTGAGGAGAGCGCAGGTCCCAAGATCACGGAGCTGAGGGACGAGGAGGAGGAGGAGGAACCTTCAGTGGAGGCCTCGGCCATCGAGAGCCAGGAACTGGCCGTCTACAAACAGCACCCACGGCGAGGGAGTCTGCATGGTACCGTCGACATTCCGCTGGAGGTATGTGGGGTGGTGTGGGGTGGTATGTGGGGTGTGCTGTGGGGTGGTGGGATGTGGGGGTGTTGTGGGATGGTGGGATGTGGGGTGGTGTGGTGTTGTGTGGGGTGGGATGGGGTGGGGTGTGTTGTGGGGTGGTGGGATGTGGGGGTGTTGTGGGATGGTGGGATGTGGGATGGTGTGGTGTTGTGTGGCGTGGGATGGGGTGGCATGTGGGGTGTGTTGTGGGGTGGTGGGATGTGGGGTGGTGTGGTGTGGTGAGGGGTGGGGTGGGATGGGTCGGGGTGATGCGGTGTGGGATGATGTGGTGTGGTGTCGTGAGTTTCGGTGTGGTGTGGTGTGATGTGGTGTGGCGGGTTGGGTGGGTATGGTGTGGTGTAGGGTGGGGTGGAGTATGGTGTGGGGTGGGGTGATGTGGTGTGGTGCGGTGTTGTGTGGGGTGGGGTGGTGGGGTGTGGTGTTGTAGATAGCATTCATGGCGGGAGAGTCTTCATGGAACTGTGAACATACTGTTGGAAGTCTGTGGTGTGGTGCAGTGTGGTGCAGTGTGGTGTGGTGTGTGTGTGTGTGGTATAGTATGGTATGGTGTGGTGTGGTGTGTGTGGTATAGTATGGTGTGGTGTGGTGTGGTGTGTGATGTGTTGTGTGTGGTATAGTATGGTGTGGTGTGGTGTGGTGTGGTGTGGTGTGGTGTGGTGTGTGTGGTATAGTATGGTATGGTGTGGCGTGGTGTTGTGTGTGATGTGTTGTGTGTGATATAGTATGGTATGGTATGGTATGGTGTGGCGTGGTGTTGTGTGTGATGTGTTGTATGTGGTATAGTATGGTATGGTGTGGTGTGGTGTGGTGTGGTGTGTGTGGTATAGTATGGTATGGTGTGGCGTGGTGTGGTGTGTTGTGTGTGGTATAGTATGGTGTGGTGTGGTGTGTGGTGTGTTGTGTGTGGTATAGTATGGTATGGTATGGTGTGACGTAGTGTGGTGTGTGGTGTGTTGTGTGTGGTATAGTATGGTATGGTGTGGTGTGGTGTGGTGTGGTGTGGTGTGTTGTGTGTGGTATAGTATGGTATGGTGTGGCGTGGTGTGGTGTGTGGTGTGTTGTGTGTGGTATAGTATGGTATGGTATGGTGTGGTGTGGTGTGGTGTGTTGTGTGTGGTATAGTATGGTATGGTATGGTGTGGCGTGGTGTGGTGTGTTGTGTGTGGTATAGTATGGTATGGTGTGGTGTTGTGTGGTGTGTGTGGTATAGTATGGTATGGTATGGTATGGTGTGGCGTGGTGTGGTGTGTGGTGTGTTGTGTGTGGTATAGTATGGTATGGTGTGGTGTGGTGTGGTGTTGAAAACATCATCCATGGCGGGAGAGACGTCATGGAACTGTGTGCATTCTGTTGGATGTTCTAATGTGTCGTGTTGTGCTGTATTGTGTGACGTTATGATGTGCTGTGCTGTGCTGTGCTGTGCTGTATGTAACATGCCTTGCTATGCCGTATTCTGTTGTGTTGTAAGTACTGTCGAATAATAATAATAATAACAATAATAATACAGATGAAAATAGTAGAAGTGGCAGCAGCAGCAGCAGTGAAATTGCAAAACTAATATCATTCAAGTTTCAAAACGGAGTGACTGAGGGCGGAAGATGAAGCAAAATTTGGCAATAGAGAGGGGGTTAGTTACCGCCAAGGACACAGACAAACAAGAGTACAGGACTAGACACTGTACAAGACTAAACATTTTGATATCATTCAATCAAACATTTACAACAAATCTGATGATCTCCTCCCCTCCATTCTCCCCTTCCGCCGCTTTCCCCTCACACTTCATATCAACCCCCCGCCGCCCTTCCCACCTTACCCCCCCCCCCCCCCCCCAACAACAGACGTACCAAGCAGACAAGGAACAGGTGCAGCGCGCCATCATCGCCGTGCTGGCCAGACATCCCTCGGCGCGTGCAGTCTTCAACGAAGACACCTCCACCACCTCCACCACCTCCTCCACAGCCCCCGGGTCCCGTCGCCGTCTTCGCCGTTCCACGCTGACGACGGACAAGAGCTTCGACCTGCGTGTGATTGGCGAGCACGAGGTTCTGGGCGAGGCCCTGGACGCTCACAGCAGCGAGGCTTTCGACGTCCACAAAGGAGGACCCGTCCGCTTCGTCCTGGCTTCGTCGGCCTCTGATCCCTCGCCCAAGGCCATGTTGAGGGTCGTCTTTCATAAGGTGGGGGTGTTGGGTGGTTTGGTGGTGGTGGGCGTGGTAGGGGTGGGTGGAAGTGGGGGTTTGGGGGTGGGAGGAGTGTGTGTGTGGGGGGGGGGAGGAGGGAGGGGAGAGGTTTTGTGTGTTTTTTGGGAGGGGAAGTGATGATAAGAACAGGGAATTTTGGGGTGGTTGGTGTGGGATGGTGCGTGTGTGTGGGGAGGAGGGGGTGGGGTGGGGGAAAGAGGGGGTGATGGTGGTGGTGGGAGGTGTGTGTAGGGGGAGGGAGGGGAGGAGGGAGGGGAGGTGTATTTGGGGGGAAAGAATGGGGCAACGATAGCAAGGAACGAACTTGGGGTGGTTGGTGTGGGATGGTGTGTGTGGGGGTCGGGTTGGGGGGGGGAAGATTGTGGGTGATGGTGGTGGTGGGTGGTGTGTGTGTGGGGAGGGGAGGAGGGAGGGGGTAATGGGAGCAAGGGACGAACTTAGGGTGGTTGGTGTGGGATGGTGTGTGTGGGGGGTGGGAGGTGGGGGAGTGGAGTGGGATGGGTGGGGTGCTTGGGGAAATGTAGATGAGGGGTTAAGGATATTTGGAATTGAGAGAGAGAGAGAGGGAGAAAGAGGAGAGAGAGAGAGAGAGAGAGAGGAGAGAGAGAGAGAGAGAGAGAGAGAGAGAGAGGCGTAACAAAGTTTTGGTACACATACTAAGGCACAACATTCATAGAACACATACCAGATTTCTCAAGCTGCTCTCTCTCTCTCTCTCTCTCTCTGTCTCTGTCTCTGTCTCTGTCTGTCTGTCTCTCTCTCTCTCTCTCTCTCTCTCTCTCTCTCTCTCTCTCTCTCTCTTCCACTCCTTGCCCGTTCCAGCATATGCCTTTCTCTTGTCTTTGTCATTGCAACAGCAGTCTTTATTTGTTTTGCATGTGTTTTTTTCTTTATATTTTCACTTTTTTGACGCTCCAGTCTGTAACATTCGTTATGACTAGTTTAGTTATAAGTAATATCACACACACACACACACACACGCACGCACACACACACACACACACACACACACACACACACACACACACACACACACACACATGAGCGCAGACATACACACACAAACGCGCACACACGCA
>CM065736.1:3375711-3378211 GCA_033310375.1 Conus canariensis | reverse complement strand
CCTTGGAGTTGATGATGGTGGTTGTCATTGTCATCGTCATCAATGCCGGTCATCGTCGTTGTCATTATCATCGTCGTCGTCGTCGTCATTATCATTATCGCCGTCGTCGTCATCGTCGTCGTCGTCGTCGTCGTCATCTTCATAATCATCATCATCATCGTCATCATCATTGTCGTCGTCATCGTCGTTATCATTGTTAGAGTTATCCAGCTGCAGCACCTGTGTGTGCGTGCGTGTGTATGTGTGTATATGTGTGCGTACGTGCGTGCGTGCGTATGCGTGTATATGTGTGCGCGCATGCGTGCGCACTTGCGTGCGTGCGCGTGCGTGCTTGCATGTGTGTGTGCGTGCGTGCGTGCTTGCATGTGTGCGTGCGTGCGTGCGTGCATGTTGTGTGTGTGTGTGTGTGTGTGTGTGTGCGCGCATGTGTGTGTATGTGTGTGTTGTGTGTGTGTGTGTGTGTGTGTGTGTGTGTGTGTGTGTGCGTCCGTGCATACGCAGGCGTTTGTGTGAAGGTATGGGCAGGGTACGTAGACAGGAGATGGGAGTAGAGTGTGTGTACAGAAAAAAAAAACCCTGCTAAAACTCAAATATTTATCCTATGAAGCAAGTACAAAACACAAAGATCTCAAACAAACGAAACATCTCCAGCATCTCCCCACCCACTCTCCGCCTCCTCTTCCCCACTCGCTGTTGAACGACCAACGGGAAGGGTAAGGAGGGGGTGGGGTAGTTGGGGGGAGGGGGGGGGGTCGGCAGAAAAATATAGAGATTAAAAAAGAATTGCTAAATTTAATATTTATCCGTGAAGCAAGTACAAAGTACGAACATCTCAAACCAACGAACTGGCTACAAACATCTCACCTCGCAACCCCCCAACCCCACCCTACCACCCCCCCTTCCCCACCCGTCACTGAACGACCCCCCCCCCCCTCCATGCCACGTCCGTGCAGGTCCTCCTTCACTCGGTGACCGGAGAGCCCAGCATCCCCTTGGTCTACCCCTTGGACCTGCGCAAGATGGACCTGGACCTCAACCCGGACATGGCGGCCAACTACTGCAGCGACCTGCCCCTGATCGCGCACTTCGGGCCCAGCAAGATGAAGGCGTCCACCATGACCCTGCAAAACTTCGTGCTGGCCAACGACCGCAGCATGATGAGCGACATCAGGCACGGGGTCCTGCCGCTGTCCATGTTCGACCCGCTGGCCGACCGTCTGCACCACGTCTTCAACGCCTGCCGCCACGGCGTCAGCATCGACATCCTCAACGACCTCAACGGCTACGGGGTTGCCAACGGGCACGCTTCTCCGGCGTCGGACCAAGCTGCCGGGTTCTCCAAGTGCAAGGCCAAGAACGCCTTCAAGCTGCGGATGTCGGAGGGCACGGCGGTGATGCCTCGGGACCTGGAGACCAACCTGATGATCCAGCACCAGCTGCACCACGGCGTGCTGACCTTGACCTTGTCCTACAAGCGCTCGGTGCTGGACGAGGTCAAGGCCCAGTACATGCTGCGCGCGCTGGTGTTCGTGGTCACGCGGCTGATGACCCACCCGGACACCAGCGTGCACAAGATGGTACGACAGGGACAGAAGTTCAAACGGCGGCTGGCCAAGCAGTCCAAGAAAGCTGCTTCCGCGCAGAACTGCTGAACAAGATTTAGCGGCAACGTCAGGCGACTGCAGGTGCAAATCTAAACCAATCTTGAACAGTGTTTTAAAAAAATCAACTCCGCCTAGCAACACGGACAAAACGAATCACAAGGCAAAACACGGCGCGTTTCGACCTCTTAGGTCTTCTTCAGACAAGACAACAAACAACGCCCAGGACAACGTGCGAGCAATCACTTCAACGCCCATCTGGCGCCGAATTTGACACAGTTAAGTCGTCGCTCGTTCTTGATTTTTCATTTGTCTTTAACGTTGTTTGTCTCGCCTGAAGAAGACTTAACAGGTCGAAACGCGTCGTGGTTTGTCGTGTGATTTGTTCGTCCAAGTTGCTCGGCGGAGTTGATTTTAAACGCTTGTTTAAGATTTGTAGAAGAAGAGCCGGAAACAGCATTAGCATGCTGACGAGCAGTTGAAGGCTAGCGGACACACGAAGAGGTCCTGCAACTGACAGCCCGTTGCAGCCAACACACAGTTCCACGGTGAACTGTGCCCTTGCATCAATTCTCTGTCTGGAGGAGAACTCAGGGCATTGAGACTCAGGGTCTGCTGTCAGACACACACTAAGGAACAGTTGAAAAGTCTAGACGGGAACACTGACTGTTTTGAGGAGTTCCTTTCCGTTGTCCATCTCAGTCTGATGCTAAAGGCCAGCGTCTTGCTTGCAGGTCGTTTCCATGGAATCGAAGTCACACTGGAATTACTTATAGTCACTTTCAATGAAGGCAAGGACAACGAAACGCACTCGAGCACAGCCAGACATGACATGGTTGTATGGGTAGTGGGTCTGTTGTGATAGATAGTAATGTTTGTTCACATGCTCAAACCGGATA
>CM065736.1:3360711-3370711 GCA_033310375.1 Conus canariensis | reverse complement strand
TTGCCAAAGACCTATTGCGCAGGGCAGATACCAGCTAAGCCACATCCTCGTCTTATGTCCTTTCATCTCAGTGATGTACTTCTCCATCAGCTGTGAATCCTGCGCACTGTGGCCTTGCGGAGTGGCAGCTACGGCGGTGCAGCGTCCTATTTGCGTCCGCTTCATGGACGCATCTCTGAGACTGCAGTTTCCCTATCCGGCTGTTTGGACCTGTCCATACACGCTACACCACATCGGCTAAACCATGGTACAGTGGACCTTCAGACCACTACATGACTAAGTGAACAAAGGATTTTATGAACGGGGTCCTGCGAACGAACCTTGGCAGATGCCTGACTTAACGCATTAACGCAGCGCGCTAGCCAGGCCTTAAATACCTGACTGTTATTGTCTGCACTATTATTTAAAGGTGTGTGTGTGTGTGTGTGTGTGTGTATTTTGAGTGCCTCTCCCCCTCCCCCCCGCCTCCGTGTGTGTGTGTGTGTGTGTGTGTGTGTGTGTGTGTGTGTGTTGTGCGTGCGTGCGCACTGGCGTGCGTGCGTGCATGCGTGCGTGTGTGTGCTTGTATGTGCGTGTGTGTGCGCGCGCGCGCGCGCGTGTGTGTGTGTGTGTGTGTGTGAACGCTCGCACATTTACGTGCATGTGCATTTGCTTCCGCATATGTGCAAGTATGGGCACACACCGATATGTACATACTGTGTGAGCGTGTTTGCTTATAGTGGTAATAATAATAATAATAATGTATAATACTTATATAGCGCATTTCTTGTTGTACAACTCAATGCGCTTACATCCACCATTTGCACTTATTCATACAATATTCATGCACACAGCAAAAAGAAAATACACAATGGCAGACGCACCTACGTGCATAAACTGTCTCACCGAACTAGTTGTGGAGGAATTTAAGAGAGATCTAGTCATCTACAGAAGATAATAGGCTTTTTTGAAGAGGTAAGTTTTGAGCTGAGATTTAAAAGAAGAAAGAGTAGGCTGATTACGAAGGTCTTCAGGGAGGGAGTTCCAAATAGAAGGTGCTCTAAAACTGAAGGCTCTTTCGCCAACAGATTTCAGAGAACGCTTAGGGATTTTCAAAAGTTTTTGTGAAGAAGAGCGAAGGGTACGAGAACTTTGGTAGGTGCAGAGAGAAGAAGAGAGATAGTGAGGAAGAGATTCATTGAAGTGGCGGAAAGCAAGAACTGCCAGTTTAAATTGCCACCGATACTGTATGGGAAGCCAGTGCAGTTCGATCAGCATGGGAGTGATGTGCTCACACCTCCTCCTCTTCAAAACAAGTCGTGCAGCGCTATTTTGGACTCTCTGCAGCCGAGCAATCTGTTCTGCGGGAAGCCCAGCATAAACAGAGTTGCAGTAGTCCAATCTTGACATCACTGTGGCACAGACTAGCCTGACAGCTACTTCCCTGGATATACAGCGTCGGATGGAAGCAATACATCTCAGCTCTAAAAAGGATGAGCGACAGACTACAGATATTTGATTCTGCATGGTCAGACACTGATCAATGGTAACACCAAGGTATTTGACAGAGTTACTGAAAGGCAATTCAGTACCATCAACAACCATTGACTCAACGAGTTTGAGGCAGGAGGAGGTTCCAACGGGCATGACTTCAGTCTTTTCACAATTTAATTTAAGCTTATTACTTGTCATCCATTCCTGCACACTGCTGATACACCGAGACACCCCAGATTGAACAGAAACAAACTGATCAGGTGCCACTCTTAGAAAGCTCGGTGTCATCAGCATACTTGTGAAAATCACAATCATGGTCCGAGATAACATCCGACAAGGGCTGTGAGTACAATGTAAACAACACTGGGCCCAATACTGACCCCTGTGGTACTCCATACAAAAGAGGTGACAAAGTAGACCTTACACCACCCACAACCACCGCCTGCGACCTATCTCTGATGTACGATTCGAACCACTGGAGAACTATCCCATCAACACCAAAAGTGACCCTAAGCCTTTCAAGTAAAGTAGTGTGATCTAGCGTATCAAAGGCAGCACTCAGATCAAGCAAGGCTACGAGAGAAACAAGTTTACAGTCGGCACTTGTATTGCTAACAGAATTAAAAAGGTCCTTCCATCACTGATTAGTGAAGACCAGACAGGATTTGTCCCAAATAGATACATAGGTAGTAACATTAGGTTAATTTATGACATAATACACCATCTCAACATAAATAATATCCCAGGGATGCTAATTAATTTAGACTTCGAAAAGGCGTTCGACTCGTTAGATTGGGATTTTATGCACAAAGTGCTGGAGGCTGTAGGTTTAGGTAAAGATATATGTAAATGGATAGAAGTATTCTACAAAAACATTAAGTCTACTGTTATCGTAAATGGCCAAACATCACCATGGTTCTCAATAGAAAGGGGTTGTAGGCAAGGAGATCCAGTTTCACCATATATCTTCGTATTATGTGCAGAAATATTATCCGTAATGATCAAAGAAGAAAATAGTATTGAAGGTATACAAATCGGGGAGAAAGAACACAAGATATCACAATTTGCCGACGACACTCAACTGATGAACACAGGGAATAAGAAATCATTTGAAAAATCTATCGAGATTCTCGATAGGTTTGGGAAAACATCAGGTTTATTCTTAAACAAAGAGAAAACACAAGTAATTTGGCTTGGAAGACAAAAGCATAGTGAAATAAGATATATGGAACATTTAAAGATGATCTGGAATCCAAAAGAATTCAAAATATTAGGAATTTGGTTTACTCAGGACTTAACACACATGGAAAAAAGAAACTACAAAGATAGAATGATAGAAGTGAAGGCACTATTTAAAATTTGGCTAAAGAGAATCATTACCCCTTTAGGAAGAATTGCTGTCTTAAAATCATTAATTCTGTCAAAACTGACTTACCTATGGTTGATGCTTCCAAATCCACCTGACACATTTGTTAAAGAATTACAAGACTTGTGTTACTGGTTTGTATGGAATAAAAAACAAGACAGAATTAGTCGAAAAACAGTTATTAAAGATGTACAGGACGGTGGGTTGAATCTACCTGACATAAATGCTCTCATCACTGCTTTAAAATTAACATGGATAAAAAGACTGAGACAAACAACACACAGATGGAGAGACATGTTGATCTTTTCATACCCAATTATTGAGAACATTGAGAAGTACTCTCCAAACCATCTGTGCATCACCACTCAAGACAATGTTTTCTGGAAACATGTATTCATGTCGTATAAGCAGTTCTATTATAAAATAAAACCAGAAAATGCTAGAGAACTACTTGCAGAACCAATCCTTTACAATGAACATTTTAAAATAGGAAATAAACTAATAAAACACAAAAACTGGAACAATAGAAATGTATTTAGAGTATCTGATTTGTTTCAAGCAAATGGAGATTCACTATCCCATGAGGAATTTAGAACAAAGTATAACATTGAAATAGATTTCCTATCTTATGGTGGATGTATATTATCCATTAAACGATACATCAGGGAACAAGGATTTGAGAATGAGATAAAAGATAACATTGAAGCAGAAGTCAGCACAGCATTAAAGAAAATATATTCTGTAGATAAAGGTTCCAAAACTTATTACAGAATTATAGTAAAAGATAACTGGGAACCAAACTGTTGTGCAAAATGGACGGAGAAGCTGAATAGACAGATACCTTGGAAGAAATGTTTTAGAAAAATTCATCAAATTAAGGATATTAAGCTAAAATGGATGCAAATGAGAATAGTGCATCGAATAATTGCAACTAATGTAGCTCTGAAAGAAATGGGAATAGTAGAAAATTATAACTGTAGTTTCTGTGAAGAGGAAAAAGACAGCATTGAACATATGTTCTGGAGATGCATACACGTCAATGATTTCTGGAAATCATTGCAAGAAGTAATAAAAGGAAAGTGTTTAATAGCGAATAATCTGTCTCTGACTGAAAACACAATAATATTTGGAGCAGATGATAATTCCACAACTGATACTACATTCGATCTTATAATACTGATAGCCAAATACTACATTTTTAGCTGTAAAATAAACAAATGTAAGCCTTCAATAACAGTATTTCTAAAAATACTAAAGAGAAGATATAATCTTGAAAAATACATAGCAACTGTACAATTGAATCTGCAAAAATTTAACACTAATTGGATCAATTATGAAGTATTATTTGAAAATTGATAATCAAAATCATAAGATACCTGGATTTAATACGTGCATGAGAGGATATGTTCAGGATGTGTAGGTAATTTCATAAGGTATTCAAATATCATTGAGTGTGGTTGTAGCCTGTGGCCCGCTGCTTGTCTGGCATGGCGATGCCGCGGCTGGGACCCGTAGGCCGATCGGCAACTTAGCTGGTAGGTTGGTTTGTTGGTTGGTCGGCGGGGCACGGCTGTGGTGTAGCGATGTCATATTGGTAGCGGGCTGAAGAACATATAATTAACTTTCTTTTGATTGTTAAAGAAATATAAAGACACTGATGGACGGGATTTCGGTGCTGGTGTGTACACTCAGCTGGGAAATGCTTACGTCTGTTTAAATCTATATTTTGAAGGATCATTACAGTGAACATAATCATGTTATGCGTTATATACAACAGCTATCACATGGTACCACACGGAGAAAACATTACTTCATTATTATAAATTGTATAATTATGTATATTGTTTAAGTATTATTAATTCATAAGAAGAGAGAAAGTGGGGGTGTGGGTGGGTAGGGACGGGAGGGGATGTGAGTGGAGTACACACTGGCCTAAAATGTGCTTGTAGTTTGTAAGAACTCAGAGGATTGTGCATAGTGATTTTTGTTTGTTTGTGTATGTGTGTATATCCAACAAAAAGAAAACAACCTCTCCTCGGCATACATTGAACTCTCACTCAAATCCTTTCAAGCCGATAAAAAAGATAACTCGTTTCTAATACGTTTCACGGATTATTTACTACAATAATGTCAAACATGTACAAATATGATTAACAACAAAAAATATGTGATAATTTGCATCCGGAAATGTACAGCAAAGAGAAAGATCATGTTGATGAAAGAATGGAGATGAGAGAAAGAAGGAACTGTGGAATGGAAGAGAGAGAATGAGGAAAGAAATAAAAAAAATATATCCAAAAAAAAAAAAAGTTTACAGTCGGATTTGCACAGTAAACAGTCCAGTATGCTCAATACAGCAGTCTCAGTGCTATGATTCTTCCTATAAGCAGACTGACAGGCCTCAAGAAGACAATGGTCTGAAAGATGAGTCTGAAGCTGCTTCAGCACAACTCTTTCAAGGATTTTTGAGAGGAATGGGAGGTTGGACACCGGTCTATAGTTCTTTAACTTATTAAGGTCCAGTCCTGGCTTTTTCAAGAGAGGGGTAACCATTGCCTGCTTAAACTGAGGAGGCACTATGCCTGACAAGAGAGATTTGTTTACAATGTTTGTAATCACGGGAATCAAATGAGAGGCACACCGTTTAAGGAGGGAAGTAGGGATGGGGTCAAGGACACAACTTTTGCTGGAGGATTCACTTATGAGATCGCCGATCAGTGTTTCATCAACAGGATTAAAAGTACAAAAAAGTGGTCCACAGTATTTATCGTAAAGAATTGGTTGGGAAGAATTTGCATCAAGATTGTCACGGATGGTTTTGATTTTATCAACAAAGAATTCACTAAATTGTTGAGAGATTTGAGAAGGAGGAATGTTCGTGGGTAAACTTAATTTCTTTTGTTTGCCAAGTAGTTCACTTGAAAGAGAAAACAACTGCTTTGATGAAGAACAAGAGTCAATTTTATCACGGTAGTATGACTCTCTGGCATCCTCGAGGCAGTCCCCTGCCTCAAACCTGTTCGCTGCAAAGATCTGGCGGTGGATGGTCAATCGGCTCTTTCTCCAGCGTCTCTCGCTGCGCCGGCGTTGACGTCGAGCAGCTCTCACGGCCTCGGAGAGCCAAGGAGCTGAGGGACGGTCAGTAACACACCTAGTCACTGCAGGCGCGTGTCGGTCCAGGATTTCCTGAAGGCCATCGTTAAGCACTTCAACTAATTGTGTGACATCTGCATTGTTTTGCTGCTTACGCATGCCCTGAGCAAAACTCTTGACCTCTTGGTCAAAAACAGCCACACACAATGCTTTCATGTTCCTAGACGTAACAAGTCTTTTCCGAGGAGGGGGTCTGGAGATCTTCAAACTACACACAACAACAAAATGGTCTGAAAGACCAGCAGAGTCACGAACTTCATCCACAGAGAGAACGCTGTCTTCAATGTTTCCCACCACCCAATCAAGGATATGGCCATGTTTATGTGTTGGTGTTTGAACAAACTGAGACAGGTTGTGATCAGTCAGTAGAGTCTTTAGATGAATCACTTGGCGATCTGAATAGTCATCATAATGAAAATCAAAGTCACCAAGATAACAAACAGTATTACGTTTAGCTGCATAAGAGGATAACAGATCTGGAAACTCCTGTAGGAAGGCAGAGTTAGACAGCATATTGGACTTACTTGGCGGAGGTCTGTAAACACAAACCAAAGAAACAGTAGCAGCAGTGCCTCGTAGTTTCATTTCAACACACTCAAACGAACAAAATTTCACAGGAGTGAAAGAAACACAGCATGAGAGTGTTTTTCGAATGATGAAGGCTAATCCACCACCTCGTGATCCAACACGAGGAAACGAGTGGAAATCATAATCACAGGGAGTCATAGCAGCGATGTAGGACTCGTCACCACGATCGTACAACCAAGTTTCAGTCAAGACGAAAATATCGGCTTTTAAATCAGTCACCATTTCATGGATAGTGGTATGTATGAAGTATCTTTTCAGAGGATGTATATGACATGACTGGGTTTTTTTTTTCTTTTTTTTGTAAACAAACGTAGAGATAATTAAACAAGTAAATTAATAAACATGTATCTTGAGAAAAAAACACATACAGTGTAAGAATGAAACAAATATAAAAAGGTAAAAAAAAAATTGCATTAATACAGGGCAGTACATTGAAATTATAAAAAAAAAATCATCATCTCTATCAACATTATCACCATTGTCATCATCATTATCATCTTCATTCTCATTATCACCATCATCATCACCTTCTTACCCTTGTTATTATCATCATTATCATTGTCATTGCTATTCTTATTATTATTGCTATCATTATGAATATGATGTTGATGATGATGATGATGATGATTAGTTGCATCTATATATCTCCCATGGCTGCACAAGACACCCTGCGCAATGACACAGACATCATCATCATCATCATCATCATCATCACTATTATTAGATGTATATATATATATATAAGAGAGAGAGATTTCCCGCATCTGTACAAGATCGCCTGTGCATTCACTCAGACATATCATTCAGCCAATCAGTAGAAAAATGCAAATATAAGATGGGAACTGAAAGTACTAAAACGGGTGATAAGCTGCGTGTGTAGGGTTTTTTGTTCCGATTACAATTGTTAATCTTTATGTCTACTATCATCTGGCGGTGAAAAGACGTTCAATAAACCCACTGAACTGAAATGTAGACGAACACACAAACCATCCCCTTCCAACTTCCAGACGACCACATCATACGACACAGCCACCACACCTCCCAATCAACCACTACCATCACCCCCCTCTCCCCCACAAGCGTACATAGAAGCACGTACAAGAGCAGCGTACACAAAACTACCCGTTCCAACCTCCACACACACGCACACACGGGCATCAAAGACCTGCGCTGAAAGCTGGAGTCCTCAAGTATCAGTGATCTCAGTTGGCATTTGACATACCTTCATTCGCCACGTTTAACACCCATACTTCTTCACGCCACGTTTAACACCCATACTCCTTCACGCCACGTCTAACACCCATACTCCTTCACGCCACGTCTAACACCCATACTTCTTCACGCCACGTTTAACACCCATGCTTCTTCACGCCACGTTTAACACCCATACTCCTTCACGCCACGTTTAACACCCATACTTCTTCACGCCACGTCTCGGAGTTGCCGTTTTGCGCGCACCGCTGTAATGCGCGCGCCGTTTTGCGCGCGTTTTCCACAACCGGAATGCGCGTGTTTCACCGTCAATTGCACAGCCGTTATGCGCGCACTTAAACAACCGGAAAGCGATCATTGACCTTTGGCATTTCTTTTGCACACACTGAGTTAATCGCTGAACATCTGCTCAGTCGTCAGGAAATTTTGTACTATGCTAGCATGCATGCCGTTGTTTTGTTGTCAGTCTTTTTTCTTCTGTCACGACTGAGCAGATGTTCAGCAACTAATCCAGCAAAAGTACGGCATGTCAGAAGATTGTCCTTGCCTCGCCACTTTACATCTTCAACTGCAATATGGATGACCAAGTAACCGTTACGACCACCAACAGAAACAAGCCTTCACTTATGATTAACGGCTACATGTACAGACTCGACAGAACATCCACTAAAGCGAAGACATGGAGATGTACAAGGAGAGACTGCAATGCAAGATGTAAAACTACCGTCGACAACAAAAACATCGTATTCACAAAGGAACACTCCGACCATGAAGTTAAAAATGAAAAGCAACTGGCTGTCGACAAATTTCGCAAACGGTGCAAGCGGCGAGGTGCCGATGACCTCTTTGAACGTCCCGCCAAGCTAATGCGACAGGAACTGCCACAAGACAACGAGCTCATCGACTCCACTGACATGGAACGTGCCCGAAAGGCTGTGTATCAAGAGCGGCGAAAGCAGTTGCCAAAACTACCTAAGGATCGCGCAGAGACACATAGCATTGTGGATGAGCAAGACATGAGATCGTGCAGAAACGAAAACATGATACATGTGAACGACGCAGAGAAGGGGATCATAATCATCACAACAAAGTCCAACATGGTGCTGCTGTGTGATAGAGACTCACGGGTTTTTGGAGATGGTACATTTAAAACTTGTCCCCGGCACTTTCTCCAAATGTACACTCTGCATGCGCTCAAGGCTGATACCTACGTACCCTGTGTGTACGCTCTTTTGTCGTCAAAGACAGAACAAGTTTACATTGAAATGTTTCGACATGTGAAAGCCATCGCATTGGACTATGATCTGGAGCTTGAACTCGAACAAATCCATCTGGACTTTGAAAAAGCCTCCCACCAAGCAGTGAGAGTGGTGTGGCCGAACATTTCTGTGAAAGGTTGTCACTTTCATCTCAGCCAAGCCTGGTACAGAAAGATCGCATCACTCGGTTTGGCTGACGAGTATCAGAAACCTGATTCGGAGATTGGGGTCTGGCTGAAGAGATTCTTTGGCCTGAGCTTCATTGAGCCGGGCGAAGTGGAAGAACGCTTTGCTTTTGACATGCTGGACGACACACCGGCTGATGCGAGATGTACTGCTTTCGCCGATTACATGCTGAGGACATACATTGGATCTGACGACTCCGAAGCAATCTTTCCATCTGAGTTATGGGCAGACCCAAACTTGGACGCTCCACGCACAACAAACGCATGCGAGTCATTTCACAGCCATTTCGCAGAATCCATTTTCACCCCAATATCTGCGAATGGATAGACAAAGTGAAAGACGTTCAGAAGGGCTCCTACACCAAAATGAACACGATAAGTGCCCGTGCTGGAGTGATCGGAGTGATGCCATTGAGGCCACCAAGTCGACAGGCACGTTTGAAGCGACAACAGATGAACCATATAAAAAGAAGTCGAGAACGTGGAACCATCACTCGAAAAACCTTCCCGCTGCCATATGATTAGATGATGTAGACATACGTTGGGTCTGACCACACCGATTTTATCATGCGCACCCCAATGTCTGTGAATGGATGGGCAAACTGACGTTCAGATGGTATGTTGTTTTTTTAAGAGTTGTTAGTTGCTATTATGCGCTGGCGAAGGCGAACGGAGGTTGGCTGAAAAAACTTTGTGTGTGTTGCTAGGTGAGACAGAGACAGAGAGAGAAAGACAGATAGAGGGAGAGACGGGGAGAGAGAGAG
>CM065736.1:3353211-3355711 GCA_033310375.1 Conus canariensis | reverse complement strand
AATTCTCCTTCATCTCCCATCCTTCCCTTGTCCAGAAGTGGAAGCTGTACACACACACACACACACACACACACACACACACACACACACACACACACACACATATATATATATATAATATATATATATATATATATACACAAGAATAAAAACAACAGTCGGTTCATGTCTCAGACTTGTATTTTAAACAAATTTTCGCTGTGAACAGCTTCGTCAGGCCAAGGTACAATGATAAAAGCCTCACATCAAGTTAAAAGGACAAACCGTTGATGGTGAACTTATATTCAGGTAAACCAGGTAAAATCAGGTTACAAGAGGTCAACAACTGCCGCATGCAGGACATTATTCACTCCAATAGGCCCTCTAACCACACACTCTCTCTCTCTCTCTCACACACACACACACACACACACACACACACACACACACACACACACACACAGAGGCACAGACCGACAAACACACACACACACACATACACACACACACACTCACATGCGCGCGCGCATACACACACACGCACGCACGCACGCACGCACGCACGCACACGCACGCACACACACACACACACACACACACACACACACACACACACACACACACACACACACACACACATGTATATCACCGAGTAAGAGGGGAGGAGAGAGTGGAGAGAGAGAGAGAGAGAAAAAAAAAAAAGAGGGGGGGGATGAGGGAGAGAGAGAGAAAATACGGTGGGGGGGGGGGGGGGGAGGGGAGAAGAGGGGATGGTGTCGAGGGAGAAATGGAAGGCATGGGGGGAGGGGGGAAGGGGGAGTTGAGGGGGGGGGGGGTGAAGACAGTTGGGTATGAGGAAATAAAAACAAGATGAGAGACCAAGAAAAAGAAACATTTGACAAATATGTATGTGATTACATATATACATCCACAACTGCATCCACGTAGCATGATTAAAATAAAGGTGTACATTTCCTTGATTTTATCAAAATATGTTTATACGAAAAGGGGGGGGGGGGAGGGTTAGAAAAGGGGAAAGTGGAAGTGGCAATGGGAGAAGGGGGAGGGAGAGGGGGATTGTAGGGGGGGGGGGGGGGGGGGGGGGGGGGGGGGGGGGGGGGGGGGGGGGGGGGGGGGGTGCGGGGTTTTAAGTGCGGAAATTGTCGAACGAAACTTAAGGAGTAGGGGTAAGGGGATGGGGAGGCAGGATGGGGATAGAGTGAGGCGGAGGGAGATGGGAGGTAAAAAAAAAAAAATAATAAAAAATAAAAACAATAAATAAAAATAAAAAAGGGGGGGGGGGGGGGGGGGGGGGGGGGGAGAACATTGGCACTATGAATGACAAATTTTCAGAGGTATAACATAATTTTATTCAGAGGGGAAAAAAAAAAAGTATGTGTATCGAGGAGGGGAGGGGAGAGGGGGTGTGGGAGGGGGAAGATTGGGATAAAATCAGAAAGGGGGTGAAAAGGAAGGGCAGGGTGAAGGGTACTTTTAGATCATTTTAACGGTATAGTTATTTCTTTTATAAACAGTTACACTTATAAGATGAAAAATGTTCCCAGTTTTAAACTGACAGGCATAAAAAGGCGGGACCCAATGTCAAATCCAAAGGAGCCTAAATACTGGTTATGTATAAAAGAAAATACACAAAGAAAATGGGGGACCGCGGATAGAAGAGGTGGGAGAGGGGAGATGGTATGGTGGGGTGTAAGGGAAAAGATGATTATATTTGAAAGGCATTTCATCAGAATAAGAACCGGTCCGGAAACAACTAGTAAATGTGTGCGCGCGTACGTGTGCGCAAGCGCGCGCGCGCGCGAGGGCGAGCGCATGTGCATATGAGTGGATGCACCCGGGCGCCCGCGCGCGCGCCAGAACGCGAGTGAGCGAGTGCGCGCGCGCAAGCGTGCAAGCACGCATGCACGTACGCCACCGCGCAGGCACACACACACATGAGGAGCTGGGGGGGGGGGGGGGGGGTGGGGGGGGGGGATAATTTTGGTAAAAAAGAAAGTGAAGCCACTTTAAATGTTTTGATAAAATCACTTCGTTGTAAGACATGTCTTTGGGATAAAGCTGTCACGATCGCAGGAAAGGAGATAAAGTCGAAGGATACCATCTTATATGAATGCTTTCTCTTTTTTTTTTTTTTATTAAAATTCTACTTCTCCCGTCTGTACGACCCCATTTTCTTCCTTTCGATAACAATGCTGCATCTCGACTCGCAAATCCAGGAAGCACCTACATCTACTTCTTTTTTTTTCCTCTATATTGTTCTCTTGCTCATTCCATGTCTCCTCCCCCCCCCCCCCCCCCTTTTTTATTTTTTGTTTTATTTTATTATTATTATTTATTTTTTTTACCCCCATCTCCTCGCCTCCTATCCCATCCGCCTCCATCCCTTACACTACTCCCTTAATTTTCGTTCGACATTTCGCACTTAACACCCGCACCCCCCCCTCCCCCCCTACAATCCCTCTCCTACCCTTCCCATTGCCACTTCACTTTCCCTTTTTAA
>CM065736.1:3340711-3348211 GCA_033310375.1 Conus canariensis | reverse complement strand
TAGAGTCAACACAGATTAGAATGCTGTAAATTGCCACATTAAGATCAGATATCCAAGATAAGGCCATAAGGATTGCATATACTTCAGCAGTGAAAACTGAAAAGTTCTTTCCTAAACAAAATGATTTCTTTGCTTTTGAATCGGGAATTACAAATCCAGCTCCCTGTATAATATTCTAAAACTGAACCATCCGTGTAGATTTTAAGATAATGTGGATATGTGTTTTCAAGATGTTCTTTTGCTTCTACTGATATCAAATTAATATTGTCTTTTTTTTTTTTTTTTTTAGAGTAGTATAATCTATATCAAAATTTGGAGAAATATACTCCCATTGAGGAACTGTGGGCATAGTTGGAGGTTTTGAAATGGATGCAATATTGATGTCACATTTTCTAAATAAATCATCAGTATAATTTGGAATGGGCTGCAGGTAAGAAATATTCTGTGCCCTTTTAGGAAAATCCGATTTGGAATCAAGAAATATTTCATTTGTTACTGAATTTGATACAGAAAGACTTCTGGCTACATATTTGGCTGTTGCTAGTTTGCGTTGATCATCAAGTGACAACAGATTAGCTTCTTTATACGTTTTAAAAGTATCAGAATGTACTGGAACACCAAGGGCTACTTTAATAGCTTTACTGTCTATGCTTTGTAACCGCTTAAGTAACGTTTGAGAAGCTGAAAAATATACTTCCTGTCCGCAAGTCAATTTTGAATGAACCAGACTAATAGAAAGATGTACAAGAGTTTGGGTATCTTGACCCCACGATTGTGCACTGATTATTTTTTTGTAAAGATAGCTTTTGTCTGGCATTGTTTATAAGATATTCAATATGGAATCTCCAGTTTAATTTAGGAGTGAAATGAACACCTAAAAATTTAACATTATTGGAATACTGAAGAGTTTTATTTTCTAGCACAAGTTGAGGCAAAACTTTTGGATTTTTACCATTGTTGAATAACATTAATTGTGTCTTTTCTCCTGATAGTTCTAGTCCATTTTCGTGTATATATTTATTTAGTTTGTCAATTTCAATTTGATATAGTTTTTGTATATATAATACGGTTCTCTTATTTGTCTGTTTTTTTAATGTTTGTATTCATCCACATTGCAATATCATCGGCATATTGCACTACATGTATATTTTTAGATAGTATTTTAGGAAGATCGTGAATGAGAATTGTAAATAGAATAGGTGCAATAATGGAGCCCTGAGGGATGCCAATGTCAATATCTTTAAATGAAGAGTAACATTTACCAACCCTAGTACCAACTGATCTTTCAGATAAGAAAGATTTTATGAACTGATACACTGCGCCATTAATCCCAATATTTTTCAACTTATAAAGTAAACGAGAATGCCACACACTATCATATGCTTTTCTGATGTCAAAGAAAGTAGCAAGTGTACTTTGTCTACGAGCAAATTGTTTTTTTAACATGACTTGCAAGTTTTACGAGGTGATCGATTGTACTTCTACCTTTTCTGAAACCTGCTTGATTGTTGGGAATTATGTCATTCTTTTCGCAATAATGTAAAATACGTTTTTCAACTATCTTTTCTAATATTTTTCCAACTTGAGATGTTAATGCTATTGGTCGATAACTATCAATTGCAGACCTAGGCTTACCTTGTTCTGGAACTGGTGTTACAACTATCCTCTTCCAGAAAGTAGGAAGAGTTCCATTTAACCAACATTTTTGGCACAACGAGTGAAGTAATTGCTTCCAGCACAAAGGTAAGTGGCATAACAACTGATATGAAATCCCATCTAATCCAACAGCTGTCTCATTCGAGGAGAATGACATTAGTGCTTCTTTAAATTCTTCAAATGTCATAGATGCATTTAAGTAATGGTTTGGATCCGGTGTGGGATCACAATAAGTATCCTTTTTCTCCTCTAGTTCTCTGTAACTTTTGGTATCTGTATGTAGTCTAGTTGATGAGTTATTTTTGGAAAAAGCTTGTACAAATGCTTCAGCTTTCTCTGATGATGTTGGAATAGTATTTTTTTCTAATTTAATAGGATATGAAGGTGGATAATACTTGTTTTTTTAATTCCTTTACCTTTTTCCATACTCTGTGCATGTCCTTGGATGAAGATATTTCTGAATGACAAAAATGATTGAAATAGAGACGTTTTGCTTTTGCGACAACCCTGTTACTGTGGCTTTATGCACGTTTCATTTCAATAAAGTTTTCATCAGTTCTATCTTTGAGCCATGTTTTGTATGTTTTCTTTTTATTAGATACGGCTTCTGCACTTTCTTCATTCCACCAACTATTTCCTCGATATTTTTTTATCTATAGAAGATTTGCACTTTGGCATTGATTTCTCAGCTGCAGATATAATAGCTTTTCTAAAGTTGTTATAAAACACTTCAATAGTTTCGTGTTCAATAATGCTGCGATCTATAGATAGAAGGGTTGACTCATATAAACTCCAATCTGCATTATTATATAAAAACTTTAGTATTTTATCTTCAACTTCTGCTTCTTCATCAATTATTTGCTCATTTATTTTCACAACAATAGGGAAATGATCACTCCCTAATGAATCATCTTCTGTTGTCCAAGTAGCATCGATGGCCAAATCAGGAGAAATTAATGTCAGACCGATGGAGGTTGGTCTATGCATTGATATATCAGGCACTCTTGTTATGCTGCCGTCATTCATTAATACTAAATTAGAATCGACAATATTTTCAACAAATCGATTGCAAGATATTACAGAGCAATCAGGTTCCCAAAATGGAGAATGCGCATTGAAATCACCCAAAATTATCCATTTCTTATTTATATTAGGAAGATGTTTTTTCCAATCTGTATTTTCAGCATTTGGCCCATTTGGATAGTAAACAGAAAGTATGTTTATACTGAAATCTTTGTTCACCTTTAACAATATGGAAGTAACAAAAAAGTTTTCAATGACATCAGTTGAATGGTTGAATGATAACTTTAGAGGACTGTAATTCAAGTCTGATCTGACATAAATTGCGGTTTGAACCCGTTTAGTTGACACACTGCAGTCATATAAAGGTGGATAATAAAAACCACGAAATTTAGGTAACTTAAAAGGTTCAACATTTAAGGATTGTAAGGCCAGAATGCAATAATTATTAGAATAGATGTGATTTTCTAATTGAAGTAAGTTTTTCACGATTGATCTGCAGTTCCATTGTAAAATGTTCAAAGAATTGTTAGCTAAGTTCATTCAACGCTATTTAAAAATCAATGCTTTTCAAAACAATTTGTTATGACTTTTGAAACAAAGCAAATTGAACAGATAACACCATGACGGATACAAAAATAAGGCCCGTTGATGCTGAAGGAGCCCAAGTAGTTGTGCTCTCAGATGCCCTGCAGGAAGAAGGTCATCGCTGAAGTCGTTGCAGTCTAGAACAGCAATGGAGGTATGAAGTATGGAAGGTAGAAGCCAGCATGGTGATGATGGGGGTGACCTCGTCTCCTCTTTGGTTTTTCCCAAAACAATGCATTGAGATGACGACCCAGAGTCCTTGCAATGACGCTGGCCCCTTTTGCAGTGGGGTGGATACTGTCAGGGGCCAAAATTGATTTGTCGGAGGCTTGAAGATGGTTGTAAACAACGTAGCTGATATCTTTCTCACCGGCCAGTTTCGACTTCGTCATGGCGTTGAATAGTTCCCTCTTGATGTCTAACGTTTTGTTCCTCACAGGGGCAACCTGACCTATCACCACCCTGGATTTGGGGAATTTATTCTTTACGTCCCCCACACATTTTCTCATTTCTGTGCTACACACAGTGGGATCTTTTCCTTTCAGATCATTCAGCCCAACGTGCAATACAACACAATCAGGATCTGGATCCTCCACCTCTTGAATCACAGAGCTGCATTCGTCCAGAGTAAAAGCTTTTCTTTTCGCAACACGCAGGCCATATGACAGTCCCAAGCGTCTCCCGTCAACTTTGGACATGATGGAATCTCCCAATAAAAGAACACGGGGAGTGTCGTCGAATTTTCCAGACGTAATTTTAACCTTGGGTCTGAGTTTGACGTCTACTTCTTTGTCGTCATGTTCTTTGATGACGTCACTTTTTTCTCTGTTCTTTTCTGACTGGACTTTTTGTGTTAGGCCTGGCCTCTTTTGCGCCACCTTTTTGTTCTTTGTGCATTTATTTTGCTCTTTGCTGCTTTCTGGTCTTATTTTCAGTAAGTCAGAGTATGTTGGAATGACCGTTTGCAAGGTAAAATCAGAATCAGTTTGAATTTCTTTGGTTGCTGTCGAGACGCTTGCCTTGACCAGACTTTCAATAATGCCGTTTTGGTCCCGCAAAGTTTTTTCTAGTGAGACTATTTTTTCCGATAGTCCCTGAATCATTTTCATCACCAAGGGAACGGAACCCAGACCTACCTTAGGGGTAAAGCCTAGTGCAAAGCTACATTCTTCAACATTTTCTGCCGTTGCTTGTGTTGACAGGGCAGGCTCCTCTCGCTGATCACAATTAAAAGTTGCTTCTTTTGGTGAGAGTTCGGCACCAGGCATTTTCTTAGTCCGCCGAGTATTTCTGGAGCATGGCTTACCTGGAGCTAGCTTTCGCTTACTTGTAGATTTCATGTTGACCAGAGAATGCTTAAAAAGCGTGATCAGAGAAGTCAACTAGAAGTTGTTGTCTTCGGCCATATTGGCGTAGGAATCCCAAAATGACCTATACATGTCGTAGATACCAGTTAGCTTACATGTACACAACAAGCGTTACAAAGATTCGGGCTGCTTTCCCCGGGGACAGCGCGTCGCTGTAGCACAGCGCCACCCTTTTTTCCTGTATGCTTGAAGAGATGTTTTCCTGCAGATGTGTGTTTTGCGACAGAATTTTGCCAGGTACAACTCTTGTTGCTAAGAGTGCATGTTGCACACACGACCTCGGTTCATCGTCTCATTGAACTACTTATTATTTTGATTTGACTTTTTAAAAAGTTGACTTTTCTACTTCTATATGTCAATAGCAAAATGCAAAGAAATACACGTATGTAAAACTTCTCAAAGTATTATTGTGTTTCAAAGGCTTTATAGCTGCTATAGACATGAAACAGCTCTGCTGAGAGACAAAACATCCAGTTTAAGAATAAGATTTAATTTGTGAAAATAATTCAATTAAAGCTATGGCTATATGAAATTATCAACATTATCTGGGTAGCTTTCCTTTTGTTTTGCTTTTGTGAATATCAATGAAACTTTTGTAAATGTCAAAACTACCAAATATTTAAATAGATATAAATGATTCTATCTCTCTATATTTGGATTTTATAACAGCACCGTAATCACATTGTTTGCAAGAGCAGGGTTGACCTCACAGCTGGTAATAAGTAGCTTTCATTGGCAGCTCAACAAACGCAGCCATAGAAGAAAGAGAAGCGAAGTTTCAAACGATCTAGGACTAGGAGCCAATTACTATCAAATACTTTAAATCTGAACATGAAGTGCGAATATTTTCTGTGCTAGACTTATGGGGTACCCTCTAGAAAATAATGAATATTCATTACGCATAACACTTCATAATGGTGGCCAAATTTTCTCTTAATTTTACTGCTGACCACTGTTATTATTATCAACACCCCCTATAGATACAGTAAAAACCAACAAGACATGAATCTGAAAGGAGTTATGGCAGCATTATTGTTCACAATGTATACCCCATAATGATGCTCCTCATTTTTTCCGAAAAAATACCTCACAACCTAACCGTCTGTGTGTGTGTGTGTGCGTGCGTGCGTGCGTGCGTGCGTGCGTGCGTGAGTGTGTGTGCATGCTTGTGTGTGTCTGTATGTGTGTATGCCTGAGCATGCGTGTTTCTATGAATATATGCATCTCAGTGTCTAGGTATGTGCGCTTGTATGGAACTAGTTTTGTGGTAACGCCAATACTGAAAGTGTTGCTTACGTGTTTTTTTTTTGTTTGTTTTTTTGCAGATGAAAATGGTGAGACACTACCAAAAGAAATCTGATAAGAGCAAGTATAGCCAGCACAACGTGGGAGCAGCACTGAAAGCCGTCTCTGAGGGAATTCCCCTGGTTCGAGCCAGTAAAGAGTTTGGTGTTCCTGCACGTACTCTTCGGCGTCACAGGGACCGTCAAGTGACTGAACCTGGAACGCTGAATTTTGGAAGATATTGCAGTGGCCTGCCGTCTGACGCGGGGTCACAGCTGAAGACCCATGTTCTAGACATGCAGAGACACTCTCTGGTCTGAAGATGCGGGACATGCAACGTCTTGCATTTGATGTCGCAGAAAGAGTGGGGATCAGCCACCCATTCCACAAGGAGTCACGAATGGCAGGACAAGACTGGGTGCAGGGTTTTCTCATGCGCCATAGACTAAGCATTCGGCAGCCTCAGGCAGCTAGCTTAGCTCGCGCTGTAGGTTTCAACAAGCCTCAAGTGCATCAGGTTTTTTTTTTCAACTGTACAAAGAATGCTTGGCAAATCATGATTACACACCATCCTGAATTTGGAATATGGGTGAGACTGGATTAACAACCGTGTAAAACCCCAAGAAGATATTGGCCTCGAAAGGCATGTGGCAGGTCGGGAAAGCCACGAGTGCTGAACGTAGAACTTTGATGTCGGTCGTGTGTGCCTGCAGCGCAGCAGGCGTTTTTCTGCCACCTATGTCTGTTTTTCCTAGGAAGCGAATGGTGGCCACACTCCTGAAAGACGCAGCACCAGAAGCGGATGGACAGATTCTGAACTGTTCTTAAAATGGCTCTATCATTTCGCCATGGTCACTGGTTGCTCTCGCCATGACCCTCACCTCATTCTGCTGGACGGACACCATAGCCACAAGACTCTGGAAGCAATAGAGTTTTGTCGAGAGTATAGAATAGAACTGCTATGTCCCGTCACAGCAGGCACAAACTACAACCGTTCGACAGACCCTGTTTTCAAGCCTCTGAAGAGTGCTTTCAACGCTGAAGCTGACAGTTGGATGGTGTCAAATCCAGGACAACGGATCTCGATTTATGACATGGCTGGTCTTTCTGGAAAGGCCTTCCTGAGGACAGCTGTGCCTGAAAGAGCCGTCCACGGCTTCAAGACCTGCGGTCTGTGGCCGTTTGATCCCAACGCCTTCACTGACGCCGACCACGAAGGGGCACTGGTAACAGATGAGCAAGAAGAGGAGCCCTCCAATCACAAATGAGCAGAAACAACAGCTGACGCCTCCAGTGAGAACATTTCCCTTTCCACCAGCCACCCAGTGCAGACTGTTCAACAGACGACTTTCCAGCAGAAAACGAAACCTCTACCAGACTGTTGCCAGATGAAGAACTACATGTGTGACCACTACAATAACTATGCTCACCATCAATGCTGATCTACCTGCATGGCTGTGGTATTCCGCCTTGGAAGAAGGGATCACTGCCATGGCAGAGCCGTCCTCCCTGCCTGGGGAGTTGGAGAACAGGTCCGTTGTGGTGAGAGATAACCAGCACCAGGTGATACAACGGTATGGAAACT
>CM065736.1:3328211-3333211 GCA_033310375.1 Conus canariensis | reverse complement strand
CCTCATAAGTAGTTTTGTCTGATGTAACTCTAAAACCATGATTGTCAGTTGCAAAGCCTAACATTTTAGCTAGCTCTACATCAAAAAGGTAATGGTCTACTTCTTCTTCAGGTTTGAATGTCAACATTATTTTCAAATTTGCATTGTTAAGTTTGAGAGTAATGTCGAAGTTACTCATTGCTTCTTTTAGCGAGCAAAACCCGTAATAACCATCAGGTATGGTTAACTGGCTAACTAAGTTTCCTCTATTATCAAATTTTTTAATCTTATTATTCTCCTTGGATTCAGTTATATTAAACCATACGACTTTGTAAAAAATTTCATGGAGTGCGACCCTTTGGGTTCCGCAGTTATTATCAATAGCATATTCTAAAAACGAAGGACTGTCTTGAGTTGTTATTGTTACAAACATTTTTAAAACAAATTTAAAAATGAGTGCATTCAAATATACTAATGCAAAATATTCTGTTGGACCGCACTACAGTCCTAAAGATATAACAACTGATACCCTCGACATTTCTGTGACTCAGACTGACGCCTTTCAAGTAAAGGTTAGTACTCCATTGGATCGTTATCTTAACCCTCCTATCAAAAACGACTACATCCCGAAAGTGTGGTTCAGTCATCCGATGCAGTTTTATCAGAACCAGTTAAACTTTGCTGTGTTTTGTGCATCAACTGGGTGTGGAGTGTCGTATGCTGATCATTTAAATCATCCTGATCCTTTGGTGAGGTCAGTGTATAGATTTCATTTTTATTACACCTTCAGACGTATTTTATCTGAACTGCAAGCACCATTACCAAATGACAAAACGTTTAATCCATTCAGCAACAGAATAGATTACAAGGCTTTTGAAAGGATCTGTAACGAATTTGATATTGACCCAAAGACAGACTTTAGACAAAAGTTGGATCTTAATCATGGTTTAGGCACTCTTTATTATTGGGGCGTGCATTGAAAGTATAACTATGATTGGAATCCTCCTTACACATCTTTCTCTTCAGGCACAACTGTTCACCTCGGGTCCATAGAGCAAGAGCATAAAACAGCATGGACAACATTTATTTTGGATACTTCTAAGGGTCTAACAAAAGCGGGAATAGAACGAATAAACGACTCTATTCGTACTTATGTTTGGTGTTTGCTAGGTTCGCAAGCACAAACGAGATCAAACATAATTGATCCTTCTACTGGCTTTGACGCCCAAAAACAGTATTTAGCAAATGTAGGGATTCTATTAATTCTGCAATTGATTTGCCTTCAAGTATTAAAAGGTACCAAAATGTTTTGCAATACGCAAGATCGAAAGTAGACTTTGCTGTTGGCACTGGTTTATACATGCTGCCTTCTGACCTCAGACTCCAGATAGGAACAATAATAAACTATAATAATGAAATCCTTGTGGCTGGTAAAGAAGAGAAGGTCGGAAAAAACGACATAAATTCTAAGCCAGCAATAGCAATAAAAAAAGAATCCCCACCAATCCCCAAGGCCCCAAAACCCCATCCAATACCCCCCTCAAAACCCCACCCCCAACCAATCCCCATGGTGAATAAAAGCGACCCCCATGAATATGAAAAGACAGCACTTGTTATTGGATTAACTGCCCTAGGATTACTTGGTCTTTATCTTACTATAAAGTAACCCAACTATTAAGACAACTAATGCCCATAAGTGCTCAGCCATAAAGCCAACTACTTTACTTGCGGCAGACAAAAGCCAGCTAACGATCCCTCCTATTATACCAGGCAAAGAATCTATTGCCTTACTGGCTAATTTTTTTAATAAACTTGCAAGATGATCAAGTTGTTTTTTTACCCATGATTTATCAGATGGAGGAGATGGTGGCGGAGGCACTACCCCCCCACCACCGCCGCCTGTAATAGCCAACACCAGTGTACTTATTGCAAATCCTAAGGCTGTTATAACACTTGCTAATGTGACACCTTGCTCTCTAAACAGTGTTTTTATTCGTTCTGCTAACGTTGTGTCTTCATATAAAATTCTTTGGATAGTTTCTCTTATTCTGCTCACTTGAGTTCGTAATTGTTCTCGGTTATTAGACAACACTTCTAGTCTTGCTGATCTCTCTTGTTCAAGATCTTTTAGTCTTTGTGTTATTCTTTCTTTAACACCAGGTCCTAAGTTGTGGTCATCAGCCTCAACTAGTTTTTCTTTTTCTCTTTTTATATGCTCATCTAGTTCACCCAGTTTTGCTAAATTGTTTGTTAATTCGCCTCTGATGCTTCTCAAAGCATGATCAAGGGCCGTTATTTCTCTCATAGGTAGCGGCGGATCGTGCATAGTTTTTAATACTGTTTCTTCTGAAAAACTGGTTTCTGCTTGTATTATTTTGTCTGCTGTTGGGCTTAAATCTTTAAGTTCTATGTTTTGCATTTGGTTATCTGTTGGGAGTTCTTGTAGTGTGTTTTGAAGTTTAGCAACTGCCTCACTGTCTAATTTTGGTTTAGTAATGCCAAGGCGATTTTGATCGCGCACACTGAGTCTTTGTCTAATTGTACTCTTAGCTAAAAACTTTGATGGGTCTGGTTTAGATGTAAGCTGTACAGGTTGTCCTTGCTCGTTTTTAAAAATCAAATGGCCATCTTTTGTTTCAAAATCATTAGGGTCTATAAAATCAGGAGGTTCTTGACCTAAACTTTCGTAAAATGATTTGACCTTACTTTCTGTTAATTCACGCCGCAATGATTGTAATGGATGTGACAAAGGTGTCATTTCACTCATGTCGTCTCCAGGATCAAAAACATCATAATCTTCAATGCCTGCCATGTTTTTAAATAATTAACTTTTTATTTTGTTTTATAAAAAAATGTCACAAGCATATGGTTCGATTCTTGACCCGCATAGAAGACTGAAAGAGCCCTTTGGCGTGAAGGGAAATAAACAGAATATTATTGTTCCAAATAATCCATCTAACTATTGATTCAGATCAAATTCTTACTGTTAAATTTCCAGACCTAGGAGCAGATGAAGTGATTGTGCCGGGATCTGCACGACTTACTTTCAAAATAGAACTCGAATCAGCAACAGACGAAAACAGGACAGTAGTTCAGAATCTGGGACGGGCAATCGTTAAGAAAATTTCTATAAAACTTGAGGGGCAAGAAATATTTTCTTTACACAATGCAGACATATTTCTAATCTATTCTGATCTATGGCTAACGATAATGAAAGGGCCGATCTTGCGTTTCAGGGAATCGAAAATAACGAAGCACTAAAACACAGAATAGACGCCGAAGACGCTAAAGCCGGCAACAAGTATGAAGCTGTAAGTTTTGCTTATGGAAATCGCTTTTCTATACCCTTAGATTTTGAGTTGTTAAAAGCGCATGCGCCATACTTTCAAGGAGCATTAAAAGACAGATTGTCATATGAACTAACTTTTAATGAATACAACGTGTCATTAAATCTACAGACTCTAACGCAAAGTACAGCATTTTCGACATCTCGTTAGAGTTTGACATTGTTAGCAACCCTAACTTAGCAAGGCTGATTGAGCAACAATATCAGTCAAAATTAGCAATATATTACGAAAGAGTGATTCATCATACTAAATATCCTAAAAGCAGGGCAGACACAATATGGAACTTTAGTTTTAGTGCCACAGCAAGATCCCTTAAAGGTATTTTATTGCTGTGTGAAGATGAAGAACCATTCAAAAGACAAAGTGAAAAGTTTATCAATCCTAAAATAACGAAAGTACAATGTTCAATTGAGGGTAGTCCTAACCAAGTCTACGGTAGCGGGCTTAAACCTTATCATCATTTTGATGAAATAAGAAAATTGTTTGGAGGCGGGAGGTGTAGAAATCCAACAGTAGACCTTGTGTCTAAAGATCTACACCTTCACAGTGTTAGACTTGATGAATATTCAACAACGAAATACGGTTTATGGATTGACTTAAGGTCAACAGAAGATAATCAGTTGCATGGGAGTGGGAGAACAGTTAAAGACGTAATAAACATTCAAATTGATAAAGAAAAAGAGAGTGATAAACCACTTAATGTACATTTGTTTTTAATATATGATGCGCAGCTGAATATTCAAGATAACAGATTAAAAGATATCCAATACTAAATTATTTTTATTTTTAAAAAGCATGTCTGTTCAGGTTTATCCAAAAGTGCCCAAAGAAGAGAACTCTGTTGCTGTAGACATAAAAACTTTCAGATTAACAAACATAACACAAATGCAAACCCAACTAGAGCAGGACCTTTCAAAATACAGCAAAACCAAACGAAGGTATTCTGCTGTCTTTAATGCTGTTACATATGTTAATACTGGAGCATCGATCACTAGTGCTTTAACAGCAGGAACAAGTGTAGGTCTCTTAGCAACAGGCGTAGGTGCACCGGCAGCTATACCTCTAGGTGGTTTGTCTTTAACTCTTGGCCTGTGTTCATTGGCTGTAAGTGCTGTCAGCAAAAAAATAAAAGCTAAACTCCAAAAGCACACAGCTATGGTTCAACTAATAACAGCTAAACTTAGTTCCTTCAAACTGATAATTGATAAAGCACTTGCCGACTCGAACATCACGGATGAAGAATTTAGTCGCCTACAGGCTGATTTTGAGGACTACAAAAGACAAAAGTTTGATCTTCAAAGAAAGGCAAGGGCAACTTTTTCTCAACAACCAGACACCGACCAGATAAAAAAGGAATGTTTAAAAAAAGTAAACGAAACATTAAACTCTGTTCTAAACAGCTCACATTAACAACACCAAAGGGCGTTTATACTTTAGTTTATGAGTCCAAGCACAAAAAGACCGTTGATATTGATTCTGATTAAGTTTTTTTTTTTAATTTAAATAAATATTTTGAGTTAGAAAAGAAGCTCAACATGGATAAGATATATGAAGGTTCAGATGAATTGTTTGAAGCAATGCTCGAGGAAGAGCGTTTGTCAAGAGCACTAAATGAGATTGATTTAGAAGTTATTAATCCAAAAAACGTGCGGGAAAGCGTTGTACACGCTATTT
>CM065736.1:3320388-3328111 GCA_033310375.1 Conus canariensis | reverse complement strand
GCAGAGAATACCACAGTAAGCGACCATGATCACAATAGTGGAAAGTTTAGAGGAGCAAGCACTTAACAAATGCAATCTTCAACTAAAGTTTGAACCAAAGACCTGGAAGCCTGCCTATATTCTTTCACAACTTGCGAGGTTTACGACTCTCATCATTGTTAGGTCGGATGGCGCCCATTCAAAGCCAGAATTATACAGAGGACCAAATGCTGCAAAATACTTCTTAAAACGCATGCAGCAAGTGCGTAATGCCTGTTCTAATAATCTAAACTTATCTGAAATCATAATGACGCCTGAAGACCAACAACAGTATGACTCAGCCACTCACTGTTGGATTTGTGGGGCGGCCTTGGTTGCCACCGCAGAGAATCCAACAGTAAGAGACCATGATCACATTAGTGGAAAGTTTAGAGGAGCAGCACATAACAAATGCAATCTTCAACTAAAGTTTGAACCAAAGACATGGAAGCTGCCTATATTCTTTCACAACTTGCGAGGTTACGACTCTCACCTTATAATGCAAGCAGTAACCAGCGACTTCAGGGTGTCATGCATTGCACAGTCATCAGAAAAGTACATGTGTTTCACTTTAAATAACATGTCTTTCTACGACTCTATGCAACACATGATGGGTTCATTAGAGTCACTGGCTATGTCCTTAAAGTCCTGCCCAATAACAGAAGAATATTTTGACCCAACTCTTGTTAGAAAGGGCGTTTACCCTTATGAGTACATGAACAGTTGGCAAAGGTTTGACGAAGATACACTTCCGCCTAAAGGCGCGTTCTTTTCTAGTCTCAGAGGAAAGGACATCAGTGATTCTGATTACCAGCATGCTCAAGATGCGTGGCAGAAGTTAGAGTGTAAAACGATGGGAGACTATCATGATTCCTATTTAATGGCGGATACCTGTTTGTTGGCGGACGTCTTTGAAAATTATAGGAAGACCTGCATGAAACATTACAGCCTGGATCCCGCGCATTACATTTCTGCGCCCGGGATGAGCTGAGACGCTTTCTTAAAATTTACTGGAGTACAAATTGATTTATTGTCTAACCTGCCAATGCTTCAGATGATTGAAAACGGATTGCGTGGGGGAATCAGTATGGCGTCGCACCATTACTGTAAAGCAAACAACAAATACTTGGACGACTATGATCCAAGTAAAAGGTCTAACTATCTCATGTATTTAGATGCAAACAATCTGTATGGATGGGCAATGGCGCAATCACTTCCATTACGCAACTTTAAAATGTACACAGATACGGATAATATTCAAAAAGCATTAAAGTGGTTGGGCAGTTTGACGCCAGATCAACAGTGTGGATACATTCTAGAAGTTGACTTAGAATATCCTCAGGAACTCCATGATTACCATAATGACTATCCATTAGCAGCAGAAAGTCTAAAGATGGCAAAAACAGAACCACCTAAACTTGTGCCTAATCTTCGAGGCAAAAAAAATTATGTCTGCCATTACAGGCTTCTACAATTTTATTTAAGACATGGTTTGAAGTTGACAGCTGTTCATCGTATAATTGCTTTTGATCAAGAACAGTTCATGAAACCATACATAATGAAGAACACTGATCTCAGAACTAAATCCACAGATGCTTCAGAAAAAGACTTTTTCAAGTTGATGAACAACAGCTGTTTTGGAAAGACTATGGAGAATCCGCACAAGCGTAAAGATGTTAGATTGGTCACCAGAGAGAACGATGCAATTAAGCTAACTTCTAAACCTAATTATCAGGACTTCAGAAGATTTCATGATCAGCTTTTTGGAATAATGATGAAAAAAAAGAAAGTCAAATTGGACAAACCTGTTTTTATTGGGTTTACTGTTTTAGAATTATCAAAGCTTTTGATGTTAGAATTTCTTTACGACTACTTTAAACCCTTGTATCCAGAGTCCAGAGTTCTGTACACAGATACAGATTCCTTTGTTATAGATATCCCTACTGAAGATATCTATAAAGACATGGAATTAGAAGTAGCTAAAGGGCATGCGGGATGGTACGACACATCTGATTACCCTAAAGATTCGCCTTTGCATTCAGATATTAACAAGAAGGTTTTAGGTAAGATGAAGGATGAATTATCTGGAGGTGTGATCAAGGAGTTTGTTGGTTTGAGGTCGAAAATGTACAGTCTTTCAAGCCAAAAAAAAGTTGTTAAAAAAGCAAAGGGAATATCTCGTAGTGTTGTGCAATCAAGCATATCCCATGACAACTATAAAAATGCATTGTTTGACAATAAGACTTTTCATCATGACAACGTAAAACTACGATCTAATCTACATGAGATCAACACAACTGTTGTAACAAAGAAGTCATTAGATAGAACAAACACAAAACGTGTGTTTGTTAATCCAGAGTTTTCATATGCAATCGGGCATTGGAAAACAGCATAATTACATACCTTCTTCATCCGCGGGTTTATATTTTTCCTCAAATTTATCTAGAAGCTCAATCATATCAATATCCAATTCAGACAAAATTTTTCTCATGTTTGCTTGATGTGCACGAATTTTTTTTATTTTTTCAAGATATTCTTTATCCGTTATTCTGATAATCAAAATTTGGGATCGTAGGCGATCAGGATGCGTTGCCGTGTGCTGATAAATCCACTTAATTGTTTCCTTAATAGCTAAACACGTATCATATGATTCTTGTATTAATTCTAAGGTCTCTTTTTTATCATCTTTTTAGTTTCATGTAAGATTTCTTCCTTTTGAGCTTCCATTTTAAACTCAAATATATTTACGTAAATTAATTAAGCGGAACTGTGTCTGGCGGGATTATTTGCAGTTCTTCTTTCACAAAAGATCTTTGAGGGGCTGGTCGTTTTGTTGTGTCAGTTTCTCGTAAATAATACACGGGCGGATTCATCTTTACAATTCTTTTTATTTCATATGAGTCAACACTCCAAACTGGATCGGTTGCCCTGATGCGGGTGTCCCCTTCTGCTTCTCCCGGTAAATAAAGGTACCTTACTTTCAAACCAAATGGTAATAGTTTGCTTGATGAACTGGCGTCTCCTTCAACAACATTTATTTTTTGTTTTTTGATTGCTTGTACTGGTTTTAGACCTTTAAATTCTTCATTATTCATTGCACGTAGAACTGAGGGCAGTCTTCTAACCCATTCTGTGTTGCGAGAATTGTCAATCAGCTCTCTGTGATACTGGTAGGAAAAAAGCCTTTCAGATAACTGTTTGTTAAAGTTTTCAACCAAACCCTGTGATCTGTGAACACCCGGAATGCCTCTTTTAATGGTAACTCTATGTTTTAACAATAATTGATTTACTTGACCTTTAAATTCTTTTCCATCATCGACTTGAATCATGCGAGGATAAGTTAACGGGCCTCGTTGATATATCAGTTGTAAAGCGACAGCAACAGCAGAAGCACTCTTTTGTGTTAATGGTTCAGCATCTTTGTATCTTGAAGCTATGTCAATGACTGTAAGTGCGTACTTAAATCTTTTTCGTCTAATCGTATCATTGGGTAAATATAGAAGATCCATTTGATGGGTGTCGTTCGGTATTGTGTTGACAAAGTGTGGTCTTTGTATTCGTTTAGGCGCTGGTAAATAAATTTGCCAAATCGCTTGTTTAGATAACCATTCTTTTGCTGTTTGTTCACTGACTCCCGCTGCTTGGCTAAGCTTTTTAATTGCTGTTATTCCCTTCCAATATCCTTTTGGAGAATAATAGATTTTGTACATTTTTATTCAGCCAATACTTTGTGCAACAAAATACACAACGGTCATACCAAAGGCAATAAACAATATTTCTTGCATCTTTTGTTTTTCTGATGGTTGATAAAAGTCGCTGAATTTTGGGGGAGGCAATGTCTCGATTGGCTTGCCTGTTACAAGATAATATTCTTTTATTGCTTGATCAACATCTTTAAATGTGTAAGCTGCATGCCCCTGTTTTTTCAGTTCATCGTTAATAAAATCTAACTGCTCAATTCTCTGCTTTTCATACGCAGCTTGTGCTGCGGCTAGTTGCTCCATAGCTTTGTTATGTCTTTTTCTCTCGCCGTCATCCCGTAGTTTACTAAATGCATAATTACTTCCGCTAAAAGCAAGCGCATTAACCACAGCGCCACCAATCATCATTACGAGTGAAGCCATTTTTATAAATGTATTTTTTTTAATTTTACATATTGATACTGTCTGGAATTATTCCTTGCTTAACTAGAAAATCTTTCGTAGCAAATGAAGCTGTAATAACAGCAATCAGCTTTGCTGAGTCTTCAAAGTCTAGTTTGCCAAGATCTGCTGGTTTTATTTTTAACAGGCTTTTACCAAGCATTGTGTATCCTACACTTAGGCCTCCAATAACAGCAGAATGGTATACAAGGTTAGTAATAGTTTTTTCGGTGCTCATTTTTAAAAAATAAAATAATTATAATTAATAAAAAACATGAACAGCGATGATCTACTTCCTGAACTTATGATTACAAATGATCAAGTTGATGACCAAGCTATTATGCGCCAAAAGGAAAGGCTGTATTCTTTAGCAGCATGTGGAAAAACAAAACAGTACCTTGGAAATGAATTCAGCATACAACAGATTCAACAAATGTCGCACAAGACATTGTAAAGTATCACAACAGGTATGAAGCGCAACTGGGGTCAAGAATGGTAAAAAGTGTTGGGCAAACGGTTCTTAGTTTGTACACTAAACTAGTTAGTAGATTTGCTCCCATTGATTCTGAACAAGATTTTATGTATGATTTAACACAGGATCCCGTTTTAACAAAGTCATTAGAGTCTCTAGGATGTGATCTATATTACAGATTTGGAACATTGTTATCGCCATTAATCATGGGATTAATTACTTTTAATCATATAGATTTTGTTTCCCTTCAAAATGACCGAGCCAGAAAATCAGCAGAATCAGAATCAGAAAATACTGATGGAGAAAGTGACCAGTAAAAAGCCTCCTCATCCTGGGCGCGTTGCAGCAGGGAAAAAATTAGCAGAGTGGAACAAACAAAAAAAATTAATGTTGCAATCACAGAATGTAACTCATAATGAAAACATAACACCGCCAACGCCAACAGTTGTTTCAATGTCAGCTGTAAATACACAAGTTGATTCAAGACCTACAACACCAAAGTCGTCATGGAATATTGAATTTAAAACAGTTGCCATTTTTGGCGTCATTGCTGCTGGGGGTGGTTATTACGGTTATAAAATATATAAACAACGCCAGCAAAAACCAAAGCAGTCAAAAAAATCTCAACCACTAAATACAGAAGCCAAACAAAAAAGCATGCCAGAACCGCCAACAACAAAAGATCATTTTGATCCATTTCAGATGGAATAATATTTCAAAAACTTAATAAATAATTATAAGTGACTTGAATAAGAACTTGATAACGACTTGATGACGACTTGATAAAAACTTAAATAAGAACTTGATAAGAACTTGATGACGACTTGATAAAAACTTAATGACGACTTGATTAAGAACTAGATTAAGAACTTGGGGTAACTTGATTAAGAACTTGGGGTGACTTAATTAAGGACTTGGGGTAACTTAATTAAGGACTTGGGTGACTTAATTAAGAACTTAATTAAGGACTTGGGGTGACTTAATTAAGGACTTGGGGTGACTTAATTAAGGACTTGGGGTGACTTAATTAAGGACTTGGGGCGAAAAGTGGAACTGGTAGGACCACTTCTCATTTGATATGTCAGCCACTTGCTTTGTGACTGAACAGGATGTGCGTGGGCGCTGTGCAGTGATTCGTTGTCGGGCTGGCCTGCAACTACTAGTTAAGCGCGATGAAGAACAGAGAAAGAGGCAGCTCACGCTATAGCAAAGAACGTGTTAGCGCACGCCCGCTGTGCGGACAGACCTATCATTTGGTGAATAGTTGACCGACCTTCCCTGACTGACTCAACACTTTAAACATTGCTGTTGTGTGCACGCTGCTGTGTGTGTGTGTGTGTGTAAAATAGTGTAGTAAAAATGTGTAGTCATTTGAAGTACTCCCTTCGTTGGATTAATAAACTAAGAAAGACGACAAAACTCTTTGAAAAATATCCGGAACTCTGCAAATCTGACAATTTCTATTACACAAGCCATCGCGTTGACGCCAAAGATACATGCTGCTCTAAAAACCCACGCCGGTGTGGCAGCTGACTGGATGTGAAGAAGGTATGTACATTGTCAACTAACTGACTGTGTGCTGTGTTCTGTGTAAACAAAGGCCTCTTGTCTGTGTTAAGTCGTAAACCCCACACACCAACAAACCGACACGCACACTGAAAACGGCGAAGTGGTGGCTTCCCATTCGAGAATGTTCAAGAACATTTGTGACAAAGCGCACCGCGAGCCCGGTGAAACGCAGTAGGCGCGCGAGGCGTGTTTTATTGATAGGGAGGCACACAGTTTGTAAACAGGACGCTCGGCCTGCTGACTTACTGCGTCGTTATAATTGTGTTGTCTTGGCCTTGCAAAAAAGCTGACAGTCAACCGACTGGTAGTACAGACTGTTTGGGGGAACGCAGACACTATTTATTATAGATGACTGTTCGGCCGAAACTGGCTTTCAGTGGAAGACATGCTGGGATAAGTGTGTGGATTTTATGTCAAAAATATAACTCAGTTTTAAAAGACTTTAGAGAGCAATTAAAGACAGTGGTTTTATTCCACATGAAAGATAGAGACGCATTTGATGAATGTATGCGTGAAAACGATGTTATTGAAAACGATCAAGAAAAACGAAGGATTAAGCAAAAACTTAAGTCACAAAAGTTTTCTAAATTAGTGTTAAAAACAGATAATCCTACACATTATGTATGTTTGTAAAGTGTTTACTATTAGAGAACTATAAAATAGGCACTCTGGGTAAGCCGGCGGAGCAACAGCGAAACCGGCTTCAGCCGGTTGGAGCTGGCAGAGGTGGGTGAGCCAGAGTGCCTATTTTATAGTTCTCTGTATTTCTACTGCTTTGTCAAATGTCACTATTTCTTCTGCTTTGTCAACCGTCACATTATTTCTTCTGCTTTGTGAACGGTCACAGCATTTCTACTACTTTGTCAAATTTCACATCATTTCTTCTGCTTTGTCAACCATCACATTATTTCTTCTGCTTTGTCAACCATCACATTATTTCTACTGCTTTGTCAACCGTCACATTATTTTTTCTGCTTTGTGAACGGTCACAATATTGCTACTGCTTTGTCCACCGTCACATTATTTCTTCTGCTTTGTCCACCGACACATTATTACTTCTGCTTTCCCAACTGTCGCATTATTTCTTCTGCTTTGTTCACCGTCACATTATTTCTACTGCTTTGTCCACCGTCACATTATTTCTACTGCTTTGTCCACCGTCACAGTATTTCTACTGCTTTGTCAACTGTCACACTATTTCTTCGGCTTTGTCCACCATCACAGCATTTCTACTGCTTTGTCAACCGTCACAATATTTCTACTGCTTTGACCACCGTCACAGTATTTCTACTGCTTTGTCCACCGTCACAGTATTTCTACTGCTTTGTCCACCGTCACAGCATTTCTATTGCTTTGTCCACCGTCACAGTATTTCCACTGCTTTGTCCACCATCACATTATTTCTATTGCTCTGTCCACCGCCACAGTATTTCCACTGCTTTGTCCACCGTCACGGTATTTCTGTTTTCTTTTCCCTTCTTTGGCATTGCAAGAGTAGCGCATCTCGTCAGTTCTCATCTTA
>CM065736.1:3307888-3315388 GCA_033310375.1 Conus canariensis | reverse complement strand
ATAATCTGGGTCCATTTAGATTCATTTTGTTTGAAAAAGATTTCATTAATTTTGGAATAGTGCACTGGGTTCACGAGGTGGCGGATGTCAGGTGTGTGTCTGATTTGTCTTGTGGAGTGGGTTCAGTAACAGTGGGACGCGTGGCAGCAGCGATGTTTTTTTGGGTGTACATGATTGTGGTGTGTGTGTGTTTTGTGTGTGTGTGTGTGTGTGTGTGTGTGTGTGTGTGTGTGTGTGTGTGTGTGTGTGTGTGTGTGTGTTTTGTGGTTTGTGTACCGGGCTTTTTTGCATCTTTTTGTATGTCCTAGTTTTACTTAGGAATTGTTTTACGCTAGTGAATTGTTTTCAATTGACAAGGCCTGTATATTGTTTCTACCTTTTAGTTTGGGAAAGCAGTTGTCTGAAGAAGCCCAAAACAGGGCGAAAATTTAAATAAAGTGTTGGAGTGCAGCAAGTTCAAGTGTTATGATTTCCTTTATGTGTATGCTGACTATTGTGAGCATTGTCTACTTGAACATTTTCCTTGGTGGAGCGGCGCCTGATTTTGGAATTCTGAACCATTCAAAAACTATATATATATATATGATTTCCAGAGAGAAACGAAACAAAACGGAACTAAACGAAAAGAGATTTCATTTTACGTTTGGAGAGAGAGAGAGAGAGAGAGAGAGAGAGAGAGAGAGAGAGAGAGAGAGAGAGAGAGAGAGAAACAGAGACGAGAGAGATAGAGAGAGACACACAGAGACAGGGACAGAGAGAGACACACACAAAGAGAGAAAGGCGCGCGCGCGCGCGCGCGCGCCACAACACACACACACACACACACACACACACACAACATACACACACACACACACGCACACACGCCCGTCCGCCCGCCCGCCCGTACACGCACACACACACCACACACACACACACACACACACACACACACACACACACACACACACACACCGAATAGAAACCAAGGGAAGGCACTGACCAAGATGCGACAGCCTGTCTCCAAAGTTGCCGTCAGCGAAGTGCTTGCTTCCCCCTGTCCGCACGTGCAGGCATACGAGTGGCTCAGTCCTGTTGGCATAGTGCAGGGCGTGGAGGAGGAGACTCTCCACACGTTGCCTCAGCTCCGCGGACGGCTTCATCAAGGTCCGCCACACGTCTCGGAAGAACTGGGGCCTGGCTTGTCTAGCCCAGGGCGGCAGGATGTCCCGGTAGTGAGGATTCTCGGTGATGTCTTTTAGCAGGTCTCGGTTGGTCTGCAGGAACACCACGTCTTCCGGGAACTTGGCGTTGAAGTCCATGGTCGACATCTCCCTGGAGAACTGGGTGCCGTCTATGGCGTGCACCTTCCGAGTGGATTTGCCTTGGATCTCAGCGTCCGGGACGGTCCAGTCGTACTGGTTGGGGACGACGAACTTTGTGACGTCACAGGGCGTGGTCATGCGGATTCCGAATCGCCGGTGGGTGATGAAGGCCAGGAGAAAGACCGTCACCAGACCTTCCTGTCGGTCGCCCCACCCTCCACACAGCCCCTGCCCATCCACACACTCGAAGATGAGGAAGCGGAGTCCTTGCTTGGGAGGCATGTCGCGCAGGATGTTACCGTTGTAGGCGGCCACCCCCTCCTCACCAACAGACATCATCTCCGCTCGGCCTCCGCCGTGGGTTAAGGCTTCCATTGGGGTTCTGGAGGCAGACGTGACTTTGCCTTGCTGTGGACCGTCCCGAACAACGCTCAGACTCTGATTCCCGTGGCTGGACCTCCCCTCACCTCGCGGCAGCTCACCAGACACACCAGCCCTAGTCTGGTTTCCAGCAACGTCCTGGCCATCGTGTTGGTCAGCTTGAGAGGGGCGCTGCCGCCTGGTGTTGTTGTCTGGTTGTGGTGACCACTGGGCGTGGGACATGGGGACAGGAGGGGGGAGAAGAGGGGTGCTGGACATGAAGGGGTGGACGTGGGTCCAGGACCAGAGAGCCAGCAGCAGGAAACAGGCGGCCAGCACAACCTTCCTCACCCTGGGCGCCCAGGACCACATCTGCAAGGAAAGGACACTCTGACCTCAGCACAGTGCTTTGCTGTGACACGATAGACAGCAATGCTTCAGTTCCATAGCTTACTGCTGGTTTGAGGTTCTTCACCTTATGGTGTTTTTAGTTTCTTAACTTCATGGTGGTTTAAGTTTCTTAACCTTGTGGTAGATTAAATGTCTAAACCTAATGGTGGATTAAGTTTCTTAACCTAATGGTGGATTAAGTTTCTTAACCTAATAGTGGATTAAGTTTCTTAACGCAATCGTGGTTTAAGTTTCTTAACCTATTCGTAGTTTAAGTTTCTCAACTTAATGGTGGTTTAAGTCTCTTAACCTAATAGTGGTTTAAGCCTCTTAACCTAATGGTGGTTTCAGTTTCTTAACCTAATGGTGGTTTCAGTTTCTTGACCTAATGATGGTTTACGTTTCTTTACTTAATGGTTTCTTAACCTAATAGTGGTTTACGTTTCTTAACCTAATGATGGTTTACGTTTCTTAACCTAATGATGGTTTACGTTTCTTAACCTAATGGTGGTTTCAGTTTCTTAACCTAATGGTGCTTTCAGTTTCTTAACCCAATGGTGGTTTAAGTTTCTTAACCTAATGGTGGTATAAGTTGTTTGTTTTTTTTAACCTAATGATGGATTAAGTTTCATGGCTTAATGGTGGTTTAATTTTCTTAACCTAATGGGGGATTGTTTCATGGCCTGATCGTGGTTTCAGTTTCTTAACTTAATGGTGGTTTCAGTTTCTTAACCTAACGGTGGCTTCAGTTACTTAACTTAACGGTCGTTTAAGTTTCTTAACCTGATGGTGGTTTCAGCTTCTTAACCTGATGGTGGTTTCAGTTTCTTAACCTGATGGTGGTTTCAGTTTCTTAACCTAATGGTGGTTTCAGTTTCTCAACCTAATGGCAGTTTCAGTTTCTCAATCTAATGGTGGTTTAAGTCTCATGACCTAATAGTGGTTTAAGTTTCTTAACCTAGAAGAGGTTTAAGTTCCTTAACCTATTTGTGGTTTAAGTTTCTTAACCTTATGGTGGTTTAAGTTTCTTAAACTGATGGTGGTTTAAGTTTCTTAACCTAATGCTGGTGTCAGTTCCACAGCCTAATAATGGTGATGTCAGTTCCACAGCCTAGGGGTGGTGTCAGTTCCACAGCCTAATAATAGTGGTGTCAGTTGCACAGCCTAATAATGGTGGTGTCAGTTCCACAGCCTAATAATGGTGGTATCAGTTCTAAGCCTCATAATAGTGGTGTCAGTTCCACAGCCTAATAATGGTGGTATCAGTTCCACAGCCTAATAATGGTGGTGTCAGTTCTACAGCGTAATAATGGTGGTGTCAGTTCCACAGCCTAATAATGGTGGTGTCAGTTCCACAGCCCAATGGTGGTGTCAGTCCACAGCCTAATAATAGTGGTGTCAGTTCCACAGCCTAATAATAGTGGTGTCAGTTCCACAGCCTAATAATGGTTGTGTCAGTTCCACAGCCTAATAATGCTGGTGTCAGTTCCACAGCCTAATAATAGTGGTGTCAGTTCCACAGCCTAATGGTGGTGTCAGTTCCACAGCCTAATAATAGTGGTGTCAGTTCTACAGCCTAATGATGGTGTCAGTTCCACAGCCTAATGGTGGTGTCAGTTCCACAGCCTAATAACAGTGGTGTCAGTTCCACAGCCTAATGGTGGTGTCAGTTCTACAGCCTAATGATGGTGTCAGTTCTACAGCCTAATGGTGGTGTCAGTTCCACAGCCTAATAATAGTGGTGTCAGTTCCACAGCCTAATGGTGGTGTCAGTTCCACAGCCTAATGATGGTGTCAGTTCTACAGCCTAATGGTAGTGTCAGTTCCACAGCCTAATGGTGGTGTCAGTTCTACAGCCTAATGGTGGTGTCAGTTCCACAGCCTAATGGTAGTGTCAGTTCCACAGCCTAATGGTTATAGGGAAATTGCTATTGTTCGCTTGTTTCTTTCTTTCTCTTTATTTTTTATGTTGCATGTTAGGGAAGCTTTCTATCGGTTAAAGGAGAGGGCGGGTGGCGGTGGTGGGGTGGGTGAGGTTGAGTGGGAAGGGGGAGGAGCAGCTATGTTTCATTACACCTATTGTTTATAGAACGGACATTTGGAGGGAAATCTTGTCATAAACAAGATGCAAAGCATATAAACGTACTCCCAGCTTATCCTGAATACGCGTGAGATATTCCATAAAGAGGAAAAATCGTCTTGGGCTGGTGTAACCGTTAGTAATGGCTATTCTGGTAAACATCGGCCATCATCGGTGACCTATAATGAACATACAAATTTTCAGAACGATCGGCCAAGTACTTTCTGAGATTTTCCATAAAGAAGAAAACTATTATGGGCCATTAGTAACGGCTATAACGGTAAACTAAAACATCGGGCATCATCCGTGACCCATAATGAACATACCTTCAAATTTTCAGAAAGATCTGCCAAGTACTTTCTGAGATATTCCATCAAGAAGAAAAACCATTATGGGACGTTATAGCGTTAGTAACGAATATAACGGTAAACTATAACATCGGGCATCACCCGTGACCCATAATGAACAAACCTGCTAATTTTCAGAAAGATCGGCCAAGTACTTTCGAGATATTCCATAAAGAAGAAAAACCGTTACGGGCCGTTACAGCCGTTAGTAACGGCTATAACGGGGTAAACTAAAACATCGGGCATCACCCGTGACCCATAATGAACAAACCTGCTAATTTTCAGAAGGATCAGCCAAATACTTTCTGAGATATTCCATAAAGAAGAAAAACCGTTACAGGCCGTTACAGCTGTTAGTAACGGCTATAACGGTAAACTAAAACATCGGGCATGATCCGTGACCCATAATGAACATACCTACAAATTTCAGAACGATCGGCCCAGTAGTTTTGTCTGGAGCGAGTGGAACACACACACACACAACCACACACACACACACCACACAACACAACACACACACACAGAGCATTTCTTCATTCCCATTCTTAAGTACTCCCTGTTCTATAAGAACTGGGAGCACAAAAACGTGTACATACAATATTGCAGTGCTGTTCCTCTGTCACTGTGTCTGTCTGTCTCTGTCTCTCTCTGTTCTTATTTTATATGAAATAATTATTGAGTTGAATGTACATTTGCAATGCTAAACACAGAATTATGGGAGCAAAAGTTACCCTACTTGTTTACTGTTTAGTGCTAAACACGATTTTTCGTGCGTAATAGACCAGGTTATCGTTCTTCGGGTTCTTCGGAATTCTTGATTTTCATGTCCGAAGAGCGCATATAATACCAAAATGCTCCCCCCCCCCCCCTCTCCTCTCTCTCTCTCTCTCTCTCTCCTCTCTCTCTCTCTCTCCTCCATGGAACATTAAATGCTGATTGTCTGGTTTGATGTAAATTTGTAATGTGAAAAGTGATATTTTTCTTTCCTCAGTTGCATAAAAGAAAGAACTATGTGGACCATGTTGAAGGTGCTCTAATGGAAAGAAGCATGTAGCTTGTTGGTCGGTGGTAGACGAGACTGGACGGGTACGGGGGAGGGGGGGGGGGGAGGGGCGTTAATGTCATAGAAATATTGTTTGAAGGAACAAGACTATCTCTTTAAGATAGCGATCAACACTCATGCTAGAAATGCACATACGATAATAGCATGCTCTCTCTCTCCCCCCTCCTCTCTCTCCCTCTCTCTTTCTGTCTTTGTCTCTCTCCGTCTTTGTCTGTCTGTCTGTCTGTCTGTCTGTCTGTCTGTCTTCTCTCTCTCTCTCTCTCTCTCTCTCTCTCTCTCTCTCTCTCTCTCTCCCCCCTCTCTCTCTGTGTCTTTGTCTCTCTCCGTCTTTCTCTTTCTCTCTCTCTCTGTCTTTGTCTCTCTCCGTCTTTGTCTCTCTGTCTGTCTGTCTGTCTTTCTGGATATTGTTGTTGCTTTCATTTTATCAGCGATCTCTCTCTCTCTCTCTCTCTCTCTCTCTCTCTCTCTCTCTCTCTCTCTCTCCTCTCTTTCTCCACGTGTTTTTTTTTTTTCTGGGTCCAATTCATCTCCATCATAAACAGGGGAATTTATTTTTTCTTTTCTTTCCTTTTTTTTTTTTTTTTTTTAACTCCTCCCATGCGGGTGTGTGCGCGAATCGCGCCTGTGTGTGTTTCCTCTCAGAACGTGCCTAGGTGGGCACGTGTGTGTCTGCGCACACGAAGAAGGTGTGAGCAGTTCGGAGACTGATGCGATCACGCTAGCACACACACAACAGCTTAACAGTGGATCTAGTTGCAAAGTGAGGCAACTGCTGGTGGAAAGGTAAACAAATTTGAACAAAATCATTGCTAAGGCTCCGCCGAAAAACCTAGACAAACGAATCACAAGACAAAACACGACATGTTTCAACCTGTTAGGTCTTCTTCAGGTAAGATACACAACACTCAGGACAACGTAAATGAACGAGCAATCACTTACCTTGATTCAACGCCCATCCTACACGGAACTGGCTGAAGATAAGTGACTGCTCGTTCATTTTCGATGTCCTGAGTGAGTAGTATAGTAGGGCGCTTTCAACCCTCATTGAGATTCTCGGAAAACGATCTCGGAAGTGGCGTCTGCGCATGCGCATGAAGGGATATGAACAGACATTATGGCGGTATTTGAAACGATTAAATGTAGAGTGGGGACGACCTTGGGGATAGTAAATATGGAGCAACCATCGACATCATGACCACAACCATCGACATCGACACCACCACCACCATCACCACTCACAACGAAAACCACCCCACCCCAGGATGAAGAAGTCTTGTTAAGTATCCATCAAATATCAGACAAAAAGTCTCTCTTCTACTGAAATATATCAGAAATAATCCCCAGCTCATAAAGTGGACACGCCACAGTGAACTCGAACATCAAGGGCAAGTTATCAAAAATAGTGATGTCGTCGACCTGGTGAATGATGTGCATCGAAGCAGAGAAAAAAGAAAACAAAGAAACAAGACCCCGTTAGCTGGAAAACTTTTGCCATGAGTCTGCAAAGTATGAACGTACCACAAGAGTTCATAGGAACTCTGAGGCGTTGAGAGTTCATAAGCCAGGCGCCTGAGACAAGGAAAGGAATTGAGAAGGGAGTGACACGAAAAAAAAACAAAAAACAAAAAAAAAACATGGTGAAAAAAAAAAAGAAAGGACAAAAATCAAGTGGACACCATACCAAGATGACTTCGACGCAACTGGGGCGATTGTACTATACTCCAGATCAACCCGGAGCCTATGGAGGAATAACAGCATTACAAAAACAGAGTAAAATATCCTGTTCGGAAGTGAAGGATTGGTTGTCACGTCAGCACACTTATACATTACACAAACCTCTGAAAAAATGGTTCCAACAATGCTGGGTGATTGTGGGAAATATCGACCAGCAGTGGCAGGCTGACCTCAGGCACTTGACAACAGGGAATGATGGTTATACATTAACTCTCCTGTATA
>CM065736.1:3265388-3302888 GCA_033310375.1 Conus canariensis | reverse complement strand
ACATGCTATTTCTAAAATCCCAGGGTCTCTTCAAATTAACCCGCCAGCAAAAGTGTTGTTGGCCATTCTGATTGAATATATAACCCCCGATGATAGTAGTATGCAAGTCTGGGTTTCAACTAGGCAGAAAGAAGTAATCAGCTATTACGACTTTACACCTGGCTGGGCTGATTACATGCTTACACAGTTTAACCATGCAAGTGAAGAAGCGAAATTGCGCGGCTCTGGCTGGTCTGAAGGAACAGTCCTCGAAATCAAATTAAGACAAACCAAATACTCTCCTATAATCGGCAATTCTTACCTTCCTCTCCCGAGAGAGCTAGTGTTAAAACGAGCAGTCCTAAACATGCATAATTCAGATAACTTATGTTTCATGTGGTGTGTTTTGGCGCATTTACATCCCGTTAAAAATAATGCAGAGAGAGTTTCCAATTATAAACCTTATCTTCATGAGCTGAACTTTAATAACATACCCTTTCCAGTGAGTATAGAAAGTATCGACCAGTTTGAAGAACAAAACAAACCAATAACCGTAAGCGTATACACCTGGGATCCAGTAGACAATCTAGCGCCTCTAAGGATCTCCCCCAACGCTCCCGCTTTAGGTGAACCGCTTAACAATCATGTAGACTTGATTCTGTTTGCAGATGGTTTCAAGAGCCATTATGTATTAATCAGATCAATTAGCAGACTGTTAGAATATACATCAAAGCATAAATCTAAACAAGAGCTCTGTAGAAGGTGTTTGGTTAGAATCCCCACTGTAGAAGCAGCTGCCAGCCATAAGAAGCATTGTAAAAGTTTTGTAGACTGCAAAATCGAACTTCTTACGCCCCCACCAGGGTCTAAGGTTGGTTTTAAGAATGTACACAAAATGCAGATGAGGCCATACGTAGTCTATGCTGACTTTGAAGCGATTTTGCCACAGTACTACGGCCCTCAGCAAGACCAAAAAACAGCCCTATTATCCCGTCATCAGATCTGTTCTTATGCATTTGTTGCTGTTAGGTCAGATGGCGGACACACACAACCGGAGATTTATAGAGGCTCCAACGCAGCCGATCGATTTTTGGAGCAGATGAAACACCTTCGCAATCAATTCTCTAATCAGCTGAACCTTTCAGACATTAAGATGACCCCCGAAGATGAAGAACGTTATAAATCAGCCACCCACTGCTGGATATGCAAATGCAAGTTATTAGGTGACAGTGTAAGAGACCACGATCACATTACTGGCAAATTTAGAGGGGCGGCACACAACAGTTGTAATCTTCAACTCAAGGTTGACCCCGAAAAATGGAAACTGCCAATCTTCTTTCATAACTTGCGGGGCTACGATTCGCACTTTATCATGCAAGCAATAACTTCTGAATGTAAGAGGATTAGCTGTATTGCACAGTCATCAGAAAAGTACATGACCTTTACTGTAGACTGTTTATCCTTCTATGACTCTGCCCAGCATCTGATGGGGAGCTTAGATAAATTGGCGGGATCTCTGCAAGACTATCCAATCACTAAAAAAATATTTCGACCCATCTTTAGTCCGTAAAGGCGTCTATCCTTATGAATACATGGACTCGTGGGAGAGGTTTGACGAGCCGGCGCTGCCACATAAAGACGATTTTTACAGCCGGCTTAGAGGTGAAGGCATATCTGACGCTGACTATGAATACGCACAGAAAGCCTGGACAGAATTACACTGCAAAACGATGGGCGACTATCACGATCAATACTTGATGGCCGACGTGTGTTTATTAGCTGACGTCTTTCAGAATTACAGATCCACTTGCATGAAACACTACGGCCTGGATTCGTCACAGTACATCTCTTCCCCGGGCCTTTCTTGGGACGCATTCTTGAAGTCTACAAACGTTGAGATTGACTTAATATCGGATCTGGATACACTCCAGATGATTGAGGATGGGCTGAGAGGAGGCATTAGCATGGCCTGTCATCCTTACCGCAGAGCCAACAACAAGTATTTAGACGATTATGACCCCACCAAGCCATCCAACTATCTGATGTACTTAGACGCCAACAATCTGTATGGGTGGGCCATGAGCCAGACACTGCCATTAAGAAACTTTAAAATGATAAATGGGCCTCATAAGGTTGATCGGGTGGTAGGACTATTGTCACAGCTTACGCCCGATAATCCAATAGGATTAATCTTAGAAGTAGACTTAGAATATCCTGCAGAGTTGCACGGCCCCCATAACGATTTCCCCTTAGCCGCAGAAAAATTAAAGATGAGTCCCACAGAACCACCTAAACTCGTGCCTAACCTCTTTAACAAAACTAAATATGTTTGTCATTACCGACTGTTACAGTTTTACTTAAGACACGGACTGAAACTTACCGCCGTTCACAGAATAATTACTTTTGACCAAGGGCCTTTCATGAGGCCATACATCGTGAAGAACACCGACCTTAGAACTAAGGCCACTGATGCCTCAGAAAAAGACTTCTTTAAACTAATGAACAACAGCTGTTTTGGTAAGACGATGGAGAACGTACACAATCGTAAAGATGTAAGATTAGTTACGAAAGAAAAACAAGCAATTAAGCTGGTCTCTAAACCTAACTATCAAGACTTTAGACGGTTTAGCGACAGCCTGGTTGGCGTTATGATGAAGAAACAGAATGTGAAGTTGGACAAGCCGGTGTTTATCGGGTTTGCCGTGCTAGAGTTGTCAAAGTTATTAATGCTAGAATTTCTATATGATTACTTTAAACCGCTGTACCCAGAATCAAATGTCCTTTACACAGACACTGATAGTTTTATTCTAGACATCCCAACAGAAGACTTTTACAAAGACATGGAAATAGAAGTGGCTAAAGGAGCTGATGGGTGGTACGACACATGCGACTATCCAAAAGATTCGCCTTTACATTCAACCGTGAACAAGAAAGTGATTGGAAGGATGAAGGATGAATTTAATGGGACGGTTATACAAGAATATGTTGGCTTACGGGCAAAGATGTATAGCGTTGCTACCCAGACTTCTGTAACAAAGAAAGCTAAGGGCATAGGTAAAGAAGTTGTAAAAAAATATATGTCACAACAACTACAAGCAGGCTCTCTTTGAACGCAAAGTATTTTATCACACAAATGTTAACCTGCGCTCTACTCTTCATCAAGTAAACACAACTGCTGTTAATAAGAAATCACTAGACTCTAACAATAGCAAGCGAACTTGCGTTAATCCCGAGCTTTCATACGCTATAGGCCCCTGGAGAACCAACTTGGCTGACTTAAATTAAGATCTTAACTAGTACTTAACTAGTACTTAACTTAAGATCTTAACTAGTACTTAACTAGTACTTAACTAGTACTTAACTAGTACTTAACATGACTTGCACTTTACTTACACTTAACTTGCACTTAACTTGCGCTTTACTTGTACTTAACTTGTTATAACTGACTTAACCAGTACTTAGCTTGTACTTAACCAGTACTTAACAACACATTAAAAAAAACTAATTTATTAAAAATGGGTCTACAGCAGGAGGTTGTACTTTTTTTGCAGAAGCTGGTTCTTTTTCTTTTACTGTTTTTGTGGGGGTTTGTAACTTTGTTGCTAAGTATGGCTTTAGGCGCTTGTATGCCAAAAGCCCTCCACCAACAACAATACTCCCCAGTACATAATAATACATCTTATAGTTTGATTGTGTTGTTGTTGGTGGCGGCGGCGGTGCTGGTGCTGATGTTGTATTACTATCTAATAATTTTTGTTTTGCTGCTTGGTTTGCTTTTTGCAGTCTGTTCCATTCAGCTAGTTTACGACCGGCCTCAACGCGGCCAGAATTTTTAGACTTAGTAACACTACTCACCTGCGGGACACTCACCTGTGGATTCACTTGTGGGGCACTCGCCTGTAAATTCACTTGTGGGGAATTCACTTGTGGGACATTCTGCTCCAGTGGAGTCTTCTTCTCCTGCTCGCTCATTTTTTTTTAGTCTGATTAAAATTAATATGATTAAAATTAATATGATTGAAAGTAATTAATCCCATGATGAATGGACATAGCAACGTCCCAAATCTATAATACATGTCACATGCAAGAGATTCTAGGGACTTGGTTAAAACCGGATCTTGTGTTAAGTCATATTTTAAATCTTCTTCTGAATCAATCGGCGCTATCTTGCCTACTAACTTTGCATATAAACTAATCATTGTCTGTCCCACCGATCTAACCACTTTTGATCCTAGCTGTGCCTCGTACCTGGCGTAATACTTCTCAACGTCTGATGTAGACAATTGCTGAATCTGTTCGATACTTAGTTCAACGCCTAAATACTGTCTAGTTTTTCCACATGCAGCCAGAGAGTATAATCTTTCTTTATGACAGAGGTCTGTTGGCTCCTCACACTTTAATAGCTCATCGCAATCCATTTTTAAAGTCCTTTTTAAAAGCAATAAAAATAATAAAGCCTTTTTAAAACCATGAGTTTAACGCTGGTTAATTATGCAGTGCCCATTGTCGGTGTTATAGTTCATTCAACCCTAGCAAAATGTTTGTTAAGAATAAACCCGCCCAACATGGGAAAGATAGAAGATTCGCCGAAACTAGTTACAACCTTATTTTTAGCTCTGGCAACAAAAGATTATCTAATTAAAAAGCACATAGACAGCCTTTCATATTATGATTATTTTAATTATTTTTTTAGTTAATAAAAAACATGAGCGAAAAAAAGATTATTAATACGATTTACCACTCTGCTGTAATCAGCGGCCTTAGTATAGGATATAGCACGTTAGCAAAAAACATGTTTAAAATGAGGCCGGCCGATCTAGGAAGGCTGGACATTGAGGATGTTGTTAAGGTTATAGCTGTAATAACGGCAGGGATTGCCTCAAAAGACTTTCTTGTTGCACAGGGAATTATCCAAGAAAACATCAATGCATAGAAAGATTAATGCATTTAGGCAGATTGATTTAAAAAAAAGATTCATTCTAAAAAATATTGATTTATAAAAAATATTCATTCATTTATAAAAAGATGTCTGGATTAGTTCTGATGGTGGGAGGGGCTATTGTTAATGCGTTGGCTTTCTCTGGCAGCAATTATATGTTTAGTAAATTGCGGTCTGATGAAGAGAGAGAACGCCATAACAAAGCAATGGAAGATTTAGCTAAGGCAAGAGACGCTTACGAGAAAAGGAGAATTGCTCACTTAGACTTTATTAATAAAAAGTTAAGAGAACAGGGACATGCAGAGCACACATTTACAGACGTTGATGACGCAATGAATGAATATTACTTAGTGACAGGAAAGAAGTTTCTAACATTGTCACCGCCAGAACTGTCTGACTTTTATGAACCATCTGAGGATCAGAAAATGGTAGAAATAGGCTTTATTATAGGTGCTATGGGAGCAATCTTTCTTCTTGCATATTCAATCTAAAAAACAATAGTTAAAAATGTAATAAAAACAGTCTCTTATGGACGATACAAAGTACAAAATATATTATTCTCCAAGAGGGTATTGGAAAGGAAAGGCCGCTATTGATAAACTGAGTAAAGCTGCTAGGGTGTCTGAATCAGAAGCGAAAGACTGGCTTTCAAAACAAGCGATCTGGCAAATATATCTGCCTGCCCCAAAAAGAATAATAAGGCCTAGATTTGTTAACTCAGTTCCTAATGACACCCACCAGATGGACTTGTTGTACCTTCCACATGACAAAGTTAGAAGAAAAAAGTTTAAGTATGCTCTGACTGTTGTTGACATGGCTTCGAGGTATAAAGATGCTGAGCCTTTAACGGATAAAAGCTCAACTGCTGTGGCTGTGGCTTTACAACAAATATACATGCGAGGCCCATTAAAGTATCCTAGGTTGATTCAGGTTGATGATGGAAAAGAGTTTAAAGGAGCTGTAAACCAACTGCTTTTAAGACATCGGGTTACAGTTAAGAGAGGGATTCCAGGCAACCATCGCTCCCAGGCTCTAGTAGAAAACTTTAATAAGAATCTAGCTGAGCGCCTGTTTACCTATCAATACCACAGAGACCTTATGGACAGAACACGCAACACAGAATGGGTTAGGAGATTACCGGCAGTCTTACGTGCCATGAACAATGAAGAATTTAAAGCAACGGGCCTTAAGCCAGTGAACGCGATCAAATTGAAAAAAATTAGCATTACTGAAGACATCCAAAGTAATCAAAAACTCTTGCCGTTCGGACTAAAAGTAAGATACTTGTATGCTCCTGGAGAGGCAGAGGGTGATGTTAGAATTAGAGCCACAGACCCTATATGGAGCGTAGACGTATATGAAGTTGAAAGAATTATGAAAACAACCCCTCCCGTGTATTATTTAAGAGAGACTCTTTCTTCTAGCGGTGCTACTACGTCTAAAAAGCCTGCCCCTAAAAGATCGTTTGTTCGCGAAGAGTTGCAAGTTGTCCCACCAAACACAGTGCCTGTCAGTTAAAAAAAAAAATAGTATTTATTTTTTTGTTAAACTTATGATTTATTTATTTTAGTTCACATCTTATTTTTTTTAGTCTATTTTGGGTTTAACTGATTGCTTGCTTGCTTTTCAATGTTCTGTTTGATTGTCTCAGTGTCTACCTGTTGCGAAGTAAAAGTCTTTCTCCACTCCTTTTGAAGTTCAGTTTTTTGTCGTCTGTAATCCTCACCATCAGCCATAAGGCGCTCAAATTCTTCAGCTGTAATGTTTTCATCCTGCAATGCTTTGCTTATTCTCAGTCTTAATGAACAAAGTTTTGCTGATGCTAGGGCTACAATGGCAGTGTGCTTTTGTAGTTTAGGCGTTAATTTTTTTAAAACAGCACTCACAATCATAGACATAGCACCTAAACCCAAACCAAGGCTCCCTAATGCTAAAGAGGCTGGCGCTCCGGCCCCAGTAGCTAAAAGAGCAACGCTAGATCCGGCACTTATGCTCGCTACAGCTGATGAGCTGGTGATTATATAAGAAAGAGTATTTAAAACTTTAGCATATTTCTTTCTAGTAACCCTATACTTATTCAAGTCACTTTCTATTTCTTCTTGAAGTTCAGTTATTTGCTCTAACCTAAACTTTTGAGCTTGATCATCCATTTTTTAATTAAGATTAATTTTTTAATTAAGATTAATCTTGTACATATCTCCTTATTAACCCTTCTGGCAGCACTTCATCAACAGAGTAAAACCCAATAAAATCAACATACTTAATAAAAAATAAAATCGAGTACTGTTAGTTTAGCATTGTCAACCATCACAGTGACTTTGTCAGAAGATACAAAAGTCTTTATTTCATCCCCGTTTTTAGTAATAGCAATAACAAGCCTAAGAGGCCCGTCCAAGTTTTCAGACTTTATTTGTACGCCTCTGATTAACGTATGCTCTGGCAAACTAGGATCAGCCTCCCTTGGAGTAATAAATAAGCGAAAAAGCATCGTCATTTTTCTAGGCAGTGATTCTAGTTTTGGGTTAAATTCTAAGCCGACGGTGTCATCCCCCACTTCAGCTAAGGACTTCTTTCTCCGCAGCATATATTCAGAGCCCTGCTTAGTTATTTCAATCTGCTTTTTCTGTTGTAATCCTGGGACTAGGCTAACAAGAAGGTGCCCTTCATTCAAAGCTTTTCTAAAATTGTATTTCTTATCAAAGTATACATAGGGGCTTCGTAGTTCAAACTTTAAATCCCAGTTAATGTCAGGAAGCAACGCCCAGGCATTCTCTCGTTTATGAAGTTTGTATTCGTGTTTGCCAAAATCGTTTGCCCTTAGATTTCTTATCTCTTTCAGGGTAGGATATTGCTGTCGTTTTTTATCTTCAATTTCTATTCGTTTGTAAACACCATCGTCGGTGTACTCAAATCCATAAACATTTCCTGCCACCCCTATTAGATCAAAGTCAGTTGTATCTGCTAGATCTTTTATCTCTACTGCAACGCATTTAGGAGCTAACTCTGCTTTTGATTCTGGCCCTTGAGACATTCTTTTTAATATAAACAATTTATTATAACAATCTATAATAAGCAATCTATAATAAGCAATCTATAATAAGCAAACGTATTGAACTGGCGGGTCGGTCCGTAAGCATAGTTTAGCGTGCTTAGATTTTTCTAGCTGCTCTTTTATTTTTTTTTAGTTCATCCTTGTCCCTGATTATATAATTTTCACTTAAACATTCTTCAAAACTATCCCTGTCCTTAGTATAGAATAAGATGACTGATTTTAACTGCGATCTAAAGTCTTTTAAGACAGCATTGTATTTTTGAGTTAAGAGCCAAACAGAAACTAATGCGTGTCTTCCGCTAAAGGCTAGCTTAGACAGAGTCCTTTTTTTAACAATGTCTTGTTCGGCTGAACAGTCATCAATAATAAACAGCGTTTCGGTTCCCTCAAAGAGCCTATAGTAATGTTCTAAACAGTCGCTTAGCTTGTCAGTAGGATCAACTAAAAATATATTCTCGTCTGTCCAAACAAACTGCCTTTCTTTGTAAGACTTGTTGTGCTTAATGGTTGTGCAGAATATAACAATGTACTCGTAATGAAACCTGTAGATTGTTTGTAACAAATCAAGTACGAAGACAGTTTTCCCACACCCAGTAATCCCACAAATAAGCGAGCAGTGCGGGTCTTTAGGCAAAAAGTTCAAACTATCCATCTGTTTTAATAGGCTATTTCTTTCAGTCTATTTTCTTCAATGTTCAGCTGGGCGTCATAAACCACAAAAACGTGCATTTGTATCTGGCCATTCTCCTCCTCTTCCTTATTAATCTGTATGAGTATGCCATCTGACCCTACCCTTCTTCCACTCCCGTGCAGTCTGTTGTCATACGTGGATCTAAAATCCAGCCAAAGTCCATATTTGTCTGTTAGATAATCTTCGAGTCTTACATCGTGAAGGTGAAGTTTTTTACACACATGATCGGCTGTGGGGCTTGTCTGTCTGCCTCCAGCAAACAATTTTCTTATTTCATCAAAGTGTTGGTCAGGTAAAAGTCCAGCTGAATACAGCTGAAAAGGCTTGCCATCTACTGTGCAAGACAGCTGCTCAATTTTTGGGTTGTAAAACACCTCAGATTCTCTCTGAAAAGGAGCTGAGGGTTCAGTAAATAGCAAGAGAACCCCCTTTAGGGACCTTAAAGAATTGCTTATAGCTATTTCCCAGACAGCGTCTTGTTTGTTTTTAATCGCCAGACTGTGGTGTAAAACTCTTTCAAAGTAAACAACCGCCCTACTTTTATACTGGTTTAAGATTATTCTAGCTAGTTCAGGGTTAGTAACAACATCAAAATTAAGAGAGATGTTACTGACAGTGTATCTGGCTTGAGGGTCATCTGATAGAATAACAGACCCGCTGTCATTGAATGTCAGTTCGTAAGTAAGTTTGTCTCTTAGTGCGCCTTGGTAATATGGCTGATGGGTTTTTAACAGTTCAAAATCTAGAGGGATGCAAAATCTGTTCTTAAATGCTCGCGCTATTGCCTGGTCTCCCTCGTCTTCCTTTGCATCTGCAGCATTAAGCCTGTGCTTAAGACCGTTTGGGCTCTGAATCCCCTGAAAGATTTTATCTTTTCTTTCTGTTCTAGGCAGCCACAGATCAGAATAGAGATTAAAAATGTCTGCGCTACTCAGTGAGAAGACTTCTCTACCTTCCAGTTTAATTACCATATTTTTAATGATGGCCCTGCCCAGGTTAGCAACGACAGTAGCATTAGGATCCGCCGACTCAATATCTATTTTGAATGACAGCCTGGCAGTGCCTGGCATTATAACATCGTCAGGCCCGAGGTCACTAAATCTTACTGTTAACATTTCATTGGGCTCAATTGTTGATGGATTATTTACAACGCGCACAGTCTGTCTTATGCCTTTTATGCCATGGGGCTCCTTCGCTTTTCTGAATGGATCAAGGTCGCAACCGTATGGGTTCATTTTTTATAAAACAAAAAATAATAAATATATAAATATGTCTGATGAAGATGTTGACGCGATTAGTCCTATTGAAGAAGAAGATAATGAAGAAGAACTGGGTCCTTCATTGCAAGAAGAACTTGAAGGAACAGCAGCAGGTCAAGGAGCAGGATTAAGTCAAATACGAATTCTAGATAGAATTGAATCATTATATAGCAGTATAGGGCGAGAGCAGCCAGAAGTACTTAATGTTTCTAATTTTTTAACAGATGAAAATAATCATTTGTATGTAAGAACTAGTAAAGGAAAGCTTGTACGACTTACCACAAAACCAGACCCAACCCAGTTTTTAAGCAGGAGCACAATTCTTAGAGAGCTCCCTATTTCTGACCAAAGGCAGTTAAACTTTATTAGCAATCTAAGGCCTGAGGCCGTTAGAGCTTTACAGAACTTGGAGCAAAGGTTGCCAACACAATCTGAAATGCAAAACATTCCTCTTCACGAATTAAGTCAAAGAACAGATGAAGTAATAGCAGAAATTGAAACGAGTTTTAATGAGGAGACCCAGTTAAAAACAATTGTCGATTCTTCATCGCCTAGTCAAAGAGAACGTGAGCTGAGTCCTGAAGAAGAAGCAGCTTTAAAAACAATTGATGATCCTCCATTGCCTGAGAGTGTACACAGGAATCTTAAAGCTGCTCTGCGTGACCTCAGGGGTCTTGATGATGCTCTACGGAGAATAAATGGCGAGCTAAAAAACAACTTGTCAAAACTTGGTGAGCTAGATAGAGAGATAAGAGAAGAAAAAAATAAACTGGCTGATGCAGATGATAACAATTTAGGGTTAGAAGTAAAGGCTAGAATACAGGCGAAAATACAGGATTTAAGGATAGAAAGAAAAAGCAGGTTAGCGGCGTTGTCTACTAACAGTGAAAAAATAAAATACCATACAGGCAGAATCAGAGAAACTATAAACAGAATACTTCATGAAAATACTACGTTAGCAGAAAGAATAAGGACTCTGTTCAGAGAGCGGGGGATTACAATAGTTAGTATATTAACAGCCGTTGGGTTTGCTATCTCTACACTGGTTTATGCATTAACCGGCAGTGAGCCAGCAGGGCCAGTAGCACCTCCAGTGCCTCAGCCCGGTAAAAGTTGGATTAGAAAACAATTGCACCATCTAGCAAACCTATTAAAGAAGTTAGCTGTCAAAGCGCTTGATGCTCTGCCTGGCATAATAGGCAGTGTTGTTAGTTGGGTTTTGTCTACTATAGGCAAAGTGGCTGGTTATATGGCCGACCATCTGTGGACGTTAGGAGTGCTGGCTGCCGGTTTAATTTTTAGTGAAATAAAGTATGGCTAATCCAGTAAAAGTTAAAAACACAACAAGGGCCGTCTTTTCGCTAGTGTGTCTGTCGGGGTGAGGTACATCAACAGGCGGGGGGTCGCTTTCTAGCTGCGGGCTGCTTATAACTGGTGGGGGGTCGCTTTCTGGCTGTGGGCTGCTTATAACTGGTGGGGGGTCGCTTTCAGGGCTAGATACTTTTTTAAAAATGGCTGGCGCGGGCCTTGTGTTTAAGCCTTGATTGTGTCCTAAGTTTTGGTCGTCTCCGGCTATGAGAATTTCATTATTATAATTCTGTATCATGCCAATCTGTAGTCTAAGGTCAGAAGGCAGCATGTATAATCCATGGCCCACAACAAAGTCAACCTTTGACCTAGCATGTGAAAGAACGTTTTGGTACCTTTGTATGCTGGAAGGCATCAACAGCAGAGTTAATAGCATCTTCTAAATTGGCTAAAAATTGTTTTCTGGCGTCAAAGCCTGTAGATTGATCCACTATGCTAGACTTGGTCTGTGCTTGTGCTCCTAATAGACACCAAACGTACGTGCGTATGGAGTCATTAAGTCTTTGCACTCCTGGCATTGTTAGGCCTTTACTTTCATCTAAGATAAATGTTGCCCAAGCATTGGGGTGTTTTTGTTCTATTGATCCCAATCTAACTTGGGAGTTTGGCTTAAAAGAGGTGTGGCCGGGCCAGTAGTCAAAATTATATTCTCTACGCTGACCCCACAAATACAATGTGCCCAACCCGTGATTGCGGTCTAACTTTTGTCTAAAGTTATTTGAAGGTTTAATGTTAAATTCGTTGCAGATTCTTTCATATGCATTATTGTCCATTGGGCTGTTGAATGGATTAAACGCGTTGTCGTTGGGGAGGGGTACTTGTAGTTCAGTTAGTATGCGTCTATACTGGTAATAAACATGAAAGTTATATACTGACCTTACTAAGAGATTGGGGTGGTATAAATGGTTTGCATATGAAACACCGAAGCCAGTAGTTGAGCAGTAAATGGCAAAATTTAACTGATTCTGGTAAAAAGCCATAGGGTTGGATGACCATGCTGATGGCACTCTATCACTCTTTATTGGAGGATTTAAATATCTAGTTAGTGGGTTTACAAGTCTGACTAGAAAGCCATATGATTCATCCACTGCGATGGTTAGGTTACTAAAGTCCAAAGATTTGGGCTCATAAACCCCTCCTACGTCGTAAGTGGCACTTTCATTATATTTAAAAGGTTCCATTTTTAAATAGATTTTTAAAAAAAGGATTTAAAAAGGATGTTCCTTTATATAACCAAGCAAAGCACGCGTGTGTTCTTAAAGTATCCAATTGACAATAGGCGCGGTAATAATAGGGTTGCTCTTAGAGAAATTGGTTTTAAAGTTAAGTGGATTAATATATCTGAAAAAGCTAAGAATAACTGGGTGAATGTTAAGGGCGGGCAAGGTAATTTATTAAAGCAGTTAAAAATACCTGATGGTTACTACAACTTTTGTTCTTTAAAAGAAGTATTTAGCAATTTTGGCATTAAGTTAAAAATTAATGAGGCAAATCTTATAATTACTATGCACTTTCCAGAAGAAAGGCGAGAGTACGTTTTTCCTAAAGGTCTTGCTAGAATCTTGGGCTTTTATGATAGTGGTGAAACGTATAGTGTTAACACTCATAAGTACTTAGAAAGTGGCCTCTACGAGTATGCAGGCAGTAGACCATCCGATTTTCTAATTAACCCAAGGTTGTATGTTCATTTAAGTGAATTAAAAACAAACACTAATTTGTATAATGTCTAGCCATCTACGATTCTAAGAGCACTCCCATCAACTAAGGTGGGGTTTTGCGATTATCAGTCATATACATTTGGTGAAAACAGTCAATTTAAAGAATTAGTTGGTGAGGATATACATTCATTGTGTGTAAAAATAACTAACCAAGATGGAAGGCCGGTTGTTTGTTCTGATTTGTTGGTGGTGCTTGAGATAGAAGATTAATCAGAAGAGGAGAGAGACTGATAATATGCGGGCCTCTAAATCACCATCTTTGTTTTGCACGAAGACCCCATTTTAAAATAACGATTACGTCAATTTTTGGAGGTTTTGCATGTTAAGTTTGATTGTAAAAAAGGTGCTACTTTTGGCAAAAAGTAGCATGAGATGGACGAGATTGTTTGTGAAAAAGGGGGGTTTCGGGCAAAATAAGATGGTGAGTTAGAGCCCGCATATTATCAGTCTGTGTGTGTGTGTGTGTGTGTGTGTGTGTGTGTGTGTGTGTGTGTGTGTGTGTGTGTGTGCGTGTGTGAGCGTGTTAGTATTAGAGTGTTTGTTAGTGTTAGTGTGTGTATGTGTGTGTGTGTGTGTGAGAGAGAGAGAGAGAGAGAGAGAGAGAGAGAGAGAGAGAGAGAGAGAGAGAGAGAGAGACAGGCAGACGGATATCTATACACACACACACACACGCACACACACGCCTACACCAACATGGTGGATTGCTACGCCAACATGGTGGATTGCTACAAAGTACACGTTTAGCTCTCATTGCAAAAATCCAGTAAGTTCGTACAACATACAAAATGGTGAAAACAAGAGCAGCCACAAAGAAAGAAAAGAAAAAATGCTCAACAAAAAGTAAGTCTGATACTTGTGAATGTTCTTGGCTTGAATCTCAAACTCAATCTCCGACTCAGAACGAGCAGGGATCTAGCCAAACGAGCAGCCACAGCATATCAGACCCTGCAACGGCTGGCGAAAACCCCTGTAAAAATACTAGTCAGTCTGAAAGTTCCTTTGAATTACTGACGTGCACAATTAAATTGCTCTGCGACAGAATTTCGGTCGTGGAAAAGAAATTAGAGGAGCTGACGAAAGAAAGAAACAAAGAATGGAGCTACAAGCAAGCTGAAACTGTAAGTGTTGGTACACAAACAAATAGGTCAACAACATCTTCCGACACAACAGAACGCAACAACATACGGACATATGCAGACAAGCTGAAGTCTCCAGCCCACAAAAAACAATTTAATTCAGCAAAACTCCCCTCTCAGTCAGTGCCACAACAAGAAGAAAAAACATCTGAAGCAAAGAAAAAGGAACAGTTGGCTGACGTCAAATCTATTGGCATCAAGTCCGATGACGCCAAAAAGGTACATTCTGACTCTTCCCAATGTTCTTTTTTGCACGACTCTGTTACGTCAAGAGTCAACGCTAGCTAGGCGCCTGGGAGAGGCCTACGGACTTAAAATTGTCCCCAAAAGAGCTTTCAAGATCTCAGACTGTGAAAAAGAACTTGAAAACATTGGTTCAGCCGGTTGATTGTGTGATACTGCATACTGGAATAAATGATCTGAAAAGTACTGACCCCGGAGTTACAGCAAAAAAGATGATTAGTGTTGTCAACAAAATCAAACAGCAATCTCCGAAAACAAAAGTCGTGGTAAGCAAAGCAACGCCAGTCAAAGATCAGATTCTGGAGGGGAGACGACAACTATTCAACGCTTTACTGTTTTCCGAATTTCCACGTCATCAGACATCTCTTCTCTCTCATGAGAATCTTGATCCTCTCAACAACCGGCTCATGAGGGATGCCATCCACCCGTCTGACAGAGGTACCAGCATCCTTGCTGGGGCGGCATGTCCATCGTCTCTTTTGGCAGAGACAACGCCGGAGACATCGCCAGAATCAGACACGCGGGAGAGGCGCCTGGGACCACGAGCCATTCCCCCCACCTCCTGCTGGTCGTGTCGGAGCTCCCGGTCCGTGGCATTTCCATCCACGTGCAGGGGACACATGGGACTCTTTCAGCTGGCAATTCGTCCCTTGGTGACTCGTCACCTTCACCTTGCCATTCGATTCTGTTAACTATGTCTTATGAAAACTTCCAATGATAATTTATTACTATTTCAATGGAATTGTCGGTCAATATCAACAAATCTCTTACACTTTGAAAATCATATACATCAACACAATTATTCAGTGCTAGCATTACAATCACTAAATGTAGATGTTCATAAGCTTCCGAAAATACGGAATTTTTATTATCCACCTTTGTATAACTACAGGAATGATGGTAAAAAGATTCAAACGGCCATTTATGTGAGAAGGGATCTAAATTATTGTCCTCTGAACCCTCCTACTCCTACTAATGCTGAAGTTTTCGCAACTGGGGTTACTGTAAAACTGAACAAGCAGACAAATTTAAACATCATTTCTGCTTACTATCCCAGTGGCCCAAAGGCAGATAATACAGACTGGATAAAAAAAACACCTTCCTTTGTCAAACAACAAATGGGTAATACTGGGAAATTTCAATGCGGATGCTCCATTTTGGGAATATGGTTGCACCACTGTAACTTGCAACCGTTTAGTTGAAAATATTGTTGACTCCAAATTGGTTTTATTAAACGATGGTAGTATTACCAGACTGCCAGACATTTCCACTCATAAACCTACTTCTATTGATTTATCTTTAATTTCTCCGGAGTTGGCAGTAAACTCGGTATGGTCAACAGGGGATGATACTTTGGGCAGCGATCATTTCCCAATCATCATACAGTTAAAGGAACATATTGAAAATGAAGAAGATGGAAATGAAGATAGTATCCCAAAGTTTTCATATAAAAATGCAAATTGGTCTCTGTATGAATCGATCTTGTCCAATACACATTTCAGGAGTATTGAAAATGAAGGTATAGGTGCATATTATACAGAGTTTTGTCGACATGTCTTACAGGCTGCCGGAAAATCTATCCCTATTTGTAAAGATGCCCAACAGTGGAAATATGTTGGTAATTCATGGTGGAATTTAGATTGTGCGGTAGCTGTAGCTCTTAAAAAAGAAGCTTATAAAGCTTGGCTGAAAGTGAGAACAGATGAAAATTTCCTAGCGATGAAACGTGTCAAAAATAACAGTAACAGGGTCGTTGCCCGAGCGAAAAGAATACATTTCTCAGAATTTTGTAGATCCAAAATATCGGAATCAAAAGATATCCATAAGGTTTGGAAAATGGTTAAAAAATTGAAAAATGGTTACTGCTTGCAACAGTACCCAATTAAGTTAGATAATAATGCTCTTCCATCCTCACAGGAGAAAGCTGAGGCATTCGTCAAAATATTTTCAAAAATAACTTGCTGTCTAGTCTCAGTCCATCTATCAGGTGTTTTAGAGAGGAGGAAGAAAAACGAACTATCTATCAGGATCCACCACCAAATCATTTCCATTATTTAAACGTTCCTATTACATATGATGAATTTTGTGAGACGTTAGAATCTTTCTTCAAATTCAAGTGCTGTTGACCTAGATGGTATATCCTATCAACTGTTATACCACTTGCCTTCACATTGGAAACGATTACTGCATTCATTTTACCAAAAATGTTGGTTTAATGGAACTCTCCCTAGTATCTGGAAGAGATCTGTTGTAGTCCCCGTTCCAAAACAAGGTAAGCCCAGGTTAGACATTGGTAGCTACAGGCCAATAGCACTAACCTCTCACGTTGGAAAGTTGTTAGAAAAGATTATCCAAAGACGTCTTTTATATTTTTGTGAAAAAGAAAGTATAATCCCAGTGAATCAAGCGGGATTTCGCAAAGGTCGATGTACAATAGATCACTTGGTGAAACTTACAAGTCAAATTAAAAAGCAGTTTGCTAGACGGAAAAGTACACTTGCTACATTTTTTGATATCAGAAAAGCGTATGATAGTATCTGACACGCTAGACTACTTTATAAATTGAAAGAAATAGGAATTAATGGAACGATGTTTTAATACTTTAAAAGTTTTTTTTTATCCCAGAGATCCATATGTACAAGAATAGGGAAAGTTTACTCGTCTTTTCAGAGCATTGATATTGGAATTCCACAGGGTTCTATTATAGCCCCTATGTTGTTTAACATTCTTATTTATGATCTTCCAAAGATATTATCAAAAAGTGTGAGTTTAGTACAATATGCTGATGACATTGCTATGTGGATAAATACAAATATCCGAAAGCATACTGGCAAGAGAATTACGAATCATATACAGAAGATATATCAGTTAGAGATAGATAAATTAAACAATTTTATGGAAAATAACGGGCTTATTCTCTCAGGTGAAAAAACACAGTTAATGTTTTTCAATAATGGAGACAATCCAATGTATTTGCCAAGCTTCAAATTGAATGGTTCTGAATTGCAGTATTCACAAAACATAAAATTTCTGGGTGTGAATTTTATGCCCTAAACTTAACTGGCGTTTTCACATTGAAAGCTTGATAGCTAAAACAAGGAAACGTTTAAACTTACTGAAAATTATTTGTGTTCAACCGTGGGCTCAAGATACAAAAACCCTCCTGCACCTAGCTGTTTCTCTAATAAGATCAAAACTAGTGTACGGACAAGAAGTTTATTTTTCGGCTCCTCAGAGTCTACTGAAAAAATTGCAAAGTATAGACAGCAAATCTATCAAATTAGCGCTTGGTGTCCCAGTGCACACAAGCATATTGAAGGTGTACGAAGAAATTAATATGCTATCACTGTCAGATCAACGTAGATTAGCTGTGGCCAAATATGTCGCAAGAAGTCTTTCAGTACCTAATTCAGTCGAAAACGAAGTGTTGATGGATTCAGATGCTGAATATCCCAAAAGAGCTCAACAGCTAGGTTATCTTTGTCCTGTTCGAAATTACACGAAAGATTCTTTTGAAAAATGCAATATTGATGTCACTTCACTCTCACCTGCTCCTGTTGTTCCCCCGGTGCCTCCATGGGAACATAGACAAGCTATCTTTGATGTGGATTACACTGATGTCCGGAAAAATGATAACATTAACATTTTAACTTCTAAAGTGAGAGAAAACTTAGAAAACAAATATTCAAATCATTTAAAAAAATTTACGGATGGTTCTGTTTGCCAGTTAAGTGCAGGTTCAGGTTTTGTTATTCCGGCTTTAAAAGTTCAAAAAGCATACAGCCTTGGAAAAGGATTTTCTATTTTCACGGCAGAATTGTATGCTATTCTTATGGCATTACTCTTTATTTGTGATAGTAATCATTCTTTCTGTAACATTTTATTTTGTGTTGATTCTAAGGCAGTGTTAGATAGTTTGAAAGTTTGGGATGTTAAAACAAGGAAGGATGTAATCTTTGAAATAAAGCATCTAATTAATTACATTATTTCCACAGGAATAAATATAGTCTTCTGCTGGGTCCCTTCACAATGTGGTATTTATTGGAATGAAATAGCAGATAAACTAGCCAGATGCGGGGTAATGGGCAATGCTGCAAAAAGTAATTTGAAGTTAGATATATATGAAATACATTCTTTATTGGAAAGCTGTTTCCGAATTGAGAAGTCTCAAGATAAATGTGTAATGGAAACATATCCTAGACATATTTCTAGTTTAATATACAAGATACGTTTGAACTCTTGGAAGACCAAATATTCCCAACATATAGCGTGTGCATGTTCTAAACCATTATCTGGTGAACATATACTTTTCCATTGCGCCATTTTAAATGCTCTTTATTCAAAAGCAAACATTGAAATTTCGAAATCTAAACCGGTTCACGCTATTTCTTTCAGTTCAGAAATTGTTGAGGTTGCAAAAATTATCTCTCAATCTCAAATTAGCATATTTTTATAATTATGATAGTGTAGTTTATATTTAAATTTGTACTGTTCTTTACATTATTTCTTTCCTTTTCCTCCCTCCTGTCCTCCTCCTTCCCCCTCCCCCAACCCCCCCCTCCCCCCCCCCCCCCCCCCCCCCGTAAAGTCTAATATCACCAAGTGTGAACAGACTATTTGAACAACAACAACCACAACAACCACAACAACAACAACAACAACAACAACAACACACACACACACACACACACACACACACACACACACACACACACACACGTGTGTTTGTGTGTGTGTGTGTGTGTGTGTGTGTGTGTGTGTGTGTGTGTGTGTGTGCGCGCGCGCGCAGCGCAGTTTTCTTTCATGGTATATGACATATCAACATCCTGGGACCAGTGAAGCTGCGAATTATGTGTGCTAGACAGTCGCCATAGAGGGATTTTTTGACGGCCACTTATGATAAAGCAAAGCTGGGATGCCAGGAGTCATAGATGCTTCGCCCATTGGCGTTCACACAGATTACAAATACCATGCTCTCTGTCAGCCGAAATAACTCAGAGTCACGTGTGAAGTCAAAAGTTCCTAGTAAATAATGTATTGTTATAGATTATTATAGAACAGAGCAGGAAAATTCCAGTTTTGTATTAAAAACTGTGAACGTCACAAACGTAACTTAGGTTAACGTTCGCAAGAGACCGAACAACCTTCAACGTTGAACAAGCAGAAGAGTTTGAAGTTGGTTTTGTACGAAAGATAAAGGCCTTGGAATGCACGTGTTCATTCATGTGAGTGAGTGAGTGAATGATTGTGAACCCCACTGTAACGAGACAGACGCTGAAGACTGACAACATGCGTCAAGCTGCCCAAAGTGCAGTTGTTGAAATGATGACGACGATTACAAGAAGAAGTAGAGTTTGCTAAGCAATATCCGCATTATCTAGTTTTGTTAGCAAACCTACTTGGTCTCTTTTGACTCATTCTCTGTCAGACAGACGAACAGACAGACAGACAGACAGAGAACGCACTGGAGACCTTCGCGTAGACTGCCAGCTTAGGCAAGAACACACACACACACACACACACACACACACACACACACACACACACACACACACACACACACACACACACAATTCCAGAGGCAATTCCACGTGGCGCTCGCAGGAACTACAGGCCATACTGGACAGAAGAGCTGCAGGAGCTTGAAGATGAAGTGACAAGTACTAGAGAGGAGGTGGAAAACAACCCAACACAAGAAAACAACATCACTCTCAAAACCTGCACTGCCAAATACAGAAAGGCCTACATCCAAGCTGCAAGAACAAGCTGGATGGAGAAAACAGAAAAGCTGAACCTTGACAGAGATGGGAACAAACTTTGGAAACTGACCAAAGCCATGAATAACGAAGAGACAAAGTCAGTGCCTGTCACGCTCCAAAAAGATCAGGAGATCGTGACAGGGAGAGAGGCACCAAACTGCTTCATAGACAGCTATGAGCAGACCAGCAACATCTCTGTGACAGAGGACAGAAAACAACAAGTCCATGATGAAATGAAGAATCATCAGGATGACCAAGAGCAACCTGATTACATGGACAGGCCTTTCAAACTGAAAGAATTAGAAGAAGCCGCAACATCTTTACTGGACAAAAAATCTCCAGGTCCTGACAAAGTCACCAACAAGATGCTAAAACACCTCGGCACCAAAGCAAAGACCAAACTCCTTGCTCTCTTCAACAACAGCTGGAAGACGGGGCATGTTCCACAAAGCTGGTGAGAAGCTGATATGGTGCCCATACATAAGAAGGGCAAAGACAGAGTCAGGGCTGACAGCTATCGCTCCATCAGCCTCATCAGCTGCGTGGGCAAGCTCCTAGAGCGTATGATCAATTCGCGGCTAGTTTGGCACCAGGAGAAGAACAACATCATCACTCCAGAGCAGGCAGGCTTCCGCCAACATCATTCCACTGAGGATCAAGTGACCTACATAGCCCAGAAGATCGAGGATGGCTTCCAGGACAAACAGCATACACTGACGGTGTGGATAGACATAGAAAGGGCGTACGATAAATCTGGAAGGATGGCCTCTCGAGAAAACTCCAGAAGAGTGGTGTGACTGACTGTATGTACCAATGGATCTCGCAGTACCTGAAAAATAGGAAGGCCCGAGTCCATGTCAACGGAGCATACAGTCGGAAGAAGACACTGAGAGAAGGAGTCCCTCAAGGAGGTGTCCTCAGCCCTACCCTATTCCTTGTCTTTATCAACGACATCGTCAAAGATATGCCACGCAAAGTCCAAGGAGCCATCTATGCAGACGATCTTGTCCTATGGTGCTCGGAAGAGCACCTCACAACTGCCAACTACAGGCTACAGCAGGCGCTGAATGTTCTCGAAAGCTGGACAAAACAGTGGCTGGTAACAATTAATGCCATGAAGACCACTTACACTGTTTTCAGCCTCTCACCCAAACAACAGAAGGCCAACCTGAGCATCAATGGACAAACTCTGCTTGCTGAAAATAACCCCACGTACCTGGGAGTCACCTTTGACAAACGCCTGACGTGGAAGAAGTAAGCAGAGAAAATAGAATTAAGAGCAAAAGTACGCCTTGCCCTCATGAAGAAGCTGGCAGGAACAACATGGGGTGCAGACAACACGACCCTCAGGATACTGTACACTGGTAGAGTCAGGCCAGTGCTGGAGTATGGCATGACTGCATGGGGCACTACAGCCAAATCCAATTTTGAACGGATCAGCAAGATTCAGAATCAAGCTGCCCGTATCATCACAGGAGCCATGAAGTCTACGCCAATTCGGGAGCTTGAAACCTTCATGGAGCTCCAGCCCCTTGAGGACCGCAGAGACGCCAAACTCCTGACACAGGCTGCCAAGTTCAAGAGGCTGCAAGGCCACCCCATGAAAGACAGACTGACCCAACCAGCTAAAGGACGGCTGAAGAGAGGGAGTTTCGTACACCAGAGCAGGATCCTAGAACGGCAACATCAAGATATCCTTGACCATGACCCCAAAGTGATACCCCGGTGTCTAGCCGTCCCTCCCTGCAGCGAAGGAACCCCTCCCCTTATCCAGTGCAGCATCCCTGGTGTTGGCCCAAAAGATTCCCAAAGCGGCCCTGAAAGAAAGTCCCTCACCCTTGAACACCTCCATACCCAGTTCCCCAAAGAGTCCTGGACTCATGTCTACACCGACGGCTCTGCAGCAGATGCCATTCGAAATGGAGAGGCAGGAGTCTATGTCCAATATCCAGGAGGCAGAGAAGAAAAGATCTGCCTCGCTACCGGCCTGTACTCCACAAATCAAGAGCTGAAGCAGAAGCCCTGAAAACAGCAGCAGCTCACATCGAGGTCAGCCCCTACGCCAGCCACAACGTTGTCTTCCTGACCGACGCCCTGTCCATCTTGCAGGCCCTTCAGTCCAACAGAGATCCAGAGCTCAACGATCTGTCCTCATCTCTCGCCTCCCTCTGCACAAGTCACATAGTCACCCTGCAGTGGGTTTCCTCCCACTGCAACGTGCTCGGCAACGAGACTGCTGACTCGCTGGCAAAGGATGGCACTACAAAGGAGCAGATGGACAGATCTACCAGCTACCCTGAATCCAGGACTATCATCAAGGCCAAGCTGCAGAACAAGTGGAAGCAGCAGCATCCACGCCACAACAGAGCAGACCCGTACTACCTGCTGACTCGACGACAGCAGGTAGTCACCTTCAGGCTGAGGACAGGCCACAACCGCCTGAAACACCACCTATTCTTTAAACTCCGCATAAGCAACACAGAGCAGTGCCACTGCAGAACAGGCAGCCAGACAACAGAACATCTGCTGCAGTCCTGCCCGCTCCACCAAGCGCTTCGAGAGAAAACCTGCCCGACCCAATACCAGTGGCCCGGAAGCTCTACAGAGGACTGGAGGACCTGCGACGTACTGCCACCTTTGTCGAGGAGACGGAGGAATCCATCTAAAGAAATGACGAACGAGACAACAGACACACACACACAGATACGCAGACGCGCGCGCGCGCGCGCGCACACACACACACACACACACACACACACACACACAGATACACACGTGCGTGTGCGCGCGCGCACGCACGCACGCGCGCGTGCGCACACACAAACACACAGAGATAGACACATGCGTGTGCGAGCGCGCGCACGCGCGCGCGCGCGCACACACACACACACACACACACACACACCGCTGTGTGTAGTCAGTGTCAGGTGGCAAATGAACTGATAGTAGGCTTCTGCCAGATATTGAAGGTGGCTAAACGCGTTCCTATAGAAACGCAATTACGTCATGCACACGCTGTGCGCACGTGACTCCCGGTCGGATGTAGAAGGGTAAAGGTCATCCCCCCAGAACAGCTGAAAATGCGCAGGATAGGCTGCACACACCAAAACGTAACGCGCTAAAGCCTTGCTTGAGAGTTCAGTATTTATAGACTGGCGCAATTAGGTTGTTTTGACAATTTTTTACTGCCTGAAAGTCGATTCTTCTCATTTTCTTCCCTACGGCCATCAAGGTACAAGCCAGGTGGTTCCGAGCAGAGAGATTGAAATGAAAGGAATGATACTATCCGGGCGCTTCCAGATGCTGCAACATTAGGGTCGCGGGTGAGTGCAAAGCCGGAAACGTGCCGTCAACGACGGAGAAGGTTATGTGTTTGAAGATGGTTTGTGATTTCATCGTAATAACAAGCGTAGTCACGTCGGTGGGGAGTTGATCGTTTGACCGGTAATTAACAGTTTAACATTAGATGCTGGCTCAAATTTAGGGTAGGCCTTGAAACGTTGACATGGATTTCATAGTGTTTGAGTGCCAAATCCTAATTGTGGCGTGTAGCCTTAAAACGCTGGCATGGATTTTATAGTGTTTGAGTGCCAAATCCTAATTATGGCGTGTAGCCTTAAAACGCTCACATGGATTTTATAGTGTTTGAGTGCACAATCCTGATTGTGGCGTGTAGCTTTAACACGCTGACATGGATTTTTATAGTGTTTCGAGTGCACAATCCTAATTGTGGCGTGTAGCCTTAAAACGCTGACATGGATTTTATAGTGTTTGAGTGCCAAATCCTAATTATGGCGTGTAGCCTTAAAACGCTGACATGGATTTCATAGTGTTTGAGTGCACAATCCTAATTGTGGCGTATGGCCTTAAAACGCTGACATGGATTATATAGTGTTTGAGTGCCACATTCTAATTGTGGTGTATGGCCACAAAACGCTGACATGGGTTTATAGTGTTTGAGTGCCAAATCCTAATTGTGGCGTGTAGCCTTTAAACGCTGACATGGATTTTATAGTGCTTGGGTGCCAAATTCTAATCGTGGCGTGTGGCCACACATGGAAGGCACAGGACAGCCCCACAAGAAACCAGACCATCCCAACAGAGAGAGGACGTTTAGGGGGACCAGAGTTCTACTCAGTCACAGAGAGAGAGAGAGAGAGAGAGAGAGAGAGAGAGAGAGAGAGAGAGAGAGAGACAGACAGACAGACAGACAGACAAACACACAGACAGATCTCTCTCTCTCTCTCTCTCTCTCTCTCTCTCTCTCTGTGTGTGTGTGTGTGTGTGTGTGTGTGTGTGTGTGTTATGTTTTAGCCTTGATGATATTGTACTGTCCACTGATCTATGCCATAACCTCACGTCTGATCATGTGTCTGTCCGCTGTGAACGTAATGTTGAAAAACTTATTAAGCACCGCACTACCAAACTTATCTGCTCCATCCATAAGATTGATAACTCAAAATTTAAACCTGAATTAAGACTGCATAATAACATCTGATATGTCTCTATCCGATCTGAACTCTTCCCTGAGCAACCTGCTCGACAGACACGCCCCCGCCCCCCCTCCCCCCCCCCCCCCCACCCTCCACCCCCCACATCAGCTTACAGTCAGGGAAGACAGAGCCACGCCTTGGTACAACACAGTCGCCCCACAACTATCCGGGTTAAAACGTAAACGTCGCCAAGCAGAAAAGGCGTTGGCGCTCCACTGGTCTCACTGTCCATAAACAGATGTACAACTTTATTTAACCGTAATATTGCAGACTCAGTTCAAAAAGCTAAGACTAGTTTCTTCTCGCCTCAGATCTCAGCCAGCAAGATGTAAGGGAACTCAAGACAAGATGAATCTTGTACGAGACCAACAACACAAATCACTGTTATTACTGCTGCTGGTGCTGCTACGCAGACCCGCACGCACGCACATGCAATGTGCACGCCAGCACACACGCACACGTACGCCTACAGACACACACGGCTGCAAATTCATGTTTCGCGCGCGCACACACATACACACGCACGCACGCACGCACGCACGCACGCATGCACACACACACACACACACACACACACACACACACACACACACACGCACACACACACACACACACACACACACACACACACTTGTTTACCTAACATTATGGAGTACTTTTTCCCGATGTTATCTGTTCGCCACTCGACCATTTTGATCAAGTGGCGAACATGAGGAGATAAGTGGTTTCTCGTTCTTCGTTTTCACTGTCCTAAATGTTATTTGTTTTCGCCCGAAGAAAACCCAAGAGGCCGAAATGCACTTAGTCTTGTCCTCTACTCTGTTTGTCTGTGTCCTTGGCGGCAGTTTACCCCCTCTCTTTCTACATTTATGAAGACAATTCAGGTCAGAAATCTACGCACTTTACCGGATGCACACCAACAGCGCTTCACCGTTGTTATGGAGTATTTTAGATTTTTACAGGAGTGTAAAAGTTATAGAATTTGGAAGTGAATTATGAGGTACTCGTTGTGGAGTAACGGAAAAATGTACTCCATAAAGACATGGTACTCCACAGGCCCAGTGTTGGGTCTTGCATCGAACTCCATAATGTAAGGTAGACGAACACACACACACACACACACACACACACACACACACACACACACACACCGTATTATAAAACACAAAAATTCATGTACGTCGACGCGACCACATCAACCAGACTGCGGCACACATACAGTACACTGTCACAATACATTCTAGCCAACGAGATCCCAATTCACAGATACACAACCATTCCATCTTTGTCAATAGCAATATTATTTCCAACAACAAGTCAGTCAGACGAATGAAACATTAGAGAACGACACTGATTAAACATGACCAAATAAATACGTTAGACTTCTAGCCAAGGTCCCAAAAGTCTACCATTGGCTACATTTTACACTTGGCATCAAAACTACGCCAGATAATAATTAATCAATCAATAATTAAATAACAAAATAATTCCCTAAAATGAAGCTCTGAGTCCGATTGGGTGTTTTTTCTGGGTCCAGGTTATCTTAGGCATATGTACTGCTCAAGGAACAGCCTGCTTGATATGTGATTTAAAGCAACAGCATTATCACTTGGAAGGAAACCATCTAAAAGAGCTGTTCAGCTGCATGACTATCTTCACACACACACACACACACACACACACACACACACACACACACACACACACACACAAACACACACACACACATAATTGCAATTATAAAAGCCGCTTTACACGCCAGCACATGCCCATACGCGCAATTTCACATGGCCAGACTGATCTGACCTTTCACTCACAGACTTTATTTTTCTCGTGAGGTTTATGGTTGTGAAATACAACGAACCAACCAAGTTTCCTTTATATCCGTTTTATAAATCCCAAGAAACAGCTGTGAAGAAAAATTACCGAGGCCATTGCCTTTGAGTCACAAACCCTTTTTTTTCTTTCTTTCTTTTTTTGTGAAGGTGATAATTGTGGATAGCAACTAACCCACCAACTTTCGTTGAGATCTGTCCAATAGTTCCCGGAAAATCCCCGAGAAACAGCTACGAAGGAAAATTAACGTGACCAGTGACTTTCACCTTTGACCCATAGACCTGATCTTTCTTGTGAGAGTGATGAATGTGAAACATGTACAAGCAATCCATCAAGTTAATTCAAGATCCATCCAGCAGTTTACGAAAAACAGCTTTTTTTTTCTTCTTTTTTTTTTTTTGCGTACTGTCATACAAACACACACTGTGACAGGCAAACGGAGCTGAAAACTTAAGAGTTTGCAAACTGCAACAAAATTGACACAGGAGTCATTTTTCTACGGGAGTCAATATTCTACGTAACCATGGGACTCAATATTCTACAGAAGGAGTCAATATTATCCGTAGAATATTGACTCCAAAACCTGTAGAAAACTGAACGGTTCATTATTCTCCGGAGAAAAAAGAACCGGGGAGTCAAATTTCTACGGAGTCAATGTTATCCGTAACACCGGGACTGTTCCGTCGGGTTTGCGCGGGGTCTCTGGTGGTCATTGTCTGTGTTATTGTTGCTGCGTCGCCGTGGATTGTGCCTAGTCGTCGGCGTTTTCTTCCCGAGTGGCCGGCCTAGGTTTTGTTGCTTGGCAACACCGTCCGTCCGGCTGATGGAAGGAGAATCGACCTCATCCCCTTCTGCCGTCCGGATGACTGTTTCTATCCAGACTCATACTATGTTCGCTGTTTATTATATCTATCAAACTCATACCAAATAGTACTAGTTATTGTGAGGTTAACTTGATCGTCCAACCAGACAGCTCTTACTTTAGTATTGTTAAGGTTACCTCCCTTATAAAGTAAAAGTTACACATGCACACAAGAAACAATGGTCAGACATGCCAGCTGATTGAACACCGCTGTTCACGGAGTTTCCTGCTTCAAGAGATACTCGCCCACAACCACGCAGCCAGCCTACCATTACATGGTGTCAGAAGTATTCCCTTGAGTATACTGAATTGAAAGTTTACTGCGAAACGAGGTTTCCAGTTAAGTTTGTGCTGAAAATGTCTTTCAAGCCACCTACTGAGTTCGACTTTCTGGAGCCGGCAACATGGCCTGCCTGGAGAGAACGGTTTCACCGATATCGTCTGGCCTCAAAACTCAGCAAAGAAGAGGGCGAAATCCAAGTAAGTTTCCTTGTGTATGCCATGGGATCGGAAGCGGACAAAATATTTAAGTAGTTCGAATTTCGAAACGAAGCAGAGAAGAATGATTATGACGTCGTTATCAAGAAATTTGACGAATATCCCATTCCTTCACATAACGTCATTCATGAAAGAGCGAAGTTTCACAGAAGAGATCAGAAAGGAGAAACAGTGGAACAATATGCCAGGTGTCTGTTTGAACTTGCAGAGCATGCCCAGTTTGAAAACAAAAATGACACAGTCAGAGACAGGCTAGTTTTAGGACTGTTAGACCAAGAACTGTCAGAAAAGCTTCAGCTTCAAAGTGACCTAACTTTGAAAGTGGCAATTACGATGACTAGACAACATGAAAGGGTGAAGCAAGAAATTGAACAGCAGAGAGGTGCTAGTGGAAATGAGAGTGTTGATAGAGTACACTATAGCCACCATGACAGAAGAGTCAGGGGAGGTGCATCATCTACAGCACATCAAGAGAAAGCAGCATTCAACAGTCCTAAATCGAAGTCTTTCTCATGTGGAAAATGTGGTACGTCACATGTAAAAGGAAAATGCCCAGCAAATGGAGAAAAAAAAGTCTGAGACGTGGAAAGAGTTCACATTTTGCTCGGATCTGCAGAACCAAGGCAAGTAAGAAACTGGATGAAGTAGAACAAACTAAAGAAGTTTTCTTCATTGGAGCAGTCAGTTGCAAAACAGAACCTCCTTGGAGAGTCAAGATTGACATTGAAGGTAAACAGATAGATTTTAAAATTGATACAGGTGCTGATGTTAATGTTATCAGCAAGTCTACATGGGTTGCATTGGGTCAGCCCAAACTTTTGCCATGTTATGGAGTCAGCCTGCAGGGGCCGGGAGGAAAAGTGAAAACAACTGGAAATTTCAAGACAGTTTTTGACAAGAAACTGCAAGCTTTGATATATGTTCTTCATCATGATGTTGATAGCTTACTCAGCCGCAGTACTGCTACAGAACTAAATCTTGTTATAAGAATGGATGCGGTGTCTCTCAGTACAGTCAAGTGTACACCTGTCAAAATCAAGTTGAGAGAAGGAGCACAGCCTTACAGCATAGCAGTCGCAAGACGTGTCCCGATACCACTTCAAGAAAAAGTGGAAAAGGAACTCAAACGCATGAAAGATGAGGGAGTAACTGAAGAAATAACAGAACCAACAGAGTGGGTTTCACCAATGGTTCCTGTACTGAAACCAAATGGAAATGTCAGAATATGTGTGGACTTGAAGAAACTCAACCAAGCAGTTGAAAGTGAAAGATACATCATTCCAACTGTAGATGACATCATACACCAACTTCGGGGTTCATCGGTTTTCTCAAAACTGGATGCTCAATCGGGGTTCTGGCAAATTCCGTTGGACAAATCAACAGCAAAATTAACCACCTTTATTGCACCGTTTGGACGCTATTTCTTCACAAGATTCCCTTTTGGAATATCATCTGCTCCTGAAATATTTCAGAGAACCATGAATGAGATCCTCAGTGATATTGAAGGTGTGATTTGTTACTTTGATGACAATGTGTCACACCAAGACAGCAGAAGAGCATGAAGAACTCCTCACCAGAGTACACAAAAGACTGCAAGATGTAGGCTTACATTGAACAATGGAAAATGTGAATACAGGAAATCTGAAATAAACTTCCTGGGGCATATCATCAGTGGTCAAGGAGTGCGACCTGATCCTAGCAAGATAGAAGCAATCTTGCAAATGACAAAACCATCAGATGTGAATGAGTTGAGGAGATATCTTGGAATGGTGAACTACCTTGGGAGATACTTACCTCACCTGTCAACCACCTTGAAGCCACTGAATGACTTGCTAGCAAAAGGCTCAGCATGGACTTGGGGTCCACAGCAAACAAAAGCTTTTGCTAGAGTGAAAGAAATGCTGACAACACCTACTCTTGCATATTATGATACGACCAAACCGACTGTGGTTGAAGCAGACTCCAGCAGCTATGGCATAGGAGTGTTGCTGCAAAACACCATGATGGCCTTCGTCCTGTAGCATTTTGTTCAAGAACTCTGACAAAAACAGAACGCCGCTATGCACAGATAGAGAAGGAGTGTCTAGCAGCTGTCTGGTCGTGTGAGCGTTTTGATCGGTATCTCATGGGACTGGATTCCTTCACTCTGCATACTGATCACAGACCTCTCGTTCCTCTGATCAACACTAAAGACTTGTCAGAAACACCTGTCAGATGCCAGCGCATGCTGATGCGAATGATGCGTTACAAGCCACTTGCTGTGCATCAACCGGGAAAGATGATGTTTATATCAGACACTCTGTCACGTAGTCCACTAACAAATGGAGAGGACTACATGGAGGAAGACATCAAGTATCATGTGAACATGATTACATCGTCGTGGCCTATCAGTGACAAGAAACTTGAACAAATACGCAGAGAAACACAAAAAGATGTAAATCTCACGTATACAGTGGAGTACGTAGAGGATGGGTGGCCACAGTACAGACAAGATGTTACGCTGGCAGCACTTGATTTCTTTGCTCTTCGTGGTGAACTCAGTGTTATTGATGGAATCTTGCTCAGAGGGGAGAGAATGGTCATCCCATTCTCAATGCGGAAAGAAATCCTTGACAAAATCCATGATGGACATCTGGGCATAACTAAATGCCGGGAAAGAGCTAATCAAGCAGTGTGGTGGCCTCGCATTTCAAAAGAAATACAGAACCGTGAAGCATCTTGTAGATACTGCCTACAGAAGCAGCCCTCACAGCAGAAACAACCACTGCTAACCACACCACTGCCTGAAAGACCTTGCCAGAAAATTGCTGTGGATCTGTGTGAAACAAAAGGAAAGCATTATATCGTCAGTGTTGATTACTATTCAAGATGGATTGATATTTTGCCTGTCAACAAACTGACTTCATCAACTGTCATTTCTAAAATGAAAGAAATCTTTGCTGTCCATGGAATACCAGAGACAGTTGTATCTGACAATGGACCTCAGTTTACTTCAGCAGAATTCAAAAATTTTGCTGGTGAATGGAACTTCACACACATCACCTCCAGCCCTTACTATCCACAAGCTAATGGTGAGGCTGAGAGGGCCGTGAAAACAGCCAAAGAAATACTACAACAAAAAGACCAACACTTAGCTCTGTTGATATACCGAGCCACACCCATCGTTGCACTTGGGGTGAGCCCTGCTGAACTGGCCCTTGGGAGAAGATTGCGAACAACTTTACCTGTTCTTCCGTCCAACCTTGCTCCTCAGACGATCGATCCAGGTGTTGTGCGCAATCGGGACAGCAAATACAAAGAATCTACAAAGAGATACTTTGATAAGAGAGCACGTAACATTCCAGAGCTTCATCCTGGGGATCCTGTCCTGGTGAAGGAGGATGAGGAAAAGGGATGGAAGCGACCTAGGTCTTACGTCGTCAAGACTACTGGTGGAGATCTGCGACGGAACAGAAGACATCTCCGGCCAGACACAGCCAATGAGGGCCTACCAGTACTTCCTGAGCAGCCACTAGTGCAGACGGAACACCAGGTGATGGAGCCTGAACATCAGATGTGGAGCCCGAACACCAGGCGATGATACCAGAACGGCCGGTAACTTCTCAGGAGTCAACAAAGACAGAAACCCCTGCATCGCCTGCACCAGAGCTTCCAGCAAGACAACCCTACACGACTCGTTCTGGGCGCCGAGTGGTGAAGCCAGCAAGGTTCCAGTGAATCTGTGCTTCATTGTGGCGTAACCCATGTGGCGTGAAGTCACATGGTGTTGCCTTTTTGGCAACTTAGGTTGTGTTTAGTTGGTTCAAGTTAAATGTGTTAGTTATATGTTGTTTGTGTTATATTATGCGACTCAAGCAGCAAGTCAGTTCTGCGACTCAAGCAGCAAGTCATATTGTTTCAGTTTCATACGTGTATTGACTGTTGCAGAACTGATTTATAATTCTATTGGAATTATAAACTGAACGCTGTGGTGAAGTTTGTTTTAAAAGTGCGTTGACTACTGTGCCGTGTATTTTGTTTACTAGATATGATTTCATGATCTAAAAGGGGGAGATGTTGTGAGGTTAACTTGATCGTCCAACCAGACAGCTCTTACTTTAGTATTGTTAAGGTTACCTCCCTTCTAAAGTAAAAGTTAGACATGCGCACAAGAGAACAATGGTCAGACATGCCAGCTGATTGAACACTGCTGTTCACGGAGTTTCCTGCTTCAAGAGATACTCGCCCACAACCACGGAGCCAGCCTACCATTACACTAGTCATAATTAGTGATTGGTTCCAGTATACTATCACTGTAGTGTTGTGTTTGACCTTTTGTTTGTCATTTTGCTTGTTTGCTTAAGTGTTGTTGTTATTGGTGGTGGTGGTGGTGGTGGTGGTGGTGGTGGTGTGTGTGTGTGTGTGTGTGTGTGTGTGTGTGTGTGTGTGTGTGGTGTGTGTTTTACTTTCTAATCTAGTCACCTAAAGTAACTCCCTCCCAAACTCACCCATCCTTCATTTCCTACTCACCCCAACCCCCTTCCCACTGCATCCTTGCCCCCATCCCCCTAGTTTCTATTTTTTCCCACAAAAAAACAAACAAACAAACAAAAAACGGATCCTGCATGGCGTCTCCAAGCTCAGTGCAGTTATTAGATAAAAATGAATTTGGTTATCTGAATGATCTCAAAGTTTCACAACTCAAAAGAATTTTGGTTGAAAATAATCTTCCCAAACATGGCAAGAAAAAGCATCTTATTAATAGAATAAAATCTAAGCTTGGTGAGGGAAAAAACAGTTGTCCTGAAGAAGAATGTGCTGTTGATACCTCTTTAAAAACAGCAAAATCGTCACAATCTTGCTCTGTTTTATCGCTAGATGTATCATGCGTAAATTCGTCCGCATCATCATCCCCAATCCCAGCAACTGTTGATGTGAACACATCTTCCACAAATTCCAACTTTTCTCCAAAGAAATCATTTTCTTTTCGCTTTCCAGTACTTCTGGAAGATACGAAGCAAGGATCTGCCACACTGAGTGGTCTGGGCATTTTGAGCAAAAAGCTTTGGGTCAACTCCATTGGACCTATAGCCGGTCAGAAACAGCTCTCCTCAGGCAGGTGGTTGATCGGTTGTACTTCCGCCGATCAACAAAATCGACTACTAAAAACAACCAATTTGTCAGGAATTTTGATAAAATGTTCTGTACCTGAGGTTTTCACCGAAGGTGTGATAAAACCAGTTCCCCTTGAAATCAGTCTTTATGACGGATATAAAAAAAGGTAGAGAAAACACTTGAACCCACTTGGGAGGAGAAAAGTTGAGTACTTCGAGAAAGAACTGTCATGTTTCTTCCGTTAAAAGACTTCCCAATAAAGATGGAAGTGAATCAGGGGCTATAAATATCACTTTTTCAACATCTACTCTGCCGAAAGAAATCTGCATTGGGTTCCAGTGTTTCTCTGTTGATCCTTTTGTACCACCTGTCTATCGTTGTACTCGGTGCAACAGACTGGGGCACACAAAGTCCGCGTGTCGGGCTAAGCCGACTTGTGGAAGATGTGGTCACAATGACCATGTCATTGAATCGTGTACCAGGGCCAAACATTGTAAAAACTGTTCTGGAGATCATTCAGCCTCTTACCTTGGATGCCCGGAAAATAAACTACGTGTTTTGGCCGGTAAGCTGAAGTCTTCCAGCCACATGCCATATTCTGAGGCTCTCAGACAAATCAAAGTTCAAATTAGCAAAGGAGAGGTAAAGGTGCAGGAATTAAAAGAAGACCCCAGGGTGCCGGGAAAAGATAATTCAACCAAAGCTAATCACCACAGCAGGTCTTATTCCTGGGTTCTAAGTCAAGGAATGATGAAGGCTAATCAACAAAACCCGCTGCCCACTTCTTTGGATTCTAGCCCCCCTTCAGTCTGGGGCACACGTATTTTACCAACTCATACTGACAGTTCAAATCAAACTAGTATTGCTGTCACAAATCAGACAAGTATAGGACAGACATTAAAAATTTCGAAAACATCTGTGCCAAATAACTGTACACTTAAAGAAAAGTCTGACTCTTCAAGTTTGTTCCAAAAACAATCTGTAAATTGTGATCTTGAAAAGCTTTTAATGTGTCTTGAAAATCTCTCAGTGAAATTTCCGACCACTCTAACAAACATTTCTGACGTCATGACTTCGTCAATCATTGAATTGAAAACAATTCTGTCCAATGCCTGTCTGAACTCAAAATGGAAGTACAAAGAGAACTTTTTTCAAACGTAATCCTTTTTTTGTGTTCTCCGTTGTTAATATTCTCAGTCATAGTCCTTTTCCTTACAAATAACATTATGTGTATCATAGTCCTTTTCCTTACAAATAACATGATGTGTATGAGGCCTGAACAAGTCAACCCTCCTGGTATTTGCTCGTTTCTACAATAGAACTGTAGAAGTAAGTGCAATTTTGTATATTTGGAAAAATTTTTGCAGAAGCGTTCTTTTGACGTAGTTGTGCTTCAGTCATTGAATTGCCACAAAAATGACTTACCCAAGTTAAACGGATTCTTCTACCCACCTGTTATAGATGAGGTAAAAGTCAACGTTAAAATAAAAGTTGCTACATATGTAGCTAGCAATCTCATGTATCAACCGTGCAAAACACCGTGTTCTTCAATAGATAAACGTTTATATTCTTGCTGTATAGAAATTAAGGTTAATGGTAAATACTTAACATTTTGAACTGTTATTATCCAGATGGAGTGTCTAAAGGTGAAGCTGACTGGATAATGAATTTAGACTGCTCTAGACAATGGGTTATTCTTGGCGATTTTAATTCCCACCACGCATTGTGGTCCGAAAATCCCAATAATATTGTTAACAACAACGAACACCTTGCCAGTACAATAATCAACGCCAATTTAACCATTTCAAATGACGGCTCTATAACAAGAATTGCTGATCGATCAGATCAACGTTGCTCATTGATAGACTTGTCTTTAGTTTCCCCAGACATAAACCCTTTGTGTACTTGGCAGGTTCATCAAATACCGTTAGGCAGTGATCATCTCCCTATTGAAATCCAACTTCTGGTGAGCCCTGAAAAAACAATCTACAATTCTGGATGCACTAGATATAATGAAGATAAGGCTAATTGGGCGCTTTTCAATCAAATTTTGACAGCAGGTTCGTCTTTTCTAAATTTCAATCAAAATACAGTGTTAGAGGAAGGTTTGGAAAATTGTTATTTTGAATTAAGAAAACTTATACTTAAGGCTGCAGATTCTGCAATCCCAAAAGTCAAATTAAAGAATCATCCAAAGAAAGCATCAAACCCATGATGGAATATTGCGTGTGAAGTCGCCGTGGGTGCGAAAACTAAGCCTTCAAAAGCTGGATGATAAGCCGTCATACGCAGCCTAAAAGTAGAGTGGAACAGTTACACGCTGAATACAAAAAAGCTAACACCAATAGTAACAAAGTTGTTGCTTTCGCAAAGCAGCAATAATACAAAAACTTAGTCATCAACTGTTCCAAACACCCAAACGATAGTGCTTTACTTTGGAAAGAAATGAGAAAATCTAAAGGTTCTTTTCATCTCCCAGGTCCTGTCTTGATCGAAAACGATAAAATCTATAAAACAAACGAGGAGAAAGTTGAATTATTTGCTGACACTTTCGCAGCAATGAGTCAGACTGAGCATCTGCCTAAAGAAGAGCAAGAACGAAGAAGAACTATTAAAAACGAAGGGAGAAACATTGAACCACATGACAATGACAACAACACGGGTATATATTAATAAAAATCTTACAATGGAGGAGCTTCTGTATTCACTTCGCCGACTAAAATCAGGTAAAATTGCGACAGGATTTGATCCCATTTCTTACAACATGATAAAACATTTTCCACAATGCTTTTTGAAAAAAATTATTAGAGTTCTTCCAATTATGCTGGGATTCTGGAAAGCTACCAATGGGTTGGAAGAAAGCAACAGTTATACCTACCCATAAACAAGGAAAATCAAAAAGAAAATCTTCTAATTTTCGACCCATTTCTTTAACTTCTCACACTGGAAAACTTTTTGAAAGGATAATGAAATTCAGATAAGAACATTTCCTTGAAAAGAATGGGATTTTACCAATATTTCAAGCTGGTTTCAGAAAAGGAAGAGGTGTCACTGATCATGTTAGTCTTTTATCTTCACAGGTCAAAAAAGCCTTGGCTAAGCGACATTCCACTTTAGCCACGTTTTTTGATATTCATAGAGCGTACGATTCCGTTTGGCATTTTAAATTATTGTCCAAAGTTCATGAAACTGGGATTAAAGGTCCTTTCCACATGTTTTTACAATTATTTTTATCTGGGAGAACGCTACAAGTAAAACTAAATGGTGTGCTGTCAAGTACAAGATATGTTAACATGGGTGTCCGTCAAGGAAGTGTAATTTCTCCAATCCTCTTCTCATTGATGCTTTATGATCGTAATCAGATTAACACGAAAGGGGCAACTTTAGCTGCTTATGCAGATGATATTGCAATGTGGAAAAATGTAAATTGTAATTTTACAAAAAACAAATCAAGCGTAATAAAATTGTTGAACAGTTTCAATTTGCAGTCAGCAAACTTGTTAATTATTTGAATTCAAACGGTTTTAACTTATCAACTGACAAATCGGTTTTTATTATATTTACAAAAAAAAAAAAAAAAAAAAATTTAAAGGTAGGGACGCTGTTAAAGTAAAAATAGGTGATTCTTTCATTTTTCCAAGTAAGCAAGTAACATTTCTAGGCGTTATTTTTCACTGTAAATTGTTTTGGAGTAAACATATAAATTATCTCGTGGAAAAGGCAAGAAAGAAAATTGCGTTACTGCGAGTCTTAACTGGAATGCCTCTAATAAATTATGGATCTAATCTTATCCATGTTGCCTTAGGGACAGTTCGTTCGATTGTAAGTTATGGTCAAGAAGTATTTTTTACCGCACCAAAGACAGATTTACATAAGTTAACTAGTATTGATTCCTTAGCACTTAAAATTGCTTTGGGGCTTCCAAGATGGGCATCAATTGATATGACTTACAGAGAGGCAGGAATTTTGCCTTTAAATGAACATATGATGCTCTGTGCTTGTAGCTACTCAGCACGAGCAAGAACAGTCCCTCACTCAGTTACTTCTGAACTTGATGAAAGCACCTAGAGAGATACAGAATAAAAAAAAAAGCATATATATACTTCGTTGTCTGATTATGTGTCTCCTCTTTTACATGCATGCGACTTTTCTCTTGACAACATTGTTAAAATCGCCAAATACCCTTCCCCCCTTTGGTTGATGAAGCAAGCAGATATTTTCTATTCCTATGGAAATATTACTAAAAATGAGAATCCACTTTTGCTTGCTTCTCTTGTTAAAGAATTTATTTACACTGAATATGAATCTTATCTGCATATTTTCACTGATGGTTCAGTTTCGTGTACTTCTGAGGTTGGTGCTGCTTTCGAGATACCTTCCCTTAACATTGAAAAAAAGATTTCATATTACCAAAGGTTTTTCTATTTTCAGTGCTGAGTTATTTGTTCTTATGAAAGTTATTAATTTCATTCTTGATATGCAAGTCTTACCAGAGAGAATACTGATTTTATCAAATTCCAAGTCTGCTTTAACGGATTTACACCTTCAAAATACGTCAAGTCGTCCTGATCTC
>CM065736.1:3250388-3257888 GCA_033310375.1 Conus canariensis | reverse complement strand
TACTACCTCTATAGACAACAAGGTGCGAACCACTCAATAGGCCGAAGCCTTCCATTCATTCCTCAGAACAAAGGACGACGGAATGGTCGCTGTACTCTGCCTGCAGGCTGACGGTCACCTACCCGTGACGGTCACCTGACACGATCGCCTTCCTTTCAGCCCCACTGGAGAACCCACTGAATAGCCAGTGCTCAAAGTGGACACTCTCGACTACCCAGGTCGGCATGTCGGCATGTTCTTGTTACTACCCCCCTAGACATGCGAAACACTTGCCAGTAATTGTCTCTCCTTCAGTATACGACTCGGGGTATCCCCCTCTGGTGATGCCTGAGTTCACACACTTGAAGAACCCAAGGAACTTGCTCTCAACAACAGCAAAACTCCCCTTAATTTGCCTAAATGCTCGAGAACATTTGGCCGACTCATGACACCCCCGTACCTAAGAATGTTGTTCCAATCAACATTTCCTCCAGGACGAATGTTCTCAAATTGGATAAAACAAACTCAGTTGCATGGGTCAATATAACAGTACTACCCCTATGCTTCAAGACATCACTTCCATCAACATCTCTAACATGGATAATGTGCTCAATTAAAAACAATAAATCAATCAAATAGTCCATTGAATCACTCTTCAGTCAGTCATAAACGACTGTGCACAACATTTAACTCAAAACTGGCTCACATATAATCAAGAACTCTCTCTATAGCGTTAGCTATTAGCATGTCCATACATATTAATTAAATCATTCCATTCACTTCTAATAATAGCACAGCCATGATTAACCCAAGATTCAAATTCAGGTGTGTGGCCTACTCTGCTAATCCAGATTCAAATTCAGGTGTGTGGCCCAGCCTACTTAACATCAAAATCAGATTCAGGCGTGTGGCCACAATCTGCCCACACGGTCTCACACACAATATGCAAATCAAACATTTATCCTATTTTCACAACTTAACGACATTTTCACACCTTACCGAGCTGTGACAAAATACCATGAGCAAACAGATATCAACCAGAAAAATCAAATCATAACACGTGAGCACGTACTGATCCCCGCTCCATAATGGGCAATGAACAAAAGCAACACATACAGGTAAACCTATATCAAAAAAATGAAAAATAATACATGAACATAGGCTCAACCACGCCCTATACTGGGCAATCAAAATCAATAACACAACTGGCCAGCTACATTATTTACACGGTAGCTGTCCGTAACAGATGACTGCTCACACCATCACCACAACAACAGCAGCCCGTAGGCATTGCTCCTACCATTGTTCCACTTCTGTTGCTCACACTACGACGGCAACACCCCGAAGGCATTACTCCAACCCTCGACCTACTTCTACCCCTCTCAATCTTGACTGCCGTTTGCGGCTCGCCAATAGCGCCTGGGGCAGATGGTTTGCGCATTCCAGGCTTTACAAGAGAGTCAGCACACCTTTCACACATTTTAGTCCTTAAAGGAGCGCGTGAAAATCTGCGCGATCCACTTCTAGCCTGTTCGGCAACATCTCCCTGGCATTCAGTCCCCTTGGCTTTAATTGCCTCAGGGTCTGTTGTTCGCAAATCACGTGAACTGGGCTGTCGCGCCCATTCACTGCGACGACGATCATCTCCCCTTTTCAAAATGTTAAGAGATGATCCCTCACTCATCTTATCCGAACCGATTTTTTTTCTGTGTGGAACTTCCTTGGTTCGAATCCCACTCAGTGCCTATGCCCACTGCTTTCTGGGCCTTATTTCCTTCTCCCCTTTTCAACACTGGCTTGTCTGCTCCTATGAGCTGACTATCGTTGGCAGTTTCTAACGATAGCTGGTCTCCTTGACCTTCTTGCCATGCGTTAATACAGCCTCCCTGGTTCCAGCCCAGCTGCTGGTTCCAGTTACTCTGTGGTCTGTCTTGGCCCCGACCCTGAGGTCCGCCACCGTGGCTCCTACATTTCTGACTGCCACGGCAACGCCAACAACGACTTGAACCACCACTATGGCCACCATGGCCTACACCACCGCCACTACGGCCACCTCCATGGCCCACGGCACCCCCACTGCGACCTATTTCATGGTCCACTGCACCACCACCACGGCCACCCTCATGGTCTAAGGTAGCTCTACTACCCGCGGCGCCTGTGCACTTCACCTGCCTTCTGTTTACTTTGTTGTAGGAGTTCCTACCCTGCACTACCCTTCCTTTCCCTCCTTGACTGGCAGCCTGGTTAGGCTTCGGGAGGATATACCTACCCCCTAACAAAGCTGGATAGGGAAGATTGTTTTGCACTGCTGCAGTGAGAGTACTCCTGACAAACTCTGACTCTACTTTGACACGGGCCAAAGGTAGCCGATTAATTCTTCCATCTGCATATCGCACGCAGGTGGTTTCCCCGGTATAGTCTGTCTCTCTCACAAAACCGGGCTCTACCATTGCCGCTAGAGTCAGTCCTGTATCTAACAAGCAGGTCACCGGCTTCCCGTTTACTACTGCCCTAGTAGTTGGTGGTGGTACTCTGCCTTCCTGTTGAATTGTATCAACAGCAACAACTGAATGTATTCGCAGTCCGCTACATTCCTTGGCGATATGACCCTCTCGCCCACACTTAAAACATGTGCGTTTCACCCTGACATTCTCTTGAGTCCCACTGTTGCCACGGGACTTAGAATTCGCCTCTACTTGCGATTTCGCCTCCTTACTGTATTGAGTCGGCGACTCACTCTCTGACTGTGTGGTCTGCGCATTACGGAACAAGCAGTTTGTTCCCTCCAAAACATAGCGCTGATCATGGGCAGCTTCATACCTGTCTGCGACTTTCACTAACTCTTCTAAGCTTTTTATTTCTCTTTCTGCCAAGAACACAGTGAGATCTCTCCGATAAGTGGACAGGATTTGCTCTCTAACGATCTCTTCCCTCAAAGATCTAAAAAGTTTGTTCAATGTTTCCTAACCTTATCCATTTATCAAAGAGAGCCCTAAGCCGATAAAGGAACTGTACGTGTGTCTCACCTGATTTACGAACGGTTTCTCTGAACAGTTTCCTATACCTATCGGCGGTTACCTGGTACCTCTGAAACAAAGCATCGCGCACCGACTCATAATCTGTCTGTTTTTCCGGTGGTAAGCAGAAAAAAGCATCCCTAGCTTTGGGTGTCAGCAGCGCAGACAAATTTGTGGCCCACCGTTCTTCGGTAAGCCCTGATCTTTGGCAATCCTTTCAAATTGCGAAATGAAATCCTCTAAATGGTCCGGATTATCATCAAACTTTGGCATATTGATCAAGGGACTGACATGTGGTGCAAAGTTCGCTTGGGGTTTTGCGTCCACGTCCCGTTCTTTCTCCAACTTTAATTTTTCTAACTCAAACTGCCTTATCTTCTCTCTTTCTCTTTCCTCTCTTTCCTCTTTCTCCCTTTCTCTTTCCCGTTCTCTTTCTCTCTCCTCCTTTTCCCGTTCTCTTTCTCTCTCTTCTCTTTCCCGTTCTCTTTCTCTCTCTTCTCTTTCCCGTTCTCTCTCCTCCTTTTCCCGTTCTCTTTCTCTCTCCTCCTTTTCCCGTTCCCTTTCTCTCTCTTCTCTTTCCCGTTCCCTTTCTCTCTCTTCTCTTTCCCGTTCCCTTTCTCTCTCTTCTCTTTCCCGTTCTCTCTCTCTCTCCTCTCTTTCCCGTTCCCTTTCTCTCTCTTCTCTTTCCCGTTCTCTCTCTCTCTCTTCTCTTTCCCGTTCTCTTTCCTCTTTTTTCTTTCCTTCTTCCCTTTCCCTTTGTATTTTCTGAGCCTCGATTACACGGGGCCAGTTCTCATCTACATATGCCTTCAGTTCCGGACCCTTTAGTCCTAAAGCTTTTCCTTCTTCTATGAGGTCCATCTTTTTCAGCGGACCCATTGTCTCAGCACCCTCTTCAGTCGACATTTTGAAGCTATCTAACCCTCGATCAGCTAGCTAATACAACCACAGTAACAAGCGAGATATCCACACGATCACTCGTAAATAAAGCGATCAACTAGTTGTGCTACACACAGTCAACCTCAATAGCAACCAAATCAAGCAAGTTCAAACAACTGGCACAGTCATGAAAAGAGATCAAAACAATCAACCATGACTAACGTCTTTCCCGGTAAGAAAGAAAAAAAAATCTAGGTTTCCACAATTACGACAAATTTCAAATCCTTTAGCAATTGAACAAACCCAGAAATCAAAATCACTTATGACTCATTTATGTTCATCCCGGACGACAGTCCCCAATTTGTGACGGGTCTCCGACGCTCCCCCTCGTTAATAAAATATGATTTTCATATTCAGGGATGCAGGGGGTTATAGACAGAAGTATTTACGCTTCCACAACCAAAATGCGCTCTCGCATAGGCACACGCGCTCTGTCACTCACATCGGGCCCGCACAAAGGTGACGGGAAACCAATAACATTTCATAGAAAGTAATAAACTTTTATTTAACTTGACTCCGAGCCCCCACCCGTCACTACACAACACACTTATCTGTATCATACAACAATGTAAACATCATACAGACAATCTCATAAATCGCATCCCCTGTTCTTCAGTTATTCTTACTTTGCCAGGAAAGACAATATTCCACTATCCTGTTTGCACACTTATAAACTTAAGAGCAAATAAAACGTCCATAACTTGCCAGCATTCCTCGGTTGACCGTCAGTTTCTCTCCTCCCACTGTGCGACTACGAACTGAAGCTGCCACACTGTTGTGTCCTCCCGATTGGCCAAATCCCAGTTGGGGGACACTGGCAACGTAGCTTGAGTCGCACCCTCAGACCGAGTCTCCCGGACTCCACTGCACTTCGCCCTCTCCACGGAAAGGGCTCCTGTCGGCCTCTCCCACAGGTCTTCTCTGGCTGCAAACACCCCACCGTTGTCTGGCAGCTCCCTGTCTAGGCTCCAACAGGCTAACACGTCTTGCTGTCGACCGTCCCCACACGGGAGACAATTCTTCTCGTCGTCGGCTCCGAGGCTACAGCAACCTCCACTGTCTTACGTCCCCACCCAGGAGACAACGAGGCGACAGCAAGCCTCTGCTTCACGCTGTATTTTCTTGAGCCCTCAGCAAGACGGGCGAGTTCACTTTCCCTTAAGTGAGTCACACACTTCCTGGTTTTCCAAGCTCCTTATATTCATTCTCAAAGAAAGAGAGAACCCGACTTTAGCTGGTTCAACCAATGGAATCACTGGCACACACCCCTCACACGATTTGTACCAATAGATCCCCAAGTTATTTTTATTCCGCCAATGGAATCATTAGTCACCTACACATACACACACAACAGCTGCTAGCGCCAACAAAGACTTGGGTACCAAGCACTTAATGCCTGACCTCCTATTCAACTCATGTTCGATTCCCCGAAGCTACCCATTGTACTAACAGCCTGGACTTCTCTACCAGCCAGGACTGATGCTTCAAGTAGTTACTACCTCTATAGACAACAAGGTGCGAACCACTCAATAGGCCGAAGCCTTCCATTCATTCCTCAGAACAAAGGACGACGGAATGGTCGCTGTACTCTGCCTGCAGGCTGACGGTCACCTACCCGTGACGGTCACCTGACACGATCGCCTTCCTTTCAGCCCCACTGGAGAACCCACTGAATAGCCAGTGCTCAAAGTGGACACTCTCGACTACCCAGGTCGGCATGTCGGCATGTTCTTGTTACTACCCCCTAGACATGCGAAACACTTGCCAGTAATTGTCTCTCCTTCAGTATACGACTCGGGGTATCCCCCTCTGGTGATGCCTGAGTTCACACACTTGAAGAACCCAAGGAACTTGCTCTCAACAACAGCAAAACTCCCCTTAATTTGCCTAAATGCTCGAGAACATTCGGCCGACTCATGACACTCTTACTCTGCCATAACCAAATGTGTATAAAAGCCTTTCGTGTTTCCTCAAATGTATCGGACAAGTATTTATTTCTGCGGCATATTCATCAGTTTTAAGGTTTATTCACAGTTGTTTTCTGAATACATTGCACAATGGAACACATTCAGTTTGTAGAGAAAAAAGAACCATTTCATAGAAGATCGTTTAACTTTTCAAATGCCAAATCATCTTTGATCTGTGTATCAATTCCTACAATTATAATGTTCTTTGTCTGTACTATAATATTCTTAGTCTACTGCTGCAGCTGATGCTGCTTCGGTGATTGCTACTGCTACTACTACTACTTCTGCAATCACTACTTCTACAACAACAACAACAACAACGACAACAATAACAATATCGACAACAGCCATAACTACTACTACCACCACTACTACTACTGCCATTACTACTACTACTACCACTACTACTACTACTACTATTACTACTGCTGCTGCTGCTGCTGCTGCTGCCGATGTTGGTGGTGCTGCTACTTTGAGTACTTACGCTGCTGCTGATTTTGCAGTTTATAGTACTTCTACTGCTGCTCTAGCTACCAAACTACTACTACGACTGCCGATGCTACTTCCACTGCGACTCGTTGTTGTTGTTGTTGTTGTTGTTGTTGTTGTTGTCGTCAATATAATGCAAAGCTAGAGAGAGTGAAAGAATGATTTTGATATCACACACACACACACACACACACACACACACACACACACACACACACACACACACCATAAGACTGCCTTCACTTTGTATTTCTCTCGTTTGTTTATTTGTTCTTTTCATTATTGAGGGCCGGATCCAGGAGGGGGGGGGGAGGGGTGCTTTGGTACTACAGCACCCCCCCCTCCCCCTTGGCAAAAAACAACAACAAACTCTCGGCTCACCCCCAGTCCCTCTTTCCCTCTTTCCACTGTACCCTCATATTAAACACAGTACCAAATTGATAAAACGCTGGACCCCGACCTAAAACATTTACCAGCACCCCACCTTAAAAACTCTGTGATCCAGCCCTGGTGTTTACTGGGGTTTTTTTGTACAGCCCTACTGACACTACGATGTACACACTTACAGCCTGAAAACTTTTGATTCAATGTCATCAGATACACACTCTCAATGTCCTTCACTCTCAATGTCCTTCACTCTCAATGTCCTTATTCAAAATCTGTGTAGGTGGCAAACAATAAAGACATATACCAACTCACACACGAATGCGAAAACAAATAACCTCCACTTTACCATACAGCACGCTTCAAAAATAGCGCTGAACCAAACGGAAACTTTCATCTTCTGTGAGGGTGGCGTAACAATGTTGGTCTGCTCATGGTGCGCCTGTGTGTGTGTGTGTGTGTGTGTGTGTGTGTGTGTGTGTGTGTGTGTATGTGTGTGTGTGAGACAGAGAGAGAGAGAGAGAGAGAGAGAGAGAGAGAGAGAGAGACAAGACAAGACAAGACAAGACAAAACAAATAATTTAATGAACCGGGCCATCTGCCCATGTCAAAGGGAACGGGGGGGGGGGGGGGGGGGGGGGATAAAGTCAAAAGAGAATGTCATGGGTGTCTAAAATACAAAGCACTGACATGGGAAGTCGAGGGAGGGGGGAGGGGAAGTAGGG
>CM065736.1:3207888-3245388 GCA_033310375.1 Conus canariensis | reverse complement strand
TTGTTGACACAAACGATTTGTTGACGATCTTCTAGGAATGATGTTATCAGTTGGAAGGTATTTCCTTTTATACCATATAATAAAAGCTTCCTGCATAACAGTTTGTGGTCAATTACATCAAAAGCCTTTGCAAAATCAACAAACAGTGCGCCACAATATTTATTCTCATTAACACTGGCTAGCCATTGATCTACTAGGTTTGTAAGCGCTGTATGACAAGAATGATTTTTCCTGAATCCTGATTGATTTTTATTTAGTAGGTTGGAGGAGTCAAAATGGTGGCAAAGATGTTTATTTATGTGTTTTTCCAAGGGCTTGGACAGAACTGGCAAAATGGATATAGGTCTGTAGTTGGATGGTTCAGATTTGTCTCCAGATTTGAAAATGGGTATTACTTTTGCAACTTTGAACTGAGCGGGAAAGTGACATTTATCAATGCATAAATTGTAAATGTAGGTAAGAGTTTCGCATATAACAGGTGCTGATAGTTTCAGTATTTTTCCATCAATCCCGTCAAGTCCGCGGCTTCCTGTCTGCTTCAATTGACATAAAGCTTGGCAAACATCACTAACTGTCATAGGCGGAACTGGTGTTGCTGAACGAATGTTCATAGCATTGCAGAATTTTTTTAATTTTTGTAATTCATTTGAGTCAGTATTCTTTTCTTTGACAATGTGTTCTGCAACTGTTGTAAAGTGTTGGTTGAGTTCATTTGTTGTTATGCTGGTAATGGGACTTGTCTTTGACTGTGAAGTTTTATTCGTAAGTTCATTTATTGCTTGCCATATGGACTTCGAATTTTGTTTGTTGGCTACAAGTTCACGAAAAAAATTCATGTTTGCTGTCCGTTTGAGTGAATTGACTTTATTACGTTGCCTTTTAAATCCATCCAACTTCCCTTCTGCTTCAAGCAGATCGTCGCGTAAGAAACAAGCAGCTTGTATTTCATCAGTCATCCACTTTGGTTGTGCACTATGTTTAACTCGACGCGTTTTGAATGGCGCATGCTTGTCATAAACAGAATTAAACGTGTGTAGCCAATACTCAAGCGCTTTCTCTGGATCAGTATAATTATAAACATTTATAAAGGGGGAATTCATGAGGTCAGTGAGAAAGGTATCTTCGTGGAAGTGTCCAAAAGATCTATAAGTGATGTGTTTGTGGCCAGTTTTAGGAATTTTGATTCCACTTCTTTTCCACGTAATGCATACTGGAAAGTGGTCGCTGCATCCATTCAAAGGCACACATTTCTCAATGACGTTTTATGGTTCAGAAAGATAGATGTGGTCAATTAATGTTTTGCTAGTGAGTGTTACTCTGGTTGGCATGTCTATAATTTGGGATAAGTTGTATGAGGTGGTCCTATCTGACCATGATGTTTGGCCCTTCAATAGATCAATGTTGAAATCACCTAAAAGTATTAATTCTGTGGCATCAAGCGATGCTGCATCCATCATGGCCGTAAACTTGTCCATCCAACCAGCATTTTCCGCTGGGTTTCGATATACAAATCCTATTTTGATGGGTTTTGTTCTCTTCAACTTGATTACTAACCAAACTGCTTCAATTCCAAAACTTTCAAGATCATACAAACGTTGGGCATTTAATGTTTCATGAATGTAAAGTAATATGCCTGTAGATTTGGATTCGGTGGGATCTCTGCGTACAATATTGTAGCCAGAGATTAAGACAGTGGCATCAGGGACAATATCTGAAAGTCTTGATTCAGTGAAGCCAAATATATGAAAGGGTTTGTCTTGATTATACAGTATAGTGGGTACCTCCTGTAACTTGTTTTGTATATGGTTTATATTAAGATGTCCAATACGTAGTCCGTCTTCCTGTGGCCACTTTGAAGATGATTGCACCATTTGTGCAACTAAAACAAATATAGCAAAGATACACTTGAATACAAACTCAATGTGTCCGTATGGTATACACACACAACAACTATCTTCAATTCAAAAGGATAATGAAAATGAGAAACAAGCAAGTCAAAACTACAAATAAGTGTGATACAGCACACTTACACACCAAATCCAACGATGCTCAATGAAAAAGGATAATGAATATGAAAAAGCACAAAAGTTAAATTCACAAAGTTACGTAACACGCTTGTGGCAAGTGTCACCGAAGCTTTATCTACACCACAGGAGGTTTCTGAGCGTGCTCACACACCATTCAGGTACAATAAAACTATGATATAAAAGTCTTGCTTTCTTCAGAAATGCTAATAATGTAGTTCGCAACCACTTTTTCTTCTCAGCTTATCAGATGGTCGGCAGATTCGGAATTACACAGTCCACATTGGCAGATGCATTTAGTTCAAACTCTGCACTTTCCACACTAGTGTATATATACATATAGCACACACGCACACGCACACGCACACACACACACACACACACACACACACACACACACACTGATTCAAGTCTAGAACTGGCCATAGTTTGGTGGCATTGGCATGAAGTGTGGCCACTGCCAAAAGGCAGGTGGGAAGCTACGAGGAAAAGAAGGGAAGAACATAGAAGGATACATTGGCGGTGGCATCATGGGTGTTGGTTGTGGAGGCGAAGTGTAGGTCTCTCTACTACCATACGAATTAGTTCCCCGCGTGGTAGTGGGCTTACTGTCCGGTCGTCGGAGTGGGTGGGTGGGGTTTAGAGTGGTGGTAGGGAGGGGAGGAAAGACTTCCGAGTAGTGTGGGTCGGCCGGAGAATGGGGAAGAGTAGGAGGGTTCTCGGGGGTTGAGAGGACTGTGATGTGTGATTGTTTGTTGGTAACATGCGTGGAGTAGGTGAATGGACGGGAGGAGGAACGGAGCGGTGATGCAAGAAGGGGGAAGTGGAGAGACGTCTAGTGGGGCGAGGCCTGTGGTCACTGCCCCTCTTTGTGCCGATGCTGTCTGCCTGTTTCCTAGCAAACAGATTTTCAGCAAGGCGTGCTGTCCCTTTCCTCGTTGGCAGAATGGCATTTTGGTACAATGCCATTCTGGGTGCACCACTGCTGGTGGTGAAGACAGCAGTGTGGTCCCTGTAGTGCACACCCATACCGTCACACACCTGCTGCAGGTTCCTGTTGCTGTTGAGAATGACTGGATTGAAGGGGTGTCGTCCTCTGGCAGGCATGATAGCAGAAGCTAGCAGTGACGCTTTGGGAAAGACCCTCCGGCACTGGGAAAGAAGGTCTTTCCACTTGTCACTGCTGATGGCACTGTCTGCTGAGGCCTTGACTTGTGCACAGTCGTGGATCCCAACATGAACTGCAGCCAGTCTCACGGTAGTTGAGGGTGTCTGGCGACTGAGCCACTCAGTCAGCTGGGTCACTGTCAGGTCACTGACACACACTTTTTGGGGCTTGCTGTTGGGAGGGGAGGATCGGGAGGGATCCACCCCTTTCACTACATCATCCCCAGCAGAATGGTAGTGGTGTCCTTAGTGACACTGACATGTTGGAGAGGGTTGGGGGTGGTGTCCTTAGTGACACTGACATGTTGGAGAGGGTTGGGGTGGTGTCCTTAGTGACACTGACATGTTGGAGAGGGTTGGGGGTGGTGTCCTTAGTGACACTGACATGTTGGAGAGGGTTGGGGGTGGAGGTCTGCTGACTGAGGGACTCAGACACTGCTGTGGAGTCTGCTTTGCCTGCTCTGTGTCCACTGTCAGCATTGCTCTCTGTGGCAGTGGCATTCGGCGGGGTGGGCAATATGGGAGATGATGATTTGGGGGTGGATGATTTGGGGGAGGGTGGTTTGGAGGATGTAGTCTTGGAGGGAAGTTTGTGATTTGAGGAGCGGGGAAGAGGTTTTTGTGTGTTTTGGGCTTGTAAGTGCAGTAACTGAGTGGTGATGGCATCTATGTCAATCTTAAATGTGTGTCTTGCTTCTTGCAGTGCTGCACGAAGGGCTGAAACTTCAGCTTGTAGGGATTGTGTTGTTTGTAAAAACTCTGCCTTGGACACACAGTCATCATGGCAGCAGCACACATCTGGCATGTTCCCTGGCTTTGAAGCTTGGTCACCATCTTTGTCACTGGAAACGCTTTCAGTGTCTGTGGTGGTGTCTCTGCTAACGCTTTCAGTAACTGCCGTGAAAGTGGTGTCTTGTTTGGGAGAGGGGAGGGGCATGACTGAGTCAGGTGGGGCAGGGGTTACAGTGGAGGATGGTGAGGAGGGGGGTGAGTTATCAGTAGAAGTGGGGGACTGTGAAGCCTGTGCAGCACTAACGCCGACTGGAACGGTGACGGAAGATGGGCTCAATGAAGGGGCAGTGGAGGGAGGAGGTTCTGTCACTGGGTGAGAAGAGCAGGCCTTAGCTGGTGAAGGGGGCGGGGAGTGGAGGGGGGATGCTGAGTGTTGGCAGGATGGAGCGGTCAAAGGGCAGTCTGTATCTCCTTCCTCTTCACTGCTTTCTGCCCGTGTAATTGGCGGGATAAGCACACAGCGCGTGTCTTCTTTCACGGTCGCACCAGTGTTGGTCTCATCCACTGCACCCCCCAACGCCTTTCGCGCCGGCCGTCGCTGCTTCCATGTCTGGCACGCACATGTGTGTGATGGAGAGTGGGTCAGAGCACGCAGTCACACCCAGTGTGTGTACAATAGTACGCTGCCTGTTGAACTCCTCATCGACCCACTGTAGACATGCTTTGCCTTGTATAAGAATGGTACCCGTTGTATAGTACACATGTATTTTAAGAATCTTGACTTCCTCTGATCTCATCTCTATGGTAGATTGGCAGAGGTCAGAGGGAATTGGAGAGATTGTAGTAAAGTCTTCAGAGCAGTCATATTCTTTGTGTTGTGCACGGTAATTTTTCCATGTGCATTTCACTCCTTTAGGTATGTATTTCCCCATATACCTGTGATGTAGTGCAAACCTCCAATGGGGCATACATTGTTTAACACATGTAACTGTTTTCTGTATTGGATCAAGCGTATCTGTTATCTGCTCGAGGTTACCCCCGCACACAAATATACCGGTGTCTTGGGTCATGGATCGAGTAGTTGGCCCCATGGCTGGCATCATGGGTGGTGTAACCTACAGCCGACACATCTAACTAGGCCCTACAGCTCCTGCATGCCGCCAGCCGGCACGCACCACGCCATGGCCGGCCTACGGCTGTCGGTTGGATTTTTTGTTTTCTTCTCTAATTACACCACAAAAACGATCTGATGGGTCGGCACTACATTGTGGCCTACATCACATGTACACAGTATTTTTTCGAAATCGATTTTACGTTCTTAACACTTACTTGAGTAAAGAATTCAGTATTTTTCTTGGACTGATGAAGAACAGAGAGAGGAGAGAGAGAGAGAGAGAGAGAGAGAGAGAGAGAGAGAGAGAGAGAGAGAGAGAGAAGAATGTAGGAACTTTACCATCACAAACTTCTCGCATGTGCACATTTGGTGTGATCACAGAAAATTTGACGTGCTCTCAGAAAATCTTGTGTAATAAAATGAGTTCACGGAACGCGGTTGGCCTTCTCTTCTTTTTGTGCCTGAACTGATCTGCCTACTATGAAGACAGTTCAGTTGTTGGCCTGCGCTTGTTTTTTCCCCCACTATTAGATTGTTCGTCTATGTATTTGTCTGACTTTATTCAAGTTTAAAAGGCTGTGCCAGTCTTGAATAAAAGTTACTCTGTGTTAGGTTTTCTTATGGGAGCAAAAAATACCCCACTTGTTTACTGTTCTTCTTTTGTGTCAAGTTCGTGGCCCACACACACACTTCAAATAGAGACACACCCTTTACACAAACAATCTGGGTACTGATAAAGCTGAGCGGCTGTGCTGTCAGCGTAGCTACGAACAGGGTTAGTGTGTGTGTGTGTGTGGGGGGGGGGGGGGGGGGGGGGCGGGGACCACTATAAAATTACGAACTCATTTACGCACAAAATCTCTCTCTACGTAGTCGTCATGAAACGCATTTTTTTGTGCTACGAACATTTTTTAGTTACGAACTAGGTCGTAACCCTTTAACTCTCTAACTCTCTAACCTCTAACATTGATATTAAAGACGAAGTTGATTTCAAACGGAGAGAACTGTATAATAGGCATTCTGGCTCACCCAGCTCCGCCCAGCTCCAACCGGCTGAAGCCGGTTTCGCTGTTGCTCCGCCGGCTTACCCAGAATGCCTATTATACAGTTCTCTAATAGTAAACACTTTACAAACATACATAATGTGTAGGATTATCTGTTTTTAACACTAATTTAGAAAACTTTTGAGACTTTAGTTTTTGCTTAATCCTTCGTTTTTCTTGATCGTCTTCAATAACATCATTTTCACGCATACATTCATCAAATGCGTCTCTGTCTTTCATGTGGAATAAAACTACAGTCTTTAACTGTTCTCTAAAGTCTTTTAAAACTGAGTTATATTTTTGACATAAAATCCACACACTTATCCCAGCATGTCTTCCACTGAAAGCCAGTTTCGGCCGAACAGTCATCTATAATAAATAATGTCTGCGTTCCCCCAAACAGTCTGTACTACCAGTCGGTTGACTGTCAGCTTTTTTGCAAGGCCAAGACAACACAATTATAACGACGCAGTAAGTCAGCAGGCCGAGCGTCCTGTTTACAAACTGTGTGCCTCCCTATCAATAAAACACGCCTCGCGCGCCTACTGCGTTTCACCGGGCTCGCGGCGCGCTTTGTCACAAATGTTCTTGAACATTCTCGAATGGGAAGCCACCACTTCGCTGTTTTCAGTGTGCGTGTCGGTTTGTTGGTGTGTGGGGTTTACGACTTAACACAGACAAGAGGCCTTTGTTTACACAGAACACAGCACACAGTCAGTTAGTTGACAATGTACATACCTTCGTCACATCCAGTCAGCTGCCACACCGGCGTGGGTTTTTAGAGCAGCATGTATCTTTGGCGTCAACGCGATGGCTTGTGTAATAGAAATTGTCAGATTTGAGAGTTCTTAGTTTATTAATCCAATAGGTCTGTCCGCACAGCGGGCGTGCGCTAACACGTTCTTTGCTATAGCGTGAGCTGCCTCTTTCTCTGTTCTTCATCGCGCTTAACTAGTAGTTGCAGGCCAGCCCGACAACGAATCACTACACAGCGCCCACGCACATCCTGTTCAGTCACAAAGCAAGTGGCTGACATATCAAATGACAAGTGGTCCTACCAGTTCCACTTTTCGCCCCAAGTCCTTAATTAAGTCACCCCAAGTCCTTAATTAAGTCACCCCAAGTCCTTAATTAAGTCACCCCAAGTCCTTAATTAAGTTCTTAATTAAGTCACCCCAAGTCCTTAATTAAGTTACCCCAAGTCCTTAATTAAGTCACCCCAAGTTCTTAATCAAGTTACCCCAAGTTCTTAATCTAGTTCTTAATCAAGTTACCTTAAGCTTTTAATCAAGTTACCTCAAGTTCTTAACTTAAGTTACTTTAAGTTTTTACTTAAGTCATCCTCTATGTACAACCAAGTTCTTATTCAAGTCAATTTATAATTATTTATTAAGTTCTTGAAATATTATTCCATCTGAAATGGATCAAAATGATCTTTTGTTGTTGGCGGTTCTGGCATGCTTTTTTGTTTGGCTTCTGTATTTAGTGGTTGAGATTTTTTTGACTGCTTTGGTTTTTGCTGGCGTTGTTTATATATTTTAACCGTAATAACCACCCCCAGCAGCAATGCCGCCAAAAATGACAATTGTTTTAAGTTCAATATTCCATAAAGACTTTGGTGTTGCAGGCCTTGAATCAACTTGTGTATTTACAGCTGGCATTGAAACAACTGTTGGCGTTGGCGGTGTTATGTTTTCATTATGAGTTATATTCTGTGATTGCAACATTAATTTTTTTTGTTTGTTCCACTCTGCTAATTTTTTTCCTGCTGCAACACGCCCAGGATGAGGAGGCTTTTTACTGGTCACTTTCTCCACCTGATTCAATGTTTTCTGATTCTGCTGATTTTCTGGCTCGGTCATTTTGAAGGGAAACAAAATCTATATGATTAAAAGTAATTAATCCCATGATTAATGGCGATAACAATGTTCCAAATCTGTAATATAGATCACATCCTAGAGACTCTAATGACTTTGTTAAAACGGGATCCTGTGTTAAATCATACATAAAATCTTGTTCAGAATCAATGGGAGCAAATCTACTAACTAGTTTAGTGTACAAACTAAGAACCGTTTGCCCAACACTTTTTACCATTCTTGACCCCAGTTGCGCTTCATACCTGTTGTGATACTTTACAATGTCTTGCGTCGACATCTGTTGAATCTGTTCTATGCTGAATTCATTTCCAAGGTACTGTTTTGTTTTTCCACACGCCGCCAAAGAATACAGCCTTTCCTTTTGGCGCATAATAGCTTGGTCATCAACTTGATCATTTGTAAGTTCAGGAAGTAAATCATCGCAGTTCATGTTTTATTAATGAATAAATATTATTTTATTTTTTAAAAATGAGCACCGAAAAAACTATTACTAACCTTGTATACCATTCTGCTGTTATTGGAGGCCTAAGTGTAGGATACACAATGCTTGGTAAAAGCCTGTTAAAAATAAAACCAGCAGATCTTGGCAAACTAGACTTTGAAGACTCAGCAAAGCTGATTGCTGTTATTACAGCTTCATTTGCTACGAAAGATTTTCTAGTTAAGCAAGGAATAATTCCAGACAGTATCAATATGTAAAATTAAAAAAATACATTTATAAAAATGGCTTCACTCGTAATGATGATTGGTGGCGCTGTGGTTAATGCGCTTGCTTTTAGCGGAAGTAATTACGCATTTAGTAAACTACGGGATGACGGCGAGAGAAAAAGACATAACAAAGCTATGGAGCAACTAGCCGCAGCACAAGCTGCGTATGAAAAGCAGAGAATTGAGCAGTTAGATTTTATTAACGATGAACTGAAAAAACAGGGACATGCAGCTTACACATTTAAAGATGTTGACCAGGCAATAAAAGAATATTTTCTAGTAACAGGCAAGCCAATCGAGACATTGCCTCCACCAAAATTCAGCGATTTTTATCAACCATCAGAAAAACAAAAGATGCAAGAAATATTGTTTATTGCCTTTGGCATGACCGTTGTGTATTTTGTTGCACATAATATTGGCTGAATAAAAAATGAACAAGATCTATTATTCGCCAAAAGGATATTGGAAGGGAATAACAGCAATTAAAAAGCTAAGCCAAGCAGCTGGAGTCAGTGAACAAACAGCAAAAGAATGGTTATCTAAACAAGCGATTTGGCAAATTTATCTACCTGCGCCCAAACGAATACAAAGACCACACTTTGTGAATATAACTCCAAACGACACCCATCAAATGGATCTTCTATATTTACCCCATGATACGATTAGACGAAAAAGATTTAAGTACGCACTTACAGTCATTGACATAGCTTCAAGATACAAAGATGCGGAACCATTAACACAAAAGAGTGCTTCTGCTGTTGCTGTCGCTATACAACTGATATATCAACGAGGACCCTTAACTTATCCTCGCATGATTCAAGTCGATGATGGGAAAGAATTTAAAGGTCAAGTAAATCAATTATTGTTAAAACATAGAGTTACCATTAAAAGAGGCATTCCAGGAGTTCACAGATCACAGGGTTTGGTTGAAAACTTTAACAAACAGTTATCTGAAAGACTTTTCTCCTACCAGTATCACAGAGAGCTGATTGACAATTCTCGCAACACAGAATGGGTTAGAAGACTGCCCTCAGTTCTACGTGCAATGAATAATGAAGAATTTAAAGGTCTAAAACCAGTACAAGCAATCAGAAAACAAACAATAAATGTTGTTGAAGGAGAGTCTTCATCAAGCAAACTATTACCATTTGGTTTGAAAGTGAGATACCTTTATTCGCCGGGAGAAGCGGAAGGGGACACTCGCATCAGGGCAACAGATCCAGTTTGGAGTGTTGATCCATATGAGATAAAAAAAATTGTGAAAATGAATCCGCCCGTGTATTATTTACGAGAAACTGACACAACAAAACGACCAGCCCCCCGAAGATCTTTTGTGAAGGAAGAACTGCAGATAATCCCTCCAGACACAGTTCCAGTCGCTTAATTATTTTTTAATTTAAATTAAAATGGCGGCAAGAATGGAAAAGGAAGAATCCTTACATAAAATGGCACTGGAAGCAAGAATGGTGAAGGAAGAGTCCTTAGAAATAATGCGAGAAATATTTGATTATAATCTTGCTATTAGACTAATATTTAAGAAGATTGATCATGCCATGCTAGACAAAACCTCAAATTTTGATTGGGAGCAAGAATATATTAAAAAGATAAAAAAAATTCGAGCACATTTAGCAGTAATGGATAATAATTTGGTTGAATTGGTTGGTGATATATTTAAGCTTAAAGAACTGTTTTAATCTACGCAAATACATTTGGGTTTAAAATGGAAGCTCAAAGGGAAATGGCAGAAATGGCAAAGGAAAAGTCTTTAAAATTAATGCAAGATTTATTTGAGTATCAGTATATCATTAAAGAAGTATTTGAGAAGATTGACAATCCCTGGCTAGAACAATCGCCAGACAATCGCTTTAAACCCCAAAGCTTTTATTTTGATTTTGATTTATGGAAACATGAATATTGTGAAATGACAAAAAAAATTAAAGCACATCTAGCATTAATAAATAATATTAATTTTGCTAAATTAGATGATGATATAATTGAACGTGCGATTGCTGAAAAATATAAGCCTGAAGACATATGATTATACTAATGTTTATTTTGTTCTCCAATGACCAATTGCATATGAATACTCTGGATTAACAAATACTCTTTTTGTGTTAGTGCGGTCAAGAGACCGTTTTGTTACAACTGTTGTGTTAATCTCATGCAGATTAGATCGCAGCTTGTAATTGTCATGATGAAAAGTCTTATTGCCAAACAATGCTTCTTTATAGTTGTCATGGGATATGCTTGACTGCACAGCGCTGCGAGATATTCCCTTTGCTTTTTTAACAACTTTTTTTTGGCTTGAAAGACTGTACATTTTCGACCTTAAACCAACAAACTCCATGATCACATCTCCAGATAATTCATCCTTCATCTTACCTAAAACCTTTTTGTTAACAGTTGAATGCAAAGGTGAATCTTTAGGGTAATCAGATGTGTCGTACCATCCGGCATGCCCTTTTGCTACTTCTAATTCCATGTCTTTATAGATATCTTCAGTAGGGATGTCGATTACAAAGGAATCTGTATCTGTGTACAGAACTCTGGACTCAGGATACAAGGGTTTAAAGTAGTCATAAAGAAATTCTAACATCAAAAGCTTTGACAGCTCTAAAACAGTAAACCCAATAAAAATGGGCTTATCCAATTTGACTTTCTTTTTTTTCATCATTATGCCAAAAAGCTGATCATGAAATCTTCTGAAGTCCTGATAATTAGGTTTTGAAGTCAACTTAATTGCATCGTTCTCTCTGGTGACCAATCTAACATCTTTACGCTTGTGCGGATTCTCCATAGTCTTTCCAAAACAGCTGTTGTTCATCAACTTGAAAAAGTCTTTTTCTGAAGCATCTGCGGATTTAGTTCTGAGATCAGTGTTCTTCATGATGTATGGTTTCATGAACTGTTCTTGATCAAATGCAATTATACGATGAACTGCTGTTAACTTCAAACCATGTCTTAAATAAAATTGGAGAAGTCTGTAATGGCAGACATAATTTTTTTTGTCACGAAGATTAGGCACAAGTTTAGGCGGTTCTGTCATTGCCATCTTTAGACTTTCTGCCGCTAATGGATAGTCATTATGGTAATCATGAAGTTCATGAGGATATTCTAAATCAACTTCTAGAATGAAACCTCTTTTACGATCAGCTTCTAGAGTAGGTAGCCATTTTAAAAACTTTTGAATGTCTTTGAGTCCTGTGTACATTTTAAAGTTACGTAATGGAAGTGATTGCGCCATTGCCCATCCATACAGATTGTTTGCATCTAAATACATAAGATAGTTAGACCTTTTACTTGGATCATAGTCATCCAAGTATTTGTTGTTTGCTTTACAGTAATGGTGCGACGCCATACTGATTCCCCCACGCAATCTGTTTTCAATCATCTGAAGCATTGGCAGGTCAGACAATAAATCAATTTGTACTCCAGTAAATTTTAAGAAAGCGTCCCAGCTCATCCCAGGCGCAGAAATATAATGCGCAGGATCCAGGCTGTAATGTTTCATGCAGGTCTTCCTATAATTTTCAAAGACGTCCGCCAACAAACAGGTATCCGCCATTAAATAGGAATCATGATAGTCTCCCATCGTTTTACACTCTAACTTCTGCCACGCATCTTGAGCATAAGAATAATCAGAATCACTGATGTCCTTTCCTCTAAGACTACTAAAGAACGCGCCTTTAGGTGGAAGGGCTGGGTTATCAAACCTTTCCCAACTGTTCATGTACTCATAAGGATAAACGCCCTTTCTAACAAGAGTTGGGTCAAAATATTCTTCTGTTATTGGGCAGGACTTTAAGGATCCTGCCAGTGACTCTAAACTCCCCATCAGGTGTTGCATAGAGTCGTAGAAAGACATGTTATTTAAAGTGAAACACATGTACTTTTCTGATGACTGTGCAATGCATGACACCCTAAAGGCGCTAGTTACTGCTTGCATTATAAGGTGAGAGTCGTAACCTCGCAAGTTGTGAAAGAATATAGGAAGTCTCCAAGTCCTAGGATCAAACTTTAGTTGAAGATTGCAATTGTTATGCGCTGCTCCTCTAAACTTTCCGCTAATGTGATCATGGTCTCTTACTGTTGGATTTAAACTTTTAGGTGTTAGCTCTAAACCACAAATCCAACAGTGAGTGGCTGAGTCATAGCGATCTTGATCTTCGGGGGTCATCTTAAGATCGGATAAGAATAGATTATTAGAACAGGCATTACGAACTTCTTGCATGCGTTTTAAGAAATGTTTTGCTGCATGTGGTCCTCTGTATAATTCTGGCTTTGAATGGACGCCATCCGACCTGACAACAATGAAGGCAAATGAACAAATCTGGTGGTTATTCATTATAACTGTTTTTGGTAAATGTTTTGGAGCTGGCCCCTCATAAGGAACAATAAGCGACTCGAAGTCTGTGTAAACAACATATGGAGACCTCTGGAGTTTTTTGTAATTCTTAAAACAAACCTTACTGCCTTCTCTCGGCGTAATTAGTTCTGTATTGCAGCCAACTGGGCTGAGACAATGTTTTACATGTTCGCTCGCAGCTTGAACGGACGGAATTCTTGTTAAACATTTTCTACAAAATTCTTGTTTGCTATGTTGTTTTGTAGTATGCACTAGTAATCTACTCATTGTGCGTATTAGAGTGTAGTGCAACCCATTAAGGCTTTGCATTAGGAGTAAGTCTACATGAGTTTTGGTTGGTTCGCCTATTGTTGGACTGTTCTTTGACACTCTAATTGGCAGAAGGTTGGTTTCTTCAGACCATGTGTAGACATTAACAGTTATTGGTGGATTTTGTTTTTCAAACTGATCAATTTTGTCTACAGCCATAGGAAATTCAAGACCGTTAAAGTTAAGATCATTGGCCCACTGTAAATAGTTAGATACTCTCTCTGCATTTTTGGCAACGTGATGCAGCCTAGCAAGAACGCACCACATAAAACATTTGTCGTCTGAATTTTTTATGTTCAAAACTGCTTTCTTTGCAACTAATGTTGGAGGCAGTGGAATGTAAGACTTGCCTACAATCGGCTCATACTTAGCCTGTCTTAATCTGATGTCTAGGACTTCACCCTCTGACCAACCAGAGCCTCTCATTTTAGCTGCTTCAGAGGCTTCATTAAACTGTGTAAGAAGTTGATCTGCCCAACCGGGTGTTAAGTCATTATAAGAAAGAATAGTCTGCTGTTTAGTTGAGACCCAGACTTCTAGATTTTCTTCGTTTATTGTTATATAGTCAATTAAAACAACTACCCTTACTTTAACTGGAGGGTTTATTGTTAGTTTACTTGGAACTTGAGAAATAGCATGTACAACGCTTGCCTGCACGTTCGTTGGATCAATAACTTCTAAAACGACCTCATTTAAAGCTTTTGACAAACGCTCTTCCTCGAGCATTGCTTCAAACAATTCATCTGAACCTTCATATATCTTATCCATGCTGAGTTTCTTTTCTAACTCAAAATATTTATTTAAATTAAAAAAAAATACTTAGTCAGAATCAATATCAACGGTCTTTTTGTGCTTGGACTCGTAAACTAAAGTATAAACGCCCTTTGGTGTTGTTAATGTGAGCTGTTTAGAACAGAGTTTAATGTTTCGTTTACTTTTTTTAAACATTCCTTTTTTATCTGGTCGGTGTCTGGTTGTTGAGAAAAAGTTGCCCTTGCCTTTCTTTGAAGATCAAACTTTTGTCTTTTGTAGTCCTCAAAATCAGCCTGTAGGCGACTAAATTCTTCATCCGTGATGTTTGAGTCAGCAAGTGCTTTATTTATTGTCAGTTTGAAGGAACTAAGTTTAGCTGTTATTAGTTGAACCATAGCTGTGTGCTTTTGGAGTTTAGCTTTTATTTTTTTGCTGACAGCACTTACAGCTAATGAACACAGGCCAAGAGTTAAAGAAAACCACCTAGAGGTAAAGCTGCCGGCGCACCTACGCCTGTTGCTAAGAGACCTACACTTGTTCCTGCTGATAGAGCACTAGCGGTCATGCTCCAGTATTAACATATGTAACAGCATTAAAGACAGCAGAATACCTTCGTTTGGTTTTACTGTATTTTGAAAGGTCCTGCTCTAGTTGGGTTTGCATTTGTGTTATGTTTGTTAATCTGAAAGTTTTTATGTCTACAGCAACAGAGTTCTCTTCTTTGGGCACTTTTGGATAAACCTGAACAGACATGCTTTTTTTAAAAAATAAAAATAATTTAGTATTGGATATCTTTTAATCTGTTATCTTGAATATTCAGCTGCGCATCATATATTAAAAACAAATGTACATTAAGTGGTTTATCACTCTCTTTTTCTTTATCAATTTGGATGTTTATTACGTCTTTAACTGTTCTCCCACTCCCATGCAACTGATTATCCTCTGTTGACCTTAGGTCAATCCATAAACCGTATTTCGTTGTTAAATATTCATCAAGTCTAACACTGTGAAGGTGTAGATCTTTAGACACAAGGTCTACTGTTGGACTTCTAGACCTCCCGCCTCCAAACAATTTTCTTATTTCATCAAAATGATGATAAGGTTTAAGCCCGCTACCGTAGACTTGGTTAGGACTACCCTCAATTGAACATTGTACTTTCGTTATTTTAGGATTGATAAACTTTTCACTTTGTCTTTGGTATGGTTCTTTATCATCTTCACACAGCAATAAAATACCTTTAAGTGATCGTGCTGCGGCGCTAAAACTAAAATTCCATATAGTGTCTGCTCTGCTTTTAGGATATTTTGAATGATGAATCACTCTTTCGTAATATATTGCTAATTTTGACTGATATTGTTGCTCAATCAGCCTTGCTAAGTTAGGGTTGCTAACAATGTCAAACTCTAACGAGATGTCGAAAATGCTGTACTTGGAATCAGTGTCTGTAGATTTAATGACACGTTTGTATTCATTAAAAGTTAGTTCATATGACAATCTGTCTTTTAATGCTCCTTGAAAGTATGGCGCATGCGCTTTTAACAACTCAAAATCTAAGGGTATGGAAAAGCGATTTCCATAAGCAAAACTTACAGCTTCATACTTGTTGCCGTCTTTAGCGTCTTCGGCGTCTATTCTGTGTTTTAGTGCTTCGTTATTTTCGATTCCTTGAAACGCAAGATCGGCCCTTTCATTATCGGTTAGCCATAGATCAGAATAGATTAGAAATATGTCTGCATTGTGTAAAGAAAATATTTCTTGCCCCTCAAGTTTTATAGAAATTTTCTTAACGATTGCCCGTCCCAGATTCTGTACAACTGTCCTGTTTGCGTCTGTTGCTGAATCAAGTTCTATTTTGAAAGTAAGCCGTGCAGATCCCGGCACAATCACTTCATCTGCTCCTAGGTCTGGAAATTTAACAGTAAGAATTTGATCTGAATCAATAGTAGATGGATTATTTGGAACAATAATATTCTGTTTATTTCCCTTCACGCCAAAGGGCTCTTTCAGTCTTCTATGCGGGTCAAGAATTGAGCCATATGCTTGTGACATTTTTTTATAAAACAAAATAAAAAGTTAATTGTTTAAAAACATGGCAGGCATTGAAGGTGAAGAAGATTATGATGTTTTTGATCCTGGAGACGACATGAGTGAAATGACTCCTTTAACACATCCATTACAATCATTGCGGCGTGAATTAACAGAAAGTAAGGTCAAATCATTTTACGAAAGTTTAGGTCAAGAACCTCCCGAATTTATAGACCCTAATGATTTTGAAACAAAAGATGACCATTTGTTTGTGAGAAACGACGAAGGACAACTTGTTCAGCTTACAACTAAACCAGACTCATCAAAGTTTTTAAAAAAGAGTACAATTAGACAAAGGCTCAGTGTGAGCGAACAAAATCGCCTTGGCATTACTAAACCAAAATTAGATAGGGAAGCAGTTGCTAAACTTCAAAACACACTACAAGAACTCCCAACAGAAATACAAAACATGGAACTTAAAGATTTAAGCCCAACAGCAGACGAAATAATACAAGCAGAAACCAGTTTTTCAGAAGCATTAAAAACTATGCACGATCCGCCGCTACCTATGAGAGAAATAACGGCCCTTGATCATGCTTTGAGAAGCATCAGAGGCGAATTAACAAACAATTTAGCAAAACTGGGTGAACTAGATGAGCATATAAAAAGAGAAAAAGAAAAACTAGTTGAGGCTGATGACCACAACTTAGGACCTGGTGTTAAAGAAAGAATAACACAAAGACTAAAAGATCTTGAACAAGAGAGATCAGCAAGACTAGAAGTGTTGTCTACTAACCGAGAACAATTACGAACTCAAGTGAGCAGAATAAGAGAAACTATCCAAAGAATTTTGTATGAAGACACAACGTTAGCAGAACGAATAAGAACACTGTTTAGAGAGCAAGGTGTCACATTAGCAAGTGTTATAACAGCCTTAGGATTTGCAATAAGTACACTGGTGTTGGCTATTACAGGCGGTGGCGGTGGGGGAGCAGTGCCGCCAGGCCCGCCAACTCCGTCGTCAGATAAATCATGGATAAAAAAACAACTCGATCACCTTGCAAACTTACTAAAAAAATTAGCCAGTAAGGCAATAGATTCTTTGCCTGGTATAATAGGGGGGATCGTTAGCTGGCTTTTGTCTACTGCAAGTAAAGTAGTTGGCTTTATGGCCAAGCACTTATGGGCATTAGTTGTCTTAATAGTTGGGTTACTCTTTAGTAAGATAAAGACCAAGTAATCCTAGGGCAGTTAATCCAATAACAAGTGCCGTCTTTTCATATTCATGGTCATCACGCGCGTCTTCAATGGCCTTTGGGCTTTGGGCCTTGGGGATTGGATGACTTAATCTTGGGGGGTGTTTTTTTATTGTTTGTAATATTACTGGCTCAGAATTTATGTCGTTTTGTCCAACCTTCTGTTCATTTCCTGCAACAAGGATTTCATTGTTGTAGTTTATTATTGTTCCTACCTGGAGCCTGAGGTCAGAAGGTAGCATGTATAAACCAGTGCCGACAGCAAAGTCTACTTTCGATCTTGCAAATTGTAAAACATTTTGGTACCTTTTAATACTTGAAGGCAAATCAATTGCAGAATTAATGGCGTCCTCTAAATTTGCTAAATACTGTTTTTGGGCGTCAAAGCCAGTAGAAGGATCAATTATGTTTGATCTTGCCTGTGCTTGCGAACCTAGCAAACACCAAACGTAAGTACGAATAGAGTCGTTTATTCGTTCTATTCCCGCTCTAGTTAGGCCCTTAGAAGTGTCTAAAATAAATGTTGTCCATGCTGTTTTATGCTCTTGCTCTATGGACCCGAGGTGAACAGTTGTGCCTGAAGAGAAAGATGTGTAAGGAGGATTCCAATCATAGTTATACTTTCTGTGCACGCCCCAAAAATAAAGGGTGCCTAAACCATGATTAAGATCCAACTTTTGTCTAAAGTCTGTCTTTGGGTCAATATCAAATTCGTTACAGATCCTTTCAAAAGCCTTGTAATCTATTCTGTTGCTGAATGGATTAAACGTTTTGTCATTTGGCAATGGTGCTTGCAGTTCAGATAAAATACGTCTGAAGGCGTAATAAAAATGAAATCTATACACTGACCTCACCAAAGGATCAGGATAATTTAAATGATCAGCATACGACACTCCACACCCAGTTGATGCGCAAAACACAGCAAAGTTTAACTGGTTCTGATAAAACTGCATCGGATGACTGAACCACACTTTCGGGATGTAGTCGTTTTTAATAGGAGGGTTAAGATATCTGTTCAATGGAGTACTAACCTTTACTTGAAAGGCGTCAGACTGAGTCACAGAAATGTCGAGGGTATCAGTTGTTATATCTTTAGGACTGTAGTGCGGCCCAACAGAATATTTTGCATTAGTATATTTGAATGCACTCATTTTTAAATTGTTTTAAAAATGTTTGTAACAATAACAACTCAAGACAGTCCTTCGTTTTTAGAATATGCTATTGATAATGAATGCGGAACCCAAAGGGTTGCACTCCATGAAATTTTTTACAAAGTCGTATGGTTTAATATAAGTGAATCCAAGGAAAATAATAAGATTAAAAAATTTGATAATATATTAAACTTAGTTAGCCAGTTAACCATACCTGATGGTTATTACGGGTTTTGCTCGCTGAAAGAAGCAATGAGTAACTTCGACATTACTCTCAAACTTAACAATGCAAATTTGAAAGTAATGTTGACATTCAAACCTGAAGAAAAAAGAGTAAGTTACCATTTTGATGTAGAGCTAGCTAAAATGTTAGGCTTTGCAACTAACAATCAATCAATCGATCATGAATTTATAGTTACACCAGACAAAACTACTTATGAGGGAGAATATCCGCTCGATCTTGCATTACATTCATTACTCTATGTTCATTTGGACGAGCTGAGCACTGATGAAAACTTATATGATGGAAGGCCCTCAACTGTTTTAAGAGCTCTTCCATCAGGGAAAGCTGCATATTGCGATTATGAAATTATACAATTCCCTAATTTACAGTTTAAAAGATTAGCTTGTGGGAGGGTCAGATCGTTTAATATAAAAATCAAAGACCAAACAGGAAAAGTCGTGAAATGTGATAACCTGCACATTGTTTTAGAAATAAAATAATAAGGTGTACTAAAAAATAATGTCTCGTGGACCAGAAGAATCAGGAGTTACATTAGCGCCTGAGAGGTGTGTAACTTTAGAATTAAAAGACCTTGCAGACGTTGAGGACTTTGAACAGAACGGTGAGATAGGCACTTTGTATGGTTTTGAGTACACTAAAGATGGTTATTATAAACGCAAAGAGGTTAGCGACAGCAAAAGGTTTCCTAAACTAGAACAACTACGCAATGTAGAAGCAAATAATGCAGGTCAGTATGAATATAAAATAGTTCGAAAAACTGACAACAAATGGCACTTAGAACCATATTTAGAATGGGACATAAAATTTGAATTCGTAAGCCCATTTACATTTTTTGACCGTCAAAAAAGTTTCAGAAAAGCATTGAACTCTGGCCCTTTACATGTAAGTCTTATGCCAGAGGACAACAGTCGAAAAGAGATCGAAATAAAGAAGTTTGGGAGCAAACAGTACATCCTCCACAGAAGAGAATCAGTTTTGAAGGAAGCTACTACAAAAGTACAGTTCTTTCCACGCACGTTATTAGGAGACACGTTCACAATGATATTTGAAATTTCTGTCTTAAAAGATGTGGGGAGGAATGGAGCTGTGGGTGTCAGCGACAACCTTATGGAAGGAATTCTTATTAGCTGGCAAAACTTAGACGTTGACAATCTTAAAGTTACTGTTGTGGTTCGTCACGATGGTGAAAATTTTAAGGTCGTAACAACAAGCAACAAAATCAATGTTAGTCTTAATAGAAACAATCTGACAAAACTGAGTTGGATTAATCTGACACATTTAGACCTTATAAGATTTTATTGTACTGATCAAATTTTGACGGATAGTATGATAACAACACTAACTGGTGTAAATTAAATTCTGTTATAAAACTATGGAGCAGACGACTTTGGTGTCAATGCCGATGTTAAACTTTATGACAAAAACCCCTCATTGTTCATTGATTTGTGGACAGACTGGTTGTGGAAAAACAATATTTGTCCTCGACCTATTACAAACAGTTTATCGTTATAATTTTGATCATATTGTAATTTTCTGTCCAACACTCAAATGGAACAAAGCATATCACGACAGAAGGTTTATATGGACGGATGATGAAATCTATTTAGTTGATCCTAGCAATAAACTTAGCGAGTGCTTAGAACACTTTTATAGACAGTTTGAAGGAACTCAGACACTATTTATTATAGATGACTGTTCGGCAGAGAGAGACATAGTTAAAAAAAGAAACACTTTATCAAAACTGGCTTTCAGTGGAAGACATGCTGGGATAAGTGTGTGGATTTTATGTCAAAAATGTAACTCAGTTTTAAAAGACTTTAGAGAACAGTTAAAGACTGTAGTTTTATTCCACATGAAAGACAGAGACGCATTTGATGAATGTATGCGTGAAAATGATGTTATTGAAGACGATCAAGAAAAACGAAGGATTAAGCAAAAACTAAAGTCTCAAAAGTTTTCTAAATTAGTGTTAAAAACAGATAATCCTACACATTATGTATGTTTGTAAAGTGTTTACTATTAGAGAACTGTATAATAGGCATTCTGGGTAAGCCGGCGGAGCAACAGCGAAACCGGCTTCAGCCGGTTGGAGCTGGGCTGAGGTGGGTGAGCCAGAATGCCTATTATACAGTTCTCTAACGGAAAGCTGAATTGCACAATAATTTTTGTAACATCGTGTTTTGTTTTCATCTTTGTCTCGCTCATTCATAAATATCAATGTCTTAGGGAGTTTCATGAACATCGTAATGTGGGATTCAACATCTGTGCCACAAATTCGGAAGTGCAACGAATATTTCATACACGTGACTAGACATTCAACAAGAATTTGTTATCAGTTGTTGTTGTTGTTGTTCGAGCAAATCCTTGATTTTGTTGAAGTGAATGGATTCATGATGTTTTAGTTTTAAATATAGAAAATCCATTTCATGACTTAATTTCAGCACTTAAAAATAATTGAAGGGATGGGAATCATTTTATGCTGATTCAGGGACGGATGCATGAAACGTCAGTTCAGACATCCGTCTGTGTTAGAACTTCTGGACTTCTTCACTATCGAGGACAGCAGCAACAGCATCCGTAAATGTAGTGGCGAGAGAGCAGCAGCACAAGCAGCAGCAGCAGCAGTAGTAGTAGCGACAATAGCAGCAGTAGCAGAAGCAGTAATAGCTGCAGAGGCAGTATCATTGGTATAATTATATTGATGTTGTTATTGTTTTACTGAAACGTTGGTACTGTTGCCGCTGGTGGTGGCTGTGATCGTGGTGTGGTAGTAGTAGTAGTAGTTAGTAGTAGTAGTAGTAGTAGTAGTAGTAGTAGTAGTAGTAGTCATGGTAGTAGTCGTAGTAGTAGCAGTTGTCGTCGTCGTAGTAGTAGTAGTATTAGTAGTAGTAGAAGCACCAGCGGCAGCAACAGCAACGGCAGTAGCAGCAGCAGTAGCGGCTTCAGCAGCATCATCAGCAGCAGCAGCAGCAGTGGAAATAGGAGAGAGAGAGAGATTAGGAGGAGGAGATCTCGCAAGAGTAGTAGCAAAAACCAGAAGAAGCAGTATTGATCTTTAAACTACTTCTCAGTCAGAATAGTTGAAACAATAGAAGCTACCTTACTAGTGCTAACATACTTGGATATTGTTGTTGCTTTCATTTCATCAGCGCTCTCTCTCTCTCTCTCTCTCTCTCTCTCTCTCTCTCTCTCTCTCTCTCAATAGAAGTTACCTTACTAGTGCTAGCATACTTGGATACTTATTGCTGTTGTATTCATTTTATCATCTCTCTCTCTCTCTCCTCTCTCTCTCTCTCTCTCTCTCTCTCTCTCTCTCTCTCTCTCTCTCTCTCTTGATATTGTTCCAAAGGTGCTGCTTGTCAAGTGTAAATTTTTGTCTTTGCTTACAGGTTGGGGTGCCTGTTCAATGATTTTTTTTTCTTTTTCCAGAAATGTGTTATAATTTTATTGTTGTGATAATGTTTATTGTATATATATTTATCTATCTTCCAATAACCATTTTTTCATGAACTATATATGATGAACCCTCCCCTCCCATCTGTTTCTCTCTCTGTCTCTCTGTCTCTGTCTCTCTGTCTCTGTCTCTCTCTCTCTCTCTCTCTCTCTCTCTCTCTCTCTCTTCCAGGCATTGATTGTCTTCTGTTCTTTTGTGTTAACCATTTCCTCTGTCTATTTATAGCGTTTATGTATGTTTACTTTAATTCTAATTTAATGACTGCGACTGACCCTAAGACTAAAATTGGTTCTACGACTACGATTGAAACAGAACATGGTGGTGATTGTATGACAATGAATACATTTGTAAATAGTGTATCATTTCTTCATTGGAATATATGTGGATTATTTCAAAAACTGGATGACAGAGATTTTATCCAGTTTATTTCTTCCTTTGATTTTGTTTGTTTGGTGGAAACGTTTGCTGAAGCGTTTCAGTCAAATCTTTTTCAAGACTATGAATTATTTGTAAAACCAGTTGTAAAATTTACAAGACAGGGACGGGCCTCGGGAGGATTAGTTTGTATGGTTCGTAAAAGTCTTGTCCCGTATGTGCACCAGGTGGATTGTGACAGTCTGTATACAATGTTATTTAGATTTGATAAAGAATTATTTTGCTCTGATAAGCCTGTCTTACTTGTGTGTACATATGTCCCTCCAGAAAATGCACCTTTCTACACAATGCATGGCTTTGACAATGGCATTGAAATGTTGGAAGAATGTATTGTAAACAAGTTGTTATCCTTCGATGATGCTGAGATACTTTTATGTGGTGACATGAATGCAAGAACGGCGAATATTTCTCCAGGTAATGTAGATGATCGTGATCTTTATGCTAATTTCAAGACTGCAGACAGCAAATACAATAGATGTTCTCAAGATAAGATATTAAATGTATATGGGAAAAAGCTTCTTAGTATGTGCACTGTGCTAGGATTGACAATTATAAATGGAGTATGTAATGGCGATCTCGAAGGTCGTTTCACATACATTTCGGATGTGGGGAGTAGTGTGAATGATTATTTTCTAGTGTCTACAGAATTTTTTGAACTAATGTGTAAAAAGATGACTCTAAATGTGATGGAAAGATTTGATTCTGATCATTTACCCCTGGTATTGTGCATTGAAATGCCAAATGAACAGTCACATACCAGTTCTGCCCCTAATGTAAATGTTAACCAGTTTATTGTTAAATATTGCTGGAATCAAGATTACAGTCAACAGTTTTCTTTATGCATGAATTCATCAAATGTTCTGGAAAAGTTAAACGCCGCTGAAAATCTTATTTCTGTGAATGTTAATGAAGCTCTGAACTTGTTTAATATAAACTATCAAAGACCAAGCTGAAACAATGAGGAACGTTGTGCCTATAAATAAGAAATTTATACAGAATTGGTTTGATCGAGAATGTAAGGTAGAAAAACGTAAACTACGAAGATTATTTAGAATTTTTCTGAAAACAAAGGATAAAGAGGATAGAATATTGTTCTGTATAGCGAGAAGGGAATATAAACATTTGAATGAAAGGAAACAGAAAGAACATAATGATCTCCTATTAAACGATCTTCTGTCTTCGGGTAATAATCAGCAATTATTCTGGAAAACTATTCACAAGATTTCCACAAAGAAACTACAACCTGCAAATAATATTCTGATGCAAGAGTGGTTCTTACATTTTAAAAATCTTTTGGATAAGGACGATGATGAGTCCACTGAGACTGACAATGTAATAAATAATGAAGAAACTACTTATGACAGACCAATATCCAGAGGGGAAATATTAACAGCTATTAAGAAATTAAAGAATGGTAAAACTGCTGGACCTGATGGCCTCATTGGGAAGTTTTTTAAGCATTCTGGTGCTACTGTTCTAAGATTTTTAGTTACATTGTTTAATTATCTTTTTGACACCGGGATTTATCCAGAAGATTGGAAAGAATCTATAATGTTACCTCTGTTTAAGAAGGGGGAGATAAACGATGTAAACAATTATAGAGGTATTTCGTTGTGCAATGTATGTAGTAAACTCTATAGTTCTGTTATTAATAATAGACTGCTCTCTTTGCTCTATTTGCTAGATCTTGACATCCAAAAGTGAAACTTAATTTGGTAGTAAAATAGAACCCAAGATATTTATATGCATTGACTACAACCATGTATTCACCTCCATAAATCCATTTCTCATTACGTGCTAAATATCCACCTTTGCGAAACACAATAATGTTGGTCTTATTCATATTAACTTTTAATTCTAATTTAGTAGCAGCTAAATACAAACTGTTCAATTGTCTTTGCAGACCAACTACAGTTGTAGACAATAAAATAATGTCATCAGCAAAAAGTAAGACGAACAGTTCCAAGGTATCAAAAGTCACACCATGCCGTCCATTTTGAATAATCTCCAGAGCCAATTCATTTATGAACAGAGAAAATAAAACAGGACTACAAACATCCCCTTGCTTGACCCCTCTCGTACACCGGTATCGCGTCCGCGCCTCTCTCTCTCTCTCTAATTGCACAGAGAGAGAGAGAGAGAGAGAGAGAGAGAGAGAGAGAGAGGGGCGAAAAAAAAAAATGGCGAGGATAGAATGAAAGAGAAAGGGGACATGAAGCACATGTAAATGTATATGACAAACATCCCCCCAAAATGAATCAGAACATTCTGGATTCCCTGTCCTCCTTCTAGCACGTCTTCTCTTCCTCTCCCTGTCTGTCTCTCTGTCCCCTTTCCACCGCTCTCTTTCTCTAATCCCCTGTCACTCAGAGTACATGCACATGAGTGAGAGAGAGAGAGAGAGAGAGAGGAGAGAGAGAGAGAGAGAGAGAGAGAGAGGAGGCGAGAGAGAGAGAAAGAGCGAGAGAGAGAGAGAGAGAAAGAGAGAGAGAGAGAGAGAGAGAGAGAGAGAGAGAGAGAGAGCGAGAGACAAGACAAGACAAGACACAATTCTTTATTTACGAGGATAATAGATAAGCACTGATGTGCTTTTTTACATCCAGTCCTCGCCCTGAGTAGGGTCAACAATATAAAATAAAAGGTAACAAAGGAAGCATGCAAAAGTGACTAGAACTACAATACAATACGGGATTAAAATTTAAAGAGAGAGAGAGAGAGAGAGAGAGAGAGAGAGAGAGAGAGAGAGAGAGAGAGAGAAGAGAGAGACGCAGGAGCGAAGGGAGTGCAGGGTAAGTCTGCAGAGAGAGAGAGAGAGAGGGTGGGGGAGAAAGAGGCGAGAGTGGGTGCGATAAGAGAGCATGTTTAGAACAATCTGACAATCAAAAAATTCCAAAGAGATACAAGACAATCGATTTTGAAGCACCGGGGGAGGGAGGGGGGGGGGGGGGGCGATAGAAATAAAGCACAAATGGAGGTGGGAAATGCATAATGATAGCCCAGTCGCTACGGGTAGGAGGGGATGTCATATGGATAATAAATCAAGCCATTCCAGCAGAACCGTGAGAGAGAGAGAGAGAGAGAGAGAGAGAGAGAGAGAGAGAAGAGAGAGAGAGAGAGAGAGAGAGAGTGAGTCACATAAGAATACAAGCATATCGACAGAATGACAAGAGGGCAGGAGGTAATAGGAAATCACACACACACACACACACACACACACACACACACACACACACACACACACACACACACACACACATGTACTCATAGAAGACATACTTACTAAACAAAATAACATACATGTGCATTTCAAGTACAAAACACTTTCTAAATAGTCAGGTATATATATAAGGCAAAGAGGGTGGTGGTGATTGGTGGTGGATTTTTGGCGGAGTATGTAAGTACTGGCACATAAGATGGTTGAAATAATGGTGTTTGAAGGTTGATATGCATTGGCGTTGTTTGGTTGATTCAGGGAGCGAGTTCCATTGACAGGAACCTGAATATGTTAAACTGGATTTGAATAAGTCAATTCTAGGAACAGGGACATGAAGTTTGGGTAGAGTCCTTGAGGAATTTATTGAGAATCTGTGAACTAATGTTGAGGGTGCCTTCCCAGACATAATCTTGTGCATTATGATCCCTTTGTTGTATTGTAATCTCAGACTTAATGGGAGAACTTGAATCTTTTTATAGTCCGAGTCCAGAAGACTACTGCTTTTTAGGAGGACTAATTTGAGTGCTCGCTTGTGTAGGCTTAACAATGGTTTGAGAGTGTTAGCGCTAGCACAGTCCCATAGTGTAGATCCATAGTCTATGTATGATTGAATATGAGACTGGAAAAAGAGCTTGCGTGAATGCAGGTCGAGGAAGCGTTTGATTTTGGAGAGTTGATAAACTTTCTGTGAAACTTTTTTGCATAGTGAGGTTATGTGAGCTTGCCAACTCATATTGTTATCAATTGTTATTCCTAGCACTTTGAGGCATGTAACCTGTTCAACGGGTTCATTTTTAAGATGTACAGGAGGAAACTTAAGAGTGAGATTTTGTCTTTTTTGCCTAGTTGTGATAAGCATGGATTTAGTTTTTTGAGGGTGAAGCGACATGTGATTTAGTTCATTCCATTTGACGAGGTCATTCGCACTTTCTTGTAAAGTGTGTGCAAGAACAGTAACATCAGAATGATCTGTATGTATTGTTGTATCATCAGCAAAGAGTTCACAGGTAGATGTGATATGGAGAGGTAAATCATTGATGTAAATTGTGAACAGTAAGGGACCCAGGATAGAGCCTTGTGGGACGCCATAGGAAAGTGTTTGAAATGAAGAGAAAGTTGTATTAATTTTTACACATTGTTGCCTATTTGTGAGATATGAGTGAAAAAGCGTAAGTGTTTTTGTGGATAAGCCATACAATTTTAGTGTTCTAAGTAGAAGGTTATGGTCTATCACATCGAATGCTTTTTTGAAATCAATAAATAGGACACCACAATATCTGTTGTTGTTAATGCTATTTAGCCAGTAATCAACCAGGTTGATTAGGGCTGAGTGACATGAATGGTTGTGTCGAAACCCGGACTGTCTTGGATGAAGCAAGTGGTATGTGTTAAGGTGGTGTATTGCGTGCTTGTTTATGTGTTTTTCCAAAGGTTTGGAAATAGTGGAAATGATTGAGATTGGTCTGTAGTTTGCAGGGTCTGAGCTGTCACCTGCTTTGTAGATAGGTATGACTTTCGCTTTTTTGAAACTATCGGGAAAATGATTTTTGTCGATGCATAAATTGAAGACGTATGTTAACGTGTCTGTAATTGCTGGAGCTGATAGTTTGAGGATTTTGCCTTCTAGGCCATCCACCCCACAGGTACCTGACTGTTTTAGGTGCGTTAGGTAGTGATAAACTTCGAAAACTGTTATTGGTGGAATGTCAAGTTCAGACTTGATGTTTTTATCTTGGCAATATTGTTTCAGTTTTTGTAGGTCGTTTGATCTGGATGAATCTGTCGTGACAATTTTATTGGCAATAGTGCAAAAGTGGGTGTTCAGCTGTTCGACAGAGATGTCTTTAATTATAGTTGATTTTGAAGAAGATTGATTGTTTGTAAGCTCGTTAATAGCTCTCCATACCAATTTTGGGTTCTGGTTTGAGGATATTAGTTCTCGATAGTATTTCGTTTTTTCTCTGCGCTTCTGTGAATTTATTGCATTTCTCAGTTTTCTAGATTCCTCTTCATAGCCATGTTGTTTAAGTATATCTCTAAGGTAACCTGCCTCCTGTAACTCTTTAGTGTACCATGCCGGTTTAGGATCATGTCGTACTCTAATCGTTTTTAGAGGGGCGTGTTTATCATAAATTTCAGTAAATGTTTTGATCCAAAATTCTACTGCAAGATCTGGATTAGTTATGTTGAAAACTGAAGAGAGATTTGAGTTAAGCAAGTCATGCAGAAAGTCTTGGTTGTTAAAGCTTGTAAAGCAACGGTAGGTTATTGTTTTGTGTCCCGTTTTGGGAATTTTTACTCCTTTTTTGGACCATGTGACACAAACTGGATAATGATCACTACAGTTTAGAACAGGGACGCAGATTTCTGTTATGTTAGTTTTGTCTGAAACATAAATATGGTCGATAAGTGTCTTGGAGTTTGGTGTGACTCTCGTTGGAGATTCAATGAGCTGATGCAGATTGAATAGACTGAATGCTTGCGTCGATTGGTTTTGTACTTTCAGAAGGTCTATGTTAAAGTCTCCAAGTAAAATGATTTCCTTGGATTCAAGCGAGACTGCATCCATCATCGTAATTAATTTGTCGACCCAGTTTACTCTTTCGGATGGGTTCCTGTAGCAGAATCCAACCAAAATAGAAGGGTTTCTTTTCAGCTTAACTTCTATCCAAACACATTCCACACCGTTGCTTTCTAGGTGTGGAAGTCGTTTGAAGCTAAGGGTTTCGCTGATATAGATAAGAAGACCCGTCTCTTTCGCAAGTGAAGGATCTTTCCGGATTGTGTTGTATCCTGGAATAGTTACATCATTGTCGCTAATGTGTGCAGCTAATCTGGATTCTGAGATTCCTAAGATATGAAAAGGTTTATGATTCCAAATCAGTGTTGAAATATCTGATGTCTTGTTAACTGCATGTTGGATATTAAGGTGACAGATTCGGAGTCCTTCTTTGCATGGCCATGCAGATTGGTTCTTGCTCATTTCTAGTTGTGTACTGATGTGATGATAAAAGGAGATGACGATTTTGCACGTTAATTGACGTTAAGATTTGTATAATCAAGGAACACAATATAAATTACATAAAAGGGAGAGAAAACGGGGCTGGTTTACACACCGTAACAACTTTAGTAAACCAGAAGCGTATGAGAAGCCGCAAAAACAAACAACAACAACAACAACAACAACAACAACAAAAACAAACAAACAAACAAAAATCTTCACAGTATATGCCCTTAGGATCCGCGGCCAAATGATATACTTACGGATACACCTTTCTGAAATGAAAATGTACACTCCCTCACAAAGGACGCACTTCTAAAGCAGAATTAAAGTTAAGGGGGCAGAATATGAGGAGAGAAAAAGGTAACTGAAACTTAAGACAAAAAAAGCAAAGAACCAACAACTCAAAATGAAAACAAGTGGGAAAAAAAAAAACAACAAAAAACAAAACACACACACACACACACACACACACACACACACACACACACACACACACACACTAAAACACAAGTCACGTAGCCGCACTAGTAACTACGAGCTGGCAATGCACAAGATTGCCTTGCTCGCAGTAAACAGCAGTTTTTGCAGAAGTTTGCTCCTGCAGAGGCTTTGTTCAGTCTCTTTTCTGTACGGGACACAGTCTTGAAGTTTTACGAAGTATTATTTATAGTATACGTTGTTTAAGTCCACTTCAGTTATCATAGAATCAGCACTGCCGGCACAGGGTGAAAGTTACACACACACACACACACACACACACACACACACACACACACACACCACACACACACACACACACAAATCGTGTAGGATGTGAAGAAAAACAGCACACTCATATAAAACACACACAAACACACACACACACATACACACACGCGCGCGCGCGCGCACACACACACTCACACATACACTTAGCTCTCCACCCCCACCCCCTTCCCCTACAAACACCCACTCACTCAAGCAAAAACTGCTACCATTCGTAAAAACTTAACCTGTGGCATATAATTGTATATACTATTAAAACATTTATGCTCGCTCGCACATACGCGAACGGGAACCTGCAATCAGAAGTGTGGGGGAAGCATGGAGTGCTGGGGAGGTACAAAGAATGGCCAATACCACGGATGATGTGAAGGAGACAGGGTCGGAGGAAGGTAACTGAAGGGTGGAGGAGTAGGCAGGGGCGGGGGAGGGACAGATCTGTTGAACCATGGGGGGGGGGGGGGGGGGAAGCACACTCGCGGCGCACATAGCGGACGGTCACTTTGGTTGGCTGGGAGACGGGTGACTGGACCCGTGCTGTTGTCACTGCCCGTACACACATCTGGCCGGCGGGGTCTTGGAGGGGCTTGCTGGAGGGGGGAGGGTGCAATAGGGGCAGATGCTGTGTCAATAGTTTTGGTGTTATTTGGGGCAGCAGAGCGAGAGGCTGGCTGAACATTCTTGTGGTCACTCTGTGTACGCACAAGCGAGCTGGATGGTCTTAAAGGGGCTTCCTGGAGGGGGGAGGGGGGGAGACGAATGAGAAGTGCGTAAACGGGACGGAAGGTTTGGGAATTCTGAGAGGGTGAATGGGGAAGGGAGGAGAGGGGATCTGGGACGTCGTGTGCTGTTGGTAACACGAGACGTGTGGCGTGTAGGGGTGGGTAGGAGGGCCTGTCGTCTAGGGGGGGAAGAGGCTTTGTGTTACACGTTCCACTCCCTTCCTGCTGGGTTGCGTTGAGTTGTAGTACAACGCCAGTCTCGGGGCACCGCGTTGAGTGGTGAAGGTGGCACAATGGCTGATGAATTTAATCCCCATTGCTGAACAGGCCTCCTGAAGGTGGTCGTTGCTGGGGCGGATGATGGTGTTCAGAGGGTGCCGCCCTCTCGCCGGGATAATTGCAGAGGCCTGAAGTTGGGCTTTGGGGAAGACTCGGTGGCACTGCACAATGAGCTCTCGCCACTGCTGCGTTGATATTGCACCAGCTGCCTGTGATGCTAAGAGCTCGCTGCAGTCACCAGCCCCCACATGGAAGGTAGCCTGCATCACCGTGTGGGTGGGTGTCTGCTTTGCAAGCCACTGAGTCAGGCTGGGGACCGTCAGATTGTCGGCACATTCCAACTGAGCGCTGGCCCTAGGGATATCAATACCTCTTAGGGTGCAGTCACTCAGCAGTATTGTAGAGGTCTGTCTATCAAAGGAAACCTTATGAAGAGGGTGGGGAGGGACTGTCACCGATCGGCGGTACTAAATCAGTATGTCCATGTGTTTAAGAGTAGTGGTAGAAAGATTAGGCTAGGTAGGAGGCTGGGAAAATAGGACATACAGTATTCTTTCATTCCAGTCTTCACTTATTGAAGGAATGGAATGGAAGCGGGAGGTTGGTTTCGTTCCCGATTGTTACCCTTTTGTTACTTTGGTTCTATACCAGAGAAGGTGGGGCAGGATATCGGCTGTTGTTGTGTTGTCACGTCTGTGAGTTGTTGTGGTAAATTGTCGTGTTGTTGCACGAGCAACAACTAGTCCGTTGGTCAGGCGTGTCAGCTCTGCGGAGGGATACACTGCTCTGACCAATCGTTGTTTTGTGTGGTGAGTAGAGTTCGCTTGATTCCGACCAGGGCAGAATGCGTTGGGGTAGCTTCACTTCGGTCCCTGGTGTTCGTCGGAGTGGACGTACTCCTTGTAGGTGCGGCGGCAGCGCCGTTAGTTTTGAAGAGTGACTTCGAGTCATAGTTAGTGCCAGGTCCTCGTCGGGGTTGGGTGCCCTTGGCCTGTGCTGAGTCGGTGTCGTCCTTGTTGGCAGCCACTTCAGCCAGTTGCAGAACTGGTGTGGTTGAACGTCTGTCTGTCCAGGTATCCTGTTCCATCCTGAGGCTGGGGCCAGATCACCGCAGTTCTACTGTACTGCCGCGTGCCGGCAGGTGAGCGGCGCTTTCCAGTGCCTGTTGTTTCCCCGGGAGAGGGAGACCACCCAGGCTGTCTGCCTTCTGTGGGGCAGCTCTCCTCTGGCTACCGGTGCTCTTCCGGGAGTTCTCCGGCACTGGTTCCTCGTCCCTGTTTAGGCGTCCTGTGAGAGGGCGCTGCACCAGGCCTTTTTTCACCCTTGGTGTCCGGCGGGGCCTTCAGAGGAGGAGGCGTCCTACGAGCCCCGGACCCGTCGAGAGGGCGTCTGGTGTGTGTGCGTTGGGTGTCGTGCCCATCGCGGGGAGGAGTCGGACTGCGGGAAGCCACGGTCAGCGCCGGGGTGCAGAGTCTTCCGGGGAGATGTCAGCCTGTGAGGGGCCACGTACAGCGCCGAGGACTGGAGCTTTCCGGGCCGGGATGGGTTGTCCCATGTTTGTGGTAGAAGGGGTGTAGCGTTAGGCAGTAGGGTTAGGGGTGTTAGCTACTGCCTCCTTTTAGGACGTAGTGGCCGGCACAGTGTAGGGTACTTGTCGTTGCCTCCCTTAGGGACGCAGCGACCAGTTTGGTAGTGGTCCCGGGTTAAAAGAGAAGGGTGAGTCCTGGGGAGAGGTGTGGGTGGTAGCAGTAGTTAAGAGATTAGAGTCCCTTTGGTAAATCCTTGTCCCTAGTAGTTAGTCACCACGTGTGCGGGCTATCGCTGTGTCCCCAGGTCACAGTGATATACCGCAACTGGTGTTTCAGGTTAGGTTAGGGTCTTCCAGGTCATTACAGTAGAGTAGGGTGAGTCAGCGGGAATTGGGATACTTGTGTGCAGTTGTGGATGTGCGCGAGTGGTGGCGCCATAGAGTGTGTGTGAAATAAAGAAGCGTGCGTGATTGTAAAACTGTATTAGTGTGCTGTGTTGTCTGACCTAGTGTGTGATAGGCGTGGGTAAGGGTGGTAGGGCCGTCCGGCTTAGCGACCGTGACACTTTGGTGGAGATGCGGGGTACCATAAGGGGTTCTGGGTAGGTGATAGGTAGCTAGGAGGGAGGTAAGGGGGGTGTTGTGTCCGGTGTGTACGTTGTGTGAAATGTAAGTGGGTGGTTGGTGGGAGCGTACCTGTACCCTGGGAGGTGGTATGTAGTGTCCCTGTTCACTTCAGGCAGCTCTCCAGTGGCATAGGGCAGGGCACTTATGTTGGTGTGAATGGGTTGGCGCTACCGTGTGAGTGAGGTATGAATGGTCAATAAACATTGAGTGGTTGTTGGAAGTGTGAGTGATTACACCGTACAGTGTAGGTGAGGTACCGGAGGGTACCAGGTGTCTTTTGTGTCCCTTGCATATGGTATACCCCAGTGAGTAGGTAGAGTGGTACCCGGCCCGTGACTGTGCACGCTGTGTGCTCGGATATCCTGTGGGGATTAAGGGCAGAGTAAGCCCAGGTGACTGTGTGTGGGAAGCACGAGGGTGCGCAGTGTTGTGGCATAGGGTATGCTGTGAGTGCACCTGGACTTGAGGGGTGCAAGTGCACTGTCATCGTGTAGGTGCGGCCTACCAGAGACAGTGAGGCCTGTGACTGGGTAACTGGTGCGCCTGCACAGTGGACGGTGGACACCCGGGGTCATGTGGTTCAGTCAGTGACCAGACAGTGCATTGGTGGTATTGTATGGGTTGGAGCCCATGTGAGTATATGTAGGAGGTACACAAGTGTGGGTGGAGTTATGCTTGTTGCGTGAGCTCATTGAGTGCATTGTATACTTGTGCTGAGTTGCTTTAGTTTGTTGGTTAGGGGGCAAGCGCGTAGTTAGGAACATCTACTTGCGCTCATATTGGATATTGTCCCTTGTTAGCTCTGTGGTGGTAGGGGTACCCTATGTCTAAACACACCTGAGCCCATCCGCAGTACGACCCCGATAGTGTCATGGATCCACAGGCCCCTACGGCAGATACCAAACCTAAGGTTAGTGACCAGGGTGCGGGGGTGGATCAAGAACAGGGGACGGGGGCTTATGCAAAGTTTGCCAAGTTGGGAGCGGCGATGGGTTTAGCTGGGGGAGACCTCGCCAAGTTCGTCACAGACTCAGTCCGTAATGAGGATGAGAGGACGGCGAGAGAAGCAGAATTGGAGCTCCGGATGGAGGAGAAAGTGAGGCAGAAGATGAAGGATGAAGAGGAGAAGGTGAGGCAGAAGATGAAGGATGAGAGGGAGCTAGAGATGAAGCAGAGGGAGCTAGAGATGAAGCAGAAGAAGATCGAAGAGGAGAAGGAAAGGTTAAAGCAGAAGGATGAAGAGGAGAAAGCTGCTAAGCAAAGGGAACTAGAGATGAAGCAGAAGAAGATCGAAGATGAGAAAGCAGCGAGACAGATGGAATAGGAACTGCAGAGGAAGAAGATGGAGGAAGAAAGGGCGATAAGAGAAATAGAAGCTCAGACACGGCAAGCCGAATTAGATCTTAAGAAACGAAGGGATGAAGCCGAGTTAGAGGCAAGAGAGCGAGAGCTAATCATACAAGAGAGACAGGCCTTAGATGAAGCAGTGCATAGGAAACGCTTGATCGAGGTGGAAGAAACGAAGCATGTCCACCTTGAGCCGTTAGGAGAGAACGACGACGTGGACGCTTTCATCGCCCAATTTGAGCGTGTAGCCCAGATGTGCAAGTGGAGCAAGACCTCATGGCCCACACGTCTGATGTCTCTGCTGAGAGGAAAGGCTAGAGAAGCGGTGATGCGGTTAAGTGCGGATGAGTTAGGTGACTATGATCAGATAAAGGGCGCCCTGTTAAGCCACTTCAGGCTAGATGCTGAGGCCTACCGGGAAAAGTTCAGAAGCATCAAGAAGGACGCTGCTGAGACTTTCGGCCAGATGCTGGGAAGGATGAAGCGGTGGTTTTCCCTCTGGTGTGCGGCAGCGGGCAAGGATGAGAGTGTGGCAGAGGACGTAAAGGATCTGCTGTTCCAAGAACAGTTTTATCAGCTATTGTCTCCAGAGTTCACGATCGAGGTCCGGAAGACATGCCCGAAAACTGTTGAACAACTTGCAACAGAAGCTACTGTTTTGGCAGAGGCCAAAAGACTGGGGAGGAAGGCGAGACAAGACCGAACAGTTAACCAGCCCAACCTGGGTAATACACGTGAAACAGCAGGGAGCCAGCCCGCAGGGAGGTCCCAACAAAGTGATGGTGCACTACAGCAGCTGAACAGGAGATCAGAAGGGCCTAGATCGACCATAGTTTGTTTCAACTGCAAGAAGCCAGGCCACATCGCTAGGAAATGCCCTGAGCCCCTCGGTGTCGTCCTTGTTGGCAGCCACTTCAGCCAGTTGCAGAACTGGTGTGGTTGAACGTCTGTCTGTCCAGGTATCCTGTTCCATCCTGAGGCTGGGGCCAGATCACCGCAGTTCTACTGTACTGCCGCGTGCCGGCAGGTGAGCGGCGCTTTCCAGTGCCTGTTGTTTCCCTGGGAGAGGGAGACCACCCAGGCCGTCTGCCTTCTGTGGGGCAGCTCTCCTCTGGCTACCGGTGCTCTTCCGGGAGTTCTCCGGCACTGGTTCCTCGTCCCTGTTTAGGCGTCCTGTGAGAGGGCGCTGCACCAGGCCTTTTTTCACCCTTGGTGTCCGGCAGGGCCTTCAGAGGAGGAGGCGTCCTACGAGCCCCGGACCCGTCGAGAGGGCGTCTGGTGTGTGTGCGTTGGGTGTCGTGCCCATCGCGGGGAGGAGTCGGACTGCAGGAAGCCACGGTCAGCGCCGGGGTGCAGAGTCTTCCGGGGAGATGTCAGCCTGTGAGGGGCCACGTACAGCGCCGAGGACTGGAGCTTTCCGGGCCGGGATGGGTTGTCCCATGTTTGTGGTAGAAGGGGTGTAGCGTTAGGCAGTAGGGTTAGGGGTGTTAGCTACTGCCTCCTTTTAGGACGTAGTGGCCGGCACAGTGTAGGGTACTTGTCGTTGCCTCCCTTAGGGACGCAGCGACCAGTTTGGTAGTGGTCCCGGGTTAAAAGAGAAGGGCGAGTCCTGGGGAGAGGTGTGGGTGGTAGCAGTAGTTAAGAGATTAGAGTCCCTTTGGTAAATCCTTGTCCCTAGTAGTTAGTCACCACGTGTGCGGGCTATCGCTGTGTCCCCAGGTCACAGTGATATACCGCAACTGGTGTTTCAGGTTAGGTTAGGGTCTTCCAGGTCATTACAGTAGAGTAGGGTGAGTCAGCGGGAATTGGGATACTTGTGTGCAGTTGTGGATGTGCGCGAGTGGTGGCGCCATAGAGTGTGTGTGAAATAAAGAAGCGTGCGTGATTGTAAAACTGTATTAGTGTGCTGTGTTGTCTGACCTAGTGTGTGATAGGCGTGGGTAAGGGTGGTAGGGCCGTCCGGCTTAGCGACCGTGACAGGGACACATTGGGGAGATAATTTTTCAGGGAGAGGTGTTTTCTCACAAACGGGAAGTGGTTGGATATGTGAGTTAGAGGATTTCTCACATTGTGGGGATGGGTTGCCCTGTACTTTGTCACTGTGAGTTGTGTTAGTAGGGCTGAAGGGGGGTGGTGCATCCTGTGTGCAGTGTGCAGTGAGAGAAGGGGGTGTGTTTTGTGTCTGGGGAGGATGGAGAGGTTGCTTTTGTTGGGTGGCGGAGGAGTTTGAATGTGATTTACATTTAGATTTTTTATTGGTTGTTATGGTTTTGCGAGAGGATGATTTGTCATTGTCAGATGAAGACGTGACTAAGTTGTGTAGATAGAGCGTCGAGTTCTATTTTGAAGGTCTGTCTGGTTTCCTGTAGTGTTGATCTGAGGGCAGAGATTTCGTCACGCAGGGACTGAGTGATCCTAAGGAATTCTTCCTTAGGCACACAGTCGTCATGACTACAGCTACAATCTGTGGGACTGTTGTCAGTGTTGGTGTCAGTCCCTTTCACTGAGCTGTCACAATCGTCTGTGTCGTTTGACGTTGTCATAGTGGTTTTGTTGTCAGTTGTCACACAGGTTTTGCTCAATGGGCCATTAGCCTCTAGTGACTTGTCTGAGTCAGTTGCTGGGTGCTTGTCGTCTTCCCTAGTGTCAGTCTCTGGTGTTGACGTGCTGTCTTCAGAATGATTGTCAGTGTTATCTGCTAGGGTTACACCGTTTGTCGTGCTAGTGAAAGGGGTTCTAATGTTTGTAATGTCTACTGCTGGTGTAATGTCATGAAAGGGAAAAGGGATGGAGCTGATGTCGTTTTCTGTCCCAAGGATGGATGGTGATCTAGGGCGAATCACTGAACGGTCATGGAGGGAAGGTAGACAAAGGGTGGTCGTGGTGTGTGGGATGGACAAGGGGTACACAACACAGGCGTTGGAAGAATTGCAGGGCGTGGAGACGGTGGAGAACAATCTTGCTACTTCCGAAGGGGGCGGCTCACATTTCAGCTCTACTGGGTGCTGTGTAGGCGTGTCTGCCTGAGCGGTGAGAGCTGCACAGTGCTTCTGCCGGTGTTTGCTCCACACTGTAGCGACAGGGAGTGCTGCAGAGACTGATCGGTCGTGTGTTGATGCTGGCGCCGCGGTCAGCGTGTGTACAATGGCACGCAGTATTCTGAACTCCTCATTGACCCAGTCTTGGCAGGCCCGGCCCTGAACTAGGATTTTGTTGGTTGTGTAATAAATGTGGATCTTGAGAAGTTTTTTGTTTGGGTGTGATCCGAGTCGTAATTCAAGTGTTGACTGGAATAGGTCTGGTGGTAGTCTAGTGCAGTTTGTGGGTAAACTAATGTTGTGAATTTTGTGGTCTGATG
>CM065736.1:3177888-3202888 GCA_033310375.1 Conus canariensis | reverse complement strand
GTGTGTATAAACAATATAAAAATGTCCTTAAAAAATCTGAAAATGCTCAACCCCTTGGGGAGCAATATCTGTTAAAAATATTTTTTTAAATGAAGTATAAAATCTACAAGCTTGTTTCAAGCCTTGCTATCATCAGGATATCTTTTTCTGGGGCACGCCAACGATCTTTTATGGCGTGCGGGACTTGATTTCAACTCTGTGTGTGCAGGCGGATCTCATTTGCTGCACGTGCGGCCTGTGGTTCTTATTGGGGCCTGTTCAGATGGAATGTGCTAGCAAAGATTTCCACTTGTGCCTGCAATTGTTTACAGTTTCTACTTTTGTGTTTAGAGTTGCTAAGTGTGGTTTACATAATATCAACCATTTTTCTGTTGAGCATAGATTGCATCTTTTTGAAATATTGTTGTATGGTGTTGCTCTTTTTATGATTTTCCATGATATGTTGTAGTCTATTTTTTTTTATCTTTGAGTCTCCAAATGTATTTACTCAGCTCTGTTTGATTTTTGTATTTTTCATTTTTGAATGACTGTTTGTGGTTTGCGTATCTGGTTTTGAAAGTGTTTTCAGTAATCCCTATATATGTTTCTTTTTCATTTTCTGATGTTACAATTGCTGTGAAGACATTTATTGCTTAGGGGGCACTGTTCTTTTTTAGTACAGTTGCAAGATGTCCTTTCGGCACCCTTCTCTTTTGTGTTGCTTTTCTTTTTGTTAGATGAATCAATTATGTTTTTGAGGTTAGGCATACATGAGTATGATAGTTTAATGGTGTTTTTGTTGAATATTTTGGACAGTTTGTGTTCTTTTGGAAATGATGTTGCCAAAATTTTAAAAAATTCTTTTCCTACATTTGTTTTTACTTGTCCATCGTATGGTGGGTTGTACCATATGATCTTTCTTTTCCTATTTTTCTTATTTCTGTTCGTGTTATTGTCTGGACTGTATTGTAGTTTGTAATTGTAACCACTTTTTTGTAATGCTTCTTGATATTCTGTTGCTGCATCATTGAATGCGTTTTCATTGCATGACAGGTTGGATAGTCTCTTGTTTATACCATTGGGTATTGTTTTTAGTATAGATGGTGGGTGGTTGCTTTTGGTGTTTACGTAGATTGGTATGTCATTGGGTTTTTTGTATGGTTTGTACACATGGTCATTGAGGTCTAATTTTATGTCTAGGTAATTCACTACTTTTTTGTTTGCTTCTATTGTAATTTTTAAGTTGTGGTTTTTAAAGATTTTAGATAATTCTTTTTTCATGTTTTCAATGGTTCTTGGATTATTGTTTAATGTAGCGAGGCCGTCATCTCTGTATAAACCGACCTGTTTTCCAAGTTGTTTTTGGATGTTGGATAGCATGAATAGTCCGACTAGTTCACATGTTTCGGCACCATCATACGATCCCATGGTTACATCAAATGTGGAGTTTTTGCTCGTTTTTTTAATCCAAGTTTCATTTCTGCTATGGAGTAAGGTTTTCTTGGTGTGGAAAATAATCTCCATTTCTGACTCTGTTATTTTTGTGTATCTATTGGCAAATTTCAAAGCTTTGTTTAGTAGTTCTTCATCTATCAATGGATAGAAGTCTACTATGTCAAATGTAATGAACATTGTATTTCTCTGTTTGTTGAGTTTCTTAAACCATTGTATGACTTTATACCTGTTTTTCCAAAGGTTGTATTTGGTGTTTGAGTTTACATCTTCTATAGCTTTTTCCAAAAATCTCTTGCTTATTTTGCCCAGTTCGGATTTAGATGGGTTTATTAGTCTACATGTTGGGTTGTTTTGGAAGTCAGGCTTGTGGTCTTTAAGTGTTATGAAGGCTTCTTTTGTTGCTGTTGCCTCTACCCTATCACTTAACTCCATGCGGTGTGGAAGCTCTTTTTCTTTTTTGTGGATGTTGCTATGTGTGGTTTTATCAGCTTTCTTGTAGTTTTTCTGGATGTTTCTGTTTAAGAGTTGAGAGTATTCATTTGGTTCCATTTTGTAAAAATTGCTAGTTTTGTCAGCCTTTACGAATATCTTTTTATCATTTTGGATTTGTTTTATATCATTTGCTATGTGATGTTTGAAAGTTGTTATTTGATTTTTTGAATTATAGCCAATATTAAATTCAAAAAATCAAATAACAACTTTCAAACATCACTAGCAAATGATATAAAACAAATCCAAAATGATAAAAAGATATTCGTAAAGGCTGACAAAACTAGCAATTTTTACAAAATGGAACCAAATGAATACTCTCAGCTCTTAAACAGAAACATCCAGAAAAACTACAAGAAAGCTGATAAAACCACACATAGCAACATCCGCAAAAAAGAAAAAGAGCTTGCACACCGCATGGAGTTAAGCGATAGGGTAGAGGCAACAGCAACAAAAGAAGCCTTCGTAACACTTAAAGACCACAAGCCTAACTTCCAAAACAACCCAACATGTAGACTAATAAACCCATCTAAATCCGAACTGGGCAAAATAAGCAAGAGAATTTTGGAAAAAGCTATAGAAGATGTAAACTCAAACACCGAATACAACCTTTGGAAAAACAGGTATAAAGTCATACAATGGTTTAAGAAACTCAACAAACAGAGAAATACAATGTTCATTACATTTGACATAGTAGACTTCTATCCATTGATAGATGAAGAACAACTAAACAAAGCTTTGAAATTTGCCAATAGATACACAAAAATAACAGAGTCAGAAATGGAGATTATTTTCCACACCAAGAAAACCTTACTCCATAGCAGAAATGAAACTTGGATTAAAAAACGAGCAAAAACTCCACATTTGATGTAACCATGGGATCGTATGATGGTGCCGAAACATGTGAACTAGTCGGACTATTCATGCTATCCAACATCCAAAAACAACTTGGAAAACAGGTCGGTTTATACAGAGATGACGGCCTCGCTACATTAAACAATAATCCAAGAACCATTGAAAACAAGAAAAAAGAATTATCTAAAATCTTTAAAAACCACAACTTAAAAATTACAATAGAAGCAAACAAAAAAAGTAGTGAATTACCTAGACATAACATTAGACCTCAATGACCATGTGTACAAACCATACAAAAAACCCAATGACATACCAATCTACGTAAACACCAAAAGCAACCACCCACCATCTATACTAAAAACAATACCCAATGGTATAAACAAGAGACTATCCAACCTGTCATGCAATGAAAACGCATTCAATGATGCAGCAACAGAATATCAAGAAGCATTACAAAAAAGTGGTTACAATTACAAACTACAATACAGTCCAGACAATAACACGAACAGAAATAAGAAAAATAGGAAAAGAAAGATCATATGGTACAACCCACCATACGATGGACAAGTAAAAACAAATGTAGGAAAAGAATTTTTTAAAATTTTGGCAACATCATTTCCAAAAGAACACAAACTGTCCAAAATATTCAACAAAAACACCATTAAACCATCATACTCATGTATGCCTAACCTCAAAAACATAATTGATTCATCTAACAAAAAGAAAAACAACACAAAAGAGAAGGGTGCCGAAAGGACATCTTGCAACTGCACTAAAAAAAGAACAGTGCCCCCTAAGCAATAAATGTCTTCACAGCAACATTGTATACCAAGCTACGGTAACATCAGAAAATGAAAAAGAAACATATATAGGGATTACTGAAAACACTTTCAAAACCAGATACGCAAACCACAAACAGTCATTCAAAAATGAAAAATACAAAAATCAAACAGAGCTGAGTAAATACATTTGGAGACTCAAAGATAAAGAAATAGACTACAACTATCATGGAAAATCATAAAAAGAGCAACACCATACAACAATATTTCAAAAAAGATGCAATCTATGCTCCACAGAAAAATGGTTGATATTATGTAAACCACACTTAGCAACTCTGAACACAAAAGTAGAAACTGTAAACAATTGCAGGCACAAGTGGAAATCTTTGCTAGCACATTCCATCTGAACAGGCCCCAATAAGAACCACAGGCCGCACGTGCAGCAAATGAGATCCGCCTGCACACACAGAGTTGAAATCAAGTCCCGCACGCCATAAAAGATCGTTGGCATGCCCCAGAAAAAGATATCCTGATGATAGCAAGGCTTGAAACAAGCTTGTAGATTTTATACTTCATTTAAAAATAAAAAATTTTACAAAAAAACAACAACAACAACAACAACAACAAAAATATATATATATATGTCACATTAAAAGCAAGCTGTTGAGCACTTCTTCTAAAATAACGTTGATTCTTATTACTATTCTCTCTCTCTCTCTCTCTCTCTATATATATATATATATATAAAAGAGAGAGAGAGAGAGAGAGAGAGAGAGACAGAGAGAGAGAGAGATCAACTTTACCCCCTTCTGAATGAAAACATTTGATGGTAAAACAAATTCGTTGCTTTTGTATATCATTAAATGTTTAAATTTATTTCAGCAGATCGCGGCCTATACCAACACACCATATTGCCTGTTTGTGCAGTTGGTTTGATTTTTCTTTGTATTGATCACCTGTGCTTGTTATCTGTGAACATTGCCAAGTGCAACAACAGCACAATTATGGCTTCACGTGAAAACAGCATACAGAGTTGGGCGTTAGGGGAGGGTGGGTGGAGGGGAAGGGGGGGGGGCAGGGGAGGGAGGGTGGCAGGGAAGGGGGTGGGGCCAGGGTAATCGGATGAGGAAGGAGGTAGACAGAGGACTGGGCCCTTGGACTTTCAACTAGCTCTGCAGGTCCTGCATTGTCTCATGAGTTATCAGTTCACACAGGGAATTTTCCATTTGCTAAAAAGGAAACAATGCACAGTAAAGATAAACCAGCCGTCGCCGGCCGCACATGAACTTGGCGATAGCAGTCACGTCAGAAGATACCAGCGCTGTTGTCAGGGTGCTGTGACCTTGTCACTGGGACGGCGGCACATGACTTGGCAATAGCAGTGACGTCAACAGATAGCGCTGTTATCAGTGCGCTGTGACCTGGTCACTGGGACAGACGGCTTTCTCAGGAAGAGCCTTGCAGGGAACACTTGACCTAACCCTTCATTAGATAACAGTCTGTGGCTGGCCTGTCTGCACAGGCGTACATAGGCACAGGCATGGATACATACACACACATAGGTATGCACACAGACGTACATAGGCACAGGCATAGATACATACACACACACACATAGGTATGCACACAGGCCCATATGCATGCATGCAGGAGCATGTGCACATAAGCTCACAGATCACACACACAAACACACATGCACATGCATGCACACACATGTACATGTACTCACACACCATGTGCACTGGCACACACACACACACACACACACACACACACACACACACACACACACACACTCAGGCGTGCATGCCCTCGCAAGCACGCACGCGTGCGCGCGCACACACACACACACACGCACGCACGCACGCACACACACACACACACTCAGGCGTGCATGCCCTCGTGAGCACGCGCGCGCGCGCGCGCGCGCACACACACACACACACACACACACACACACACACGAATTATCAACGAAGCCAGCAAATCTCTTAATCTTCTTAAAGTGATCAGTAAACAAAATTGGGGAGCAGATACACAAACTTTAGTACACCTTTCGACATCTCTCGTAAGATCAAAATTATCATACGCACAAGAAGTGTTCTTCAGCGCACCAAACTACTTACTTAAAAAGTTGCAAAGCATAGACTGCAAGGCATTTAGACTCGCACTAGGTGTTCCATTTCATGCCAGTGCATCAGGAACGTATTACGAAGCCGGAGTTCTGCCCCTTGACGACTATAGAAACTTGGCCTGTGCTAAATTCATCTTACGTAGCTCAGCTGTTCAGAACTCAAGCAAAGATGAATTAGCTTTACGATCAGATTTCCATTTCCCGAAGCGAGCTAGATCTATTAAATCTAATACAACTATAATGACATATTCCTCAAAATTACTGAAAGACGCTGAGATTGATCCCAAGAATATTGCTGATCGTTTTTCTGTATCCCCGATTCCAAATTGGGAATTGCACACTGCACGTTTTGATTATAAGTATACTGATCTACAAAAAAATGTTAACAATAATATATTGTCCTCTCTTGCCAAATCTCATATCGATAGTAATTATTCACACCACCTTAAAGTTTTCACCGATGGATCACTGCTAAATGAAAAAGCTGGAAGTGGTTTTGTTATTCCTACCCTTAAAGTTGAAAAATCTTTTCATCTCGGGAAGGGGTATTCTATCTTCACGGCTGAGCTGGTGGCAATTCTAATGGCGCTGAACTTTCTTGTTGATACTCCACTTACTATCTACAAAGCACGTTTCTGTGTGGATTCTAAATCTGTCCTTCAAGGCCTTGAATCTATTGCTGTACAAAATCGAGGAGAGGTGATTTTAGAAATAAAACATCTTGTCAGTATTCTTATATCAAGAGGTACAACAGTTGATTTTTGCTGGATCCCGTCTCACTGTGGGATTTCTGGTAATGAGTGGGCTGACCGGGCTGCCAGAAAAGGAGCACGAAAGTCCGATGAATCCATAGAAATCAACATTCCTCTCTGTTTATACGAAGGATATGGTCTCTTAAAAAAGACGTGTATTGAAAAGGTTTATGAAGCCTACAAAACTTGGTTCTTATTAAAATACATCTACCTCACTCCAAACTGCTCTGCTGTGACAAATCCCAGTCAGCTACTTTTTCTTCTAGCAACGCGGCTAAAAGTGGAAAGATTACCTATCAATTGGCCAACATAAACGTACTTGAAAAAAATAACCGAAAACTTGAATCCCTGTTTTACAGGCTTAAGCTAAACGCTTTCCATACAAAATTCCGCAAAAAATTAAATTGCATCTGCGGAGCAGTTGAAAGTTTTACAACTCAGCATCTTCTTTTCCACTGCGCATATTTCAAAAATGAAAATCCTGACTGCCTGCGACCTGATGGCACGTGTATTTTCCAGAACTTACAAGGTCTTGTTTCTTTTGTTAATTCCTTGATGATTAGTCCAATGGGCTCTTTTTTGTAACAAGTGTTCCTATAGATATGAGCGCTTAACATTTTGGTTATACCAGATATCCTGTACTCCTTTTGTGTTTTAATACTTGCTTTGTGCTAATGTTTAGCCTAGTTGTAAAGAATGTTAGTATGAATCACTATATATAGCTAACTGCTCGTAACAAATCTCTTATCGGTGCATCGACACACACACACACACACACACACACACACACACGCACACACACACACACGCACACACACGCACGCACACGCACACACAGACACACACACACACACACACGCACGCCGGGCGCCACGTGAGAGACCTGTTCTGGAGGAAGCCCAGGAAAGCAACCAGGTTCCAGCACCACCCACCCAGACCTTTCCCCATGTACTACGACGACCTGTTGTTCGCTCCCAGTTCATGGATGAACAGATTTGCAGTGCTGAGTGATTATTGATCCATTTTCTGGGGACTTCTTTCTGAGAGAGGGTGGAATAATTTTTGCAAAATTCCAGCACCTTTTTGACTGTTAGTTTTGTTTTGAACAAGGTGCCATCTTGTGATCTCATCATTTTGTAATTAACCTCATTATCATAAGAACATCAATACCATAAATTAATTCGTTATTACTGCGAATACCATTATATTGGTTGGGCTAATTAACACAGTCCCCAGAAATTTTTGTTATTTGCTATTTTTAATATTATAAAAGTTGCTGTTTATTTGTTTGTTTTTTTTCTATTTAGGATAATACATTTTTTCATTTTTCAGAGAGCATGACAAAACATTCGAATTTGAAAATATTGCAATGGAACTGCAGATCAATATCAACAAATATTCACGAACTGATTCAACATCTCTCAGATCATTCGTATCAAGTGTTGATATTACAGTCTTTAAATACAACTGAAAACAAAGTTCCAAAATTACAAAGCTTATATTACCCTCCAATACTCCAAACTAACAACGAAACAAGGAGGGTTAGTACTGCACTATATATTCAAGAAAAGGTTGAATATTTTGAAATAGAGCCACCATTTTCAAAGAATGTTAAAAACATTAATGCATGTGCAGCAAAACTGAAACTCAACGAATTACTTGCATTAAACGTTGTTTCCATTTATTTGCCAAAAGGTCCTGACAATGAAAACACAGAATGGCTTCGTGCTATATCGGACCAGCATGAAAAATGGTTAATAGCAGGTGATTTTAACTCACATGCCCCGTTTTGGGATAATGAATGCGAAATAGTAACACACAATCGTTTTGTTGGAAATATAGTAGACTCTTCAATGAGTCTGTTAAATGATGGCAGTGTAACAAGAATACCTGATATTTCACACCATCGAGCAACAGCAATTGATTTAACACTTATATCTCCTGCCATAGCTCCAAGCTGTGAGTGGTCTACCTTCAAAGATCCTCTTGGTAGTGATCATTTGCCAATAATTATTACCATTAAGGGTAAACAATCCGTTCAAAACTGCGCCAAAGATAAGATCCCAAAATATAATTATAATAAAGCAGTTTGGGATAAATTTGAAAACATACTCTCTACTTACAATTGTGAAGAGATAATGTCTGATAACATTGACACAAACTACGCGAATTTTGTTGATATTGTTTTACATGCAGCTGATCTCTCAATACCAAGGTGCAATTCTGATGCATCAAACAAATATGCAGGGAATGTATGGTGGAATGCTACTTGTGAAGAAGCAAGAGAAAAAAAAGATGCAGGCCTATAAAATATATTTAAAAGATAAGAAAGATCCTGACAAAATTGCTGAAAAGAATAGAGCAAAAAATCATAGTAACAGAGTAATCGAAAAAGTCAAGGAGCAATATTGGTCAAATTTCTGTGAAAATGAAATACATGACCACAAAGATCTTCAGAAAACATGGAAAAAATTAAAAGACATGAAAAACGGAATCAGTCTTCCTGAATATCCCATAAAATTAGAAAATAATGAGTTTCCTTCAAAATTTGAAAAGGCTGAAGCATTTGCAAATATTTTTGCAAAAAATAGCAATAGGGAGGGCCTGACAGAAAAGCAAAAGATATACAGAGAGAAAATGGAGGATAAGGAAACGCATGAAAAAAGTCCCAATAATAGTCACTATACAAACGCTCCCCTTACATTTCAAGAAGTAAAGGATGCAATTTTCTCTATTGGTTCGAAAAGAAAGTCAGTGGGACCAGATGCGATTTCCAATGAAATGATAAAGCATTTGCCAGTTAATTTCACAATGTTTCTGAACTTATTATTTCAGAAATGTTGGTCTGAAGGGCTTCAACCATCTTTGTGGAAAAAATCAATTGTAACCCCTATCTCTAAAGAGGGCAAGTCAAAATCAGACAAAAATAACTACAGGCCAATTGCTCTCACTTCACATGTGGGAAAACTTATGGAAAGAATTATTCTAAAAAGACTTGAACATCATTGTGAAAAAAATAGTATAATACCAATACAACAGGCGGGCTTTAGAAAGGGTAGATCTACAGTTGACCATCTTGTAAAAATTACAACACAGGTTAAACATCAGTTTGCACGCAGAAAAAATGTTCTTGCCACGTTTTTTGACATTAGAAAGGCATATGACCAAGTCTGGCATTCAAAACTTCTGAACAAATTGAAGTTAATTGGTCTCTCAGGATGTATGTACAATTACTTAAAAACCTTTTTAAGTGATAGAACAATACAGACGAAGGTAGGAAATGTATACTCTAATGAAAGACATATCCAGATGGGAATCCCGCAAGGAGCTGTAATAGCTCCTATCCTGTTTAATATTTTGATCCATGATCTTCCGAAATCATTATAAAAAACTGTTGAACTAGCACAATATGCGGATGATATCTGCATATGGATGAAAGTTACTTTAAAACGTCACACACCAGTTAGATCAATCAACTATATTAAAAAGATATATCAAAATGAACTAGATAAAATTAGTAAGTACATGACTGAAAATGGATTGGCCCTTTCAGCTGAAAAATCGCATATGGTTCTGTTCAATACTGGTTATGATCCTAATCCTCTGCCTTCATTTCAAATAGATGGATTGTGCCTTGAATATAAAAAAGTTGTAAAATTTTTAGGAGTAAATTTAACTTCTAAATTGAGCTGGAATAATCACATACAAACTATTTTAACAAAAGCTAAGAAAACTTTAAATTTCTTGAAAATGGTGAGTCAACAATCCTGGGGTAAAGACAGTAAAGTATTAACACATTTAGCTACTGCGCTTGTACGATCAAAACTATCCTATGCCCAGGAGACATTTTTTTCAGCCCCAAAATATTTAATCAAAAAGTTGCAGAGTATCGATAGTAAAGCTTACAAGATAGCTCTTGGTGTCCCGGTTCATACACCAACTTTAAGAACTTATATGGAGATCGGAATATTGCCTTTTGAAGAAAATATGAAACTTGCATCTGCAAAATATATCTTAATAAGTCATACACTACAAAATCTTAATACCAGTGAAACTGAATTAAAATCAGAAATAAATTTTCCTAAACGGGCACAAAAAATTGATTCTCTAAAATCGATAGCCTCATACACATCTGACTTATTTACAAAAGCAGGCACTGCACCTCAAAACGTAGCTCCTCGGGTGTCTTTTAGCACTATCCCAGAATGGGAACTTAGTAGAGCAAATTATGACATAGACTATACAAGTTTAAGAAAAAGTGATGGACCCTTGCTGCCAACGCATGTTAAGTCACATATAAATGAAACCTATGTAAATCACCTTAAAATCTATACAGATGGTTCCGTGCTAGACAATCATTTGTCTGGTTCAGCATTCATAATTCCATCTTTAAAAATAGAGAAAGGTTACCACCTTGGTAAGAATATTTCCATATTTACTGCGGAACTTGTTGCCATTATTATGGCATTAAACTTTCTTCTTGATTTTCGATTTCCTGTATTTCAAATACTACTTTGTGTTGATTCAAAATCAGTCCTACAAGCTCTAAAATTTTCGAATACAACTGTGAGAGCAGAACTTATATCCGAAGTGTACCACCTAATTCATTTTTTTGCATTTACGTGGTTCTTATGTCGATTTTTGTTGGGTTCCATCTCACTGTGGATTATCTGCTAATGAAAGGGTAGACACATTAGCCAAAAAGGCTGCTATCACTGAAACTGATTTAACAAAGATATACATTCCTTTATCCTTACATGAGAGTTATAGTCTTTTAAAAGACGCAGCCTGGAATACTATTTTAAATAAGGGAATAGGCACCCAAAACAAAAAGGGTATATTATTTAACAAGATATCAGACAATAAAACAGGTATCAAGAATCTCTACCAAGAGAGGATTTTTAAAAAGTTTGATTTTTAGATTGAGGCTTGATGCCTTTAAAACAAAATTCTGTAAACATGTGACTTGTATTTGTGGCCAGCAAATCACTCCGTTCCATCTACTTTTTTTGTGCGATAGAATGAAACCCTATTTACCTGCTTGGTTGTTGAACACCGAACCGTCGATGTCAGTCTTTGAAGATGTCATCTCTAACGAATCAAACATTTTTGAAGTTGTTCAAGGACTGATTAAGAGCCCAATTGGACATTTACTTTAACGTCTATGTTATTTTCCCCATCTTGGTGTTAGTTGCTTATTTAGTGCTTCTTTTATAGTTTTGGATTCAGTTATGTGGTGTTTTTTGTTGTTGTTTTTTTCTTTTCTTTTTCTTTTTTTCTTTTTTTTTTTTTTCTAGGCCTAATTGCATTATACATACCTACGTACGCCCAAAATCAACACCAACCGTTCGCATGCATACACCCAAAAACATCACATGCACACACACATAACACTTACATACTGTCTAAGATCACTGTTAGGTGGATAGACGTTAAATTAAAGAACGAACGAACGCACGCATGCATACACACGCTATTTCCCTAACTCTGTCTAAAATCACTTTATGTGAATAGACGTTAAATTGAAGAACGAACGAACACACACACACACTGTTGTCACGACGCCTAGTGCAGTGACAGGGATACCCGAATGTAGAAGGGTACCCCCTTTTAATCCACCCCGCCCACACTCTAAAACTACCAACACCACAGAACAAAAATACAAAACACTAAATAACAGGTGCAACAAACAACCAAGTTTTATTCAAATTCACACTCACCCACACACTATCAACAACAACAACAACAAAAATCTTCAATCAATAATACAAAAAACAGCAACACCAAAATCAGCAATGCACAATAAAAATGCCCCGACACCCCACCTTCAAATCCAGGAAGCCTCAAGGGACCCCAACCCACACAGGGTTAATACCGGACCAGGGATACTCCAGGGACTATCACGTGGTAACCTGGGGCTGGGTCATCCAGAGGTAGGATGGCCCACCGAACCCAAAGTGTCCGCGCGATACGAGCCACAAAAGGGGACACAACGACCCCCCCCCCCCCCCCCCCCCCCCAAAAAAAAAAAAAAAAAAAAAGCAAAACACAAAACAAAACAAAAAAAACAATTCGTTACAATTCCCCCTCCACACAATACATATAAATATATCTAAATCTATATATATTATATATAATTATAAACAACTCACGCACAATACCATTCACCCTTCGCACACTCGAACCATTCTTTTTTTTTTTTTTCACGAAAATCAGTTCCCACACTCCGACTTTTTTCCCACACTGTCACTGAGGTCCTGATGCCCCAGCAGACGAAGCGCCGAACGATGCAGAATCGACGATGTCGCAAGGTTCAACACGGAGTCACTGGTTCAAAGTACACTGTGACACACATTGAAGAAAATGAAGAGCCCAGCAGCTCAGCCGCTCAGCAGACCTCAGCAGCAGGAGGGGAAGCTCCGACGCTCGCAGAAGGATGAGCTCGCCCCCTCCCAGTCTTTCGTAGCGATGACCTAGAGGTCGGCCAGAAAGAAGTCGGAAACAGGGCAGTACCAGGTAAGATGCCTCACACAGAGGTTGCAGCAGCAGAGCGGTCAAACCCTGTCGACACCTGGACATAAAATAGTTTCATGACTACCCTGGCCTGCAACTGATCACAGAACTTCGGGCACACCAGAACTACAACCCATTGTCTCTGTGACTTCAATGTCGGCCAAGGCATTTGAGCCATCAAACTAAGTGTAACACATATACCAACAACCCAATCTGGCACTCACAATTCTACTAAACAGGACATAAATCAGCCTACAATATCCATAAAAAACAAACAAACAGAGTGCACCAAAAAAAGCAGTTGTTAACTTTCGATTGCCTCTGGAATATCGAAGTCAACAAAGTCAATTAATAATACTGTCAATGTGACTAAAATTATTAACAACCATCCTTTCACATACCACACTATCAATATCATATTATCCCATATCTCAGTCGACACACCTCAAACGGTATGTACCCAAGCGGGACAGGATGATGCCATAAATCATTCAACGAAAATATCCACAGGGAATTTATAAAATAATAAAGAATTACTGTTTTCTTCAACGGCATATAATGAATGCCAAACGATTCATCAACAACAACAACACCGGAGAGCGGAAGCGCTCGCCGCTGCTGAATAAGAGACAATATTAGGTCAACCCCGATATGATATCATAACCCAATAATAAAATGAATGACCACTGTCACTGCCCCGAACTCAAATAGCGCAGTATCACCAAAACCGATAGCGATCGAAAACAAATGACCGGCAAGGCCATATGTAGTAACGAAGACCCAGACATACTAACAAAAGCGGAGCGACAGGACGGCGCCCCCCTGCTGGGCTGTACGTGACAAGGCATAAGCCTAATCAATTTCAACTTGCAACCAAATCACTGCACTAACTTAAGAATAACACAACAAATTCAAAAACTACCTATTCCAACTTCCAATCATAATCACAAAAAGAAACATAATGCATTAAATATATCAATGCATAACACCGCAAATATTCATCAATTCAAACCACCAATATCATATAATTCACCAGCTTCACACAAACAACCATATACCATTTCTTTTCCAACAACAATAACCACCTTCACACTCCCTCTTCCACCTACTCGAAGTCAAAGCACACCACCATCCACCCTCCCATTATCGCTTCGGCGCAACAGCCATCCTTCATATGAAAAGAGGGGCATACGAAATAATTTTCTTCTCCAATCAAAAGAAAAATAAGAATAAACAAAAACCTATTATAATCCTCATCAATTTTCATATATACGAACTTATGGTTTGACTCGATAATTATCGGAATTTAAAACAACACATTTTTTTTTATTTATTCAACAAACGACGGAAACACAATGCAGTGAAAACAACAACCGCCGCACATACTGACATTCGGCGCGCGCGCGCGCGCATGACGATAACCTCTCGCCCGAAACAGTAGCGCGCGTCAAGCATATAACACCTCCCTCTCACTCCTTCCCCCCTTGTCTACAAGCCGGCGCGATTTACGGCCCCGTAGATCCTCTGTTTTTCATACTAAACTGAATCGCGCTTCTCACATTTCGCCTACGTACAAACGACGCGTTTCGATCCAGAATCATCTACCTCCAACTCCCTTCTTCAATGAACAACCTGCCCTACACTTCTCACCTGGAGTTACGATGACCAACGAAGACAATACATGACAAACACCCACCAGAGCAGCTCCAGACCGGGGAAACCCTCGCTCCCTTGAAGGCGTGGACACTGGTGGAAGACACCGACACACCGATAACTTCTTCTTGGAATCCCGAGCTGTCACAAGGACACACCGATGGGTTTCCTGGCAGCCCACTAAACAAAGTGGCAAAACCGCCTCACCGAACGCTGGATCAGAAGACCTCCGTCTCGAGCCAGGAGTCGCAAACAACTGAATCAGACAGTCAAAAAACAGACGACACTAGAGTTGACAGACATCATGAAACTGACAAGGCCACACCCTGACTTCGACCAATCATCAATAGGTTGCCCAGGGAACGGCACGACAAAATTCCAGATAGGGACATAGATAGAGGCAGTCGTACACATACTCGAAACACCAACCTGCCAGAAACCAATCAGCAATAAGTCACCTAGGGTGACGAGACCACACTTCCCAATATGGGAACAACTGTGTATTGGCACAGACTCTAGATTATAAATCCCTCCAATCATCAATCGCTAACCACCAACAGCTTGTACACAAGACCAAATGTGGACACAACCATATACAAGCACCGATCTCCGATAGTTGGTCAACCAATCACCCATAAATCACCAAGGCAACAGACCACAAAATCACAAGAATGGATACAGCCAAACATAGGCACAAACTTCACCATCTTTGGTCGATCACCTACCAACAATGACTCGACCAAAACACACACAAAAAAATAAAACACGCATCGTAACTCCCAAATATCGACACGGGAAAAAGAAAGAACTGACCGCTGCAATAACTCCGCCGTACAATATGCGAAATTATGTCCCTTGAATGTCCGTGCGTGACACACACACACACACACACACACACACACACACACACACACACACACCGCATTTAGCTTATGATCGGTTGGTGGAGCGTACTATCTTGGGTGATCTGTAGAAAGAAACTCGTGGAGAGCGTGGCAGCAGAGAGTCCTCAGAAGAGAAGCCCCCTTCAAGCAAGTGTTTCGGCCCTTATCTCCTGACACTCTAGGGGGGTTGGGCCACACCCGGTTCATGACTCCGGATGTCCCTCTGCTGCCCCCTTTTTTTTTTTCCCCCATCTTGGGACGAGCCATGGCTGGGATTCGAACCCATGACCCTCTGGACATGCTCATTTTCCACTTAATGACTCGCGCTTTAACCACTGAGCCACAGGGACACCTGATATTTGTAGGGAAATTAAGCCTTATGAAGTTCACTTTTGTTCCTCCTTGACCAGATCCAGCTTGAACACCTCTCTGCCGCTTCTGCCATTGCTTTCAGGGCTCTGGTTTTTTCCTTCCCTGCAACTGAGAGCTGTTTCATGAGGCTGTATGCAGACGTTCCTACAAACCCCCTAGCTCCAATTTCTGCAGTGAGGACTTTGACCTGATAGCCTTCTCTCCTCAGGCTGTTTGCCAGATCAGCATACTTTTCAGTCTTGTAGATTTGAGCTGCCTCCATTCTGTTCTCATATGGCACCGTGAGCTCGATCATGATCAGCTGCTTGGTTGACTTAGAGTGGACTACTATGTCTGGTCTCATGCCACTCTTGCTGATGATCTCTGGGTGACTCTTCCATTCTGGGAGGTCTGCAGTGCACTCCCAGTCATCTGCCCCGTCCAGCAGACTCTGCCTGCATGTTTCGAGTGGCACTGTTGTTCTTGGCCATGATTTGCTGCCTCCTGCCGTGAAGAATGTTGCGGGTGCTTTTGGAGTCCTGATTTTCCCTTTTGTGGTGTTGGTACTAGCCCAGACTACTTGTACAATCTCTTTGAGCACTTGGTTGTGCCTCCATGTGTACCTTCCTTGAGCCAGGGCTACTTTACATGAGCTTAGGACATGCTCCACTGTTTGTTTTTCATGGCAGAGGGGGCATGCAGGATCGTCTGTTTTCCCCCACTTCACCAGGTTTGCATTTGAGGGCAGAAGGTCATATGCAGATCTGAGAATGAAGCTGATCCTGAGAGGGGCCATGTGCCAAATGTCATTCCAAGTGAGACTTCTTTGGAGTGCATTCTCCCACGTTGTCCATTGCCCTTGCTGGCTCTGCTGGACTGCTTTTTGGAGTCTTTTTTGGTCTTCTTCTTTTTTCATCTCCTGAATCATCATGTCTCTTTTGGCTTTTCCTTTGGCCTTTGACCACCATTCAGTTTTGGTCACCCCCAGTCCTTGTCTGTTGGTCTGTGTGTGTCCTGTTATTTCTCTGATCTTGAGACTTTCTTTTGCAGAATCCATCGCCTCTTGAACTTTCCATTTTCTGCCTGTCTTCAGCTGGGGCTTGATTGCTTCTACCACCTTGTCTCCTGAGTCCTCCAGCATGCTTTGAAGTCTGATCTTCCCTGCTTTGTATTCCTCCAGGATGGATTTCAGTGGTAGTTTCAGCTTTGCTTGGCGACAGTACAGCGCTATGTCAGTCAGACAGGGTGGGACACCAAGCCATTTCCTTGTGAACTTGTTGATTTTGGCTTCCATTGCCTCCACTGTGCTGGTGCAGATGTCGTATATCATCAGAGGCCATAGGAGCTTTGGTATCAGCATGAACTGCAGACACCAGACCTTGTATTTGCCAGGGAGCCCACACTGGTCAATGGTCTCCAAGCCTTCCTCCGCCATCTGCTTGGTTTCTTTTGCTCTTTGTGTGTCTTTCAGCGTATCATCATACCATCTTCCAAGGCTCTTGACTGGTTCTTCTGTGACTGTTGGAATGGCCTGGTTGGCAACACTGAAGACCACAGATCCGGCCACTTTTCCTTTCCTCAGTGAGAGACTCCGTGATTTCTTTGGCTTGAACTTCATTCTGGATGAGGCAACTATGTCGTCCAGCCTCTCCAGCACATGACGTGTCTCGTCTTCTCTGGATGAAATCACTGTAGTGTCATCCATGAAGGCCTTGAGAGGAGGCATCTTGTATCCATCGCCAAGGTCTGTTTGTCTCGCGTTGTTTGTTGCTGCTTTCAAGATGAGTTCCATTGCCAGCACGAACTGCTTATATCGAAGCCTAACATGACTCGTTATCTTTACAACACGAACAAATACCCATCGAGCCAGTGATCTAATTATGAATCAATGAGCTCAAGCTAGCGTTCAAACTCTGACTGTACTGTAGCAACAACAGCTGTGCCTTCACTGAAGAGGGAGAGGACGGTGGTGTCCACACAGTCAGCGTGGTGTGGGCCAGTGACAGTTAAATTCAGTTTCTGTGTGTGAAGAAACAGGGAGAGGATGGTGGTGTCCCAAACAGTCAGCGTTGTGTGGACCAGTCAAGTTAAATTCAGTTTCTGTATGTGAAGAAACAGGGAGAGGATGGTGGTGTCCCACACAGTCAGCGTGGTGTGGGCCAGGTGTAACACGGTGAGGGCGCTGTGCTGGTCAGCAGAGGCCAGGTGTAACACGGTGAGGGCACTGGGCTGGTCAGCAGAGGCCAGGTGTAACACGGTGAGGGCACTGGGCTGGTCAGCAGAGGCCAGGTGTAACATGGTGAGGTCACTGTGCTGGTCAGCAGAGTCCAGGTCAATGCAGAGAGAGGACAGGGGATTGTGGGACAGGGACAGTGTGTGCAGGTTTTCTAAACCAAGAACAGACGTCAGGTTGACATGCTGCAGTTTGTTGTCACTGAGATGAAGAAACCTGACACCCCTCAACTGAATTCTGGGTAGGAACGTCAGAACAGACGTCAGGTTGACATGCTGCAGTTTGTTGTCACTGAGATGAAGAAACCTGACATCCCTCAACTGAATTCTGGGTAGGAACGTCAGAACAGACGTCAGGTTGACATGCAGAATCAATTTGATGGGCAAGGGAAGGGGAAGAAAGAACTGCTATTGATAGGTGAAGAGGGTTGTTTCAAGAGATGCCTTGAAGGAAGACAGCGAGTTGAACTACGCAAAGACTTTAGGAGTTTGTTCCAAGAAACCGGACCCTGAAAAGAAAAAGAACGTTTATGCGCATTTATATTTAGAAAATGTTTGCTTTTTGAAAGCTGAAAGATTTTTTTTGACGTACACACCAGTAATATGATGTGATCAAGAGAGGTTAGTGTTCTAGGTGACTCCCAAAACTTTATGTGTGCTGATTTGTTACAGCTGCTTGTCACCTATATGTAGAGGGCTTTCAGAAGTTGAAGTTTGTCTTTTTTGACGCCAGGCTATGACAATATACTTTGGTTTCTGTTCATTAGGAAACATGTGACTGAGTTCAGACCAGTTAATCAATTGGTCAGCATTCACTTGTAGTTTAATACATAGATGATTTGGGTCAAAATGTTTAGAGAGGATAGATATATCAACTGCAAAGAGTTTACATAAGCCTTTCATGTGAAGGGGAAAGTCACAATCAGATTAATAAAGAAAAGAAAGAACAGGACCAAGAGCCGATCCTTGTGGCACACCTAATCTTTGCAGTGCAAAATTGGACTGTTTGTTGCTGAGTAAAACAGAATGTTGATGATTGAAAACAATCTTACAAAAGAGAAGACTTGTTGGAAATTTTAGTTTGTGATCAATAACATGAAATGTTTATGTGAAGTCAATAAAAAAGAACACCAGTGAATTTCAAATTACCGATGTTTACTAACCGTAGATCAACACGATTATTTAGTGCTGTGTGTTGAGTGTTTGGCTCTAAATCGAGGCAGGTTAGTATGAATCAGGTCTTATTGTAAATTTAGAAAGAGAGGGTGTTAGTTACCGCCAATGACATTGACAAACAAAGCACATGACAAGACACGATGCATTTCAACCACTTGGGTCTTCTTCAGGCGAAAAAATAAATCACATTTAACATTTAAGACAGTACAAACAAAGAACGAAAATGACTCATCTGTTGTTAGTCCATGTGGTGGGGAGAATAGCCGCTGGGCGGAAATGACAAGGGGGATTATGGGAGAGGAAAAGGGGGGGGGGGGTTTCGTGGGGGGAGTGGGGGGGGGGTTGTGTGATACGATAGGGTTGTGTGTCTAGTTTAGTGGGGTGGTGTGATATCTTTGTGACGGTTGTGATAATAGTGGATTGATAATAATGGTAAGGAGGGGGGGGGGGGGGCAAACTGGAAACAAAAAATTATATATAGAAGGGGTAAATAAGTACATGAACAGAAGAAACTTAAAAAAAAAAAAAAAAAGTTTAGGTGAATAAAATAAATGATTTCGCTGGGTGATGAAAGAGGTGGTGGTAGTTATGCGTGGGTAGTTGTGAAAGGTGTGTGGGTAATGTTAATGAGGGAGGGAAGGGGATGGAAGATAAATGGGTGATAAGGTATGATTGGGAGGGGGGGGGGTTGAGAAAAAAAAAAGGAGGAGGGTAATGTGTGTGGGGGGGGGGGGGGAAGGAAGGGGGGCAAGAGAAGGAGAGTTCATATCTCTTCATCCACTATGGGGTGGGGGATGGGGGTGGGGGTGGGAGGTTGGGAGGTTCATATTAATAGTGTTGTTTAAAAAAAGTAAACAATACTGTGGGATGATGTTCATTGTAACAGGTGAAATAATGTGTTGGCATCAATATGCTGCTGTTTGTTGAGAGAAGATAGCAGTGATCAATGAAAAACAGGGTATCATGTGTTGCACACACACATGCACACACACACACACACACACACACACACACACACACACACACACACACACACACACACACACAAACAAAAAAAAACGGGGGGGGGGGGGGGACCACATGTAAACAATGTTCTAGGTGAGTTAAGATCGTGTGATCATAATGAGACTAACTGTGGAAAATTTTCACACACATATTCATACACACACACACACACACACACACACACACACACACACACACACACACACACACACACACACACACAAAGAGGGGTAAAAATTATTATCATTAATCAGTCACTGATGGGTGATGATCATATGAGATCAACGGTAGTGTAGGAAGAGATTCTTCTCCGTTCCCTTAGGCAGGAATGGTGGAGGTACTGGCAAGGGCTTCTGTATGGTGAAGGCCCTCCTGTGGTCAATAAGGTTTTGCATTCATCAGTGTGTTGGCAGGCCAGGATTCTTCTTTTGGTGTTGTTGGGACTGTTCCACCGTCATTGGGGCTGCATGGATGAATTGCAGACCCGCCAGGGTGGAGTATTGCAGAGATGTTATGTCATAGTCTGGAGTGCCCGGTTCTCAGTATCACAATGATGGTCTTCTTCTTCGTTTACTTAGGTCGGAATCCTGGAGGTACTGACGGAGGCTGCTGTATGGTGAAGACCCTCCAGTGGTCAGTATGGTTTTGCACTCATTGGTGAGTTGGCAGGCCAGGTTTCCACTTTGGGCCAAGCTGGGAATGCTCCGCTGTCTCTGGGGCTGCACTGCATTGATGGTTTGAAAGACTCACAGGTGTGGAGTATAGTGGACCTGTGATGTTGAGGTCAGGGGAGCCTTATCCTCAGTCCAACAATGTTCACTTGGTCTGATTTGGGCGTCCGGCAGTATGCATCCCTCTTGTTGAAGTTTGCATGCTGCTCAAGTCATCTTCCTATTTGTCTCCTTGGAAATATTTTAGATTTATTCCAAGGAGACTACCTTTTACAGTTGGGGCTGCTGTCCTTCCTTTGTCAGTTGGTCAGCTTCTTCATTTCCATATAGTGCAGTGTGAAGGTATTCACTGGATGGGAGTATTTTCAGTGACTGATAATGGTAATAATTTTAAATCAGTAGTACCAAGGTGGTGACCATTGTTATACAAGTGGAAAAATGCAGTGGTGATGGTGCAATGGTGCAAGGTGGGGGGGCATAGGAAAATACCAATGACCTGTGGGTGATGCTCACTGGCATGGGTGAGATCAATGGTACTGTAGGATGATAGTCACTGAGGTAAGTGGAATAATAAGGTGGCATTGGTATAATATTGCAGGTTGAGAAAGTGGGTGGAGGGGGGGTTGGGGTAGATGACTGGTGGGTGATGGTCATGTTTCATTGGAGATACTGTAGGATGATGATAATTGTTGGTATAAGTGGGATGATGTTGTGGCATGGTGTAAAGTGCCGGTGGGGGAATGGGGCAGGTGTTTAAAGATGGGTGGATGATGATGATGGTAAAGGTGTAGGTATGGTCATAGTGGTGTAGGATGATGGTCATTTTTGTAAAAGGAGTAGGAGAGTGCATTAGTAAGTGTGATAATGCCAGTGGGGGAGTAAAGGAAATGATTATAAAGACTGATGGATGTTGATAGCTGTGATGAGATCTACAGTACTGTAGGGGGTGGCAGTTGTTATAAGTGAAATGTCATGGCATTGATGTAGTAATGCCGGTTGGAAAAAAAAAAGAAAAAAAAAATAGTCGAATAGTTCTTTTTGAATCCTGCTTGATATTCCCCAGTAATGTTATTTTCTTCAACCCACTCTTGTAAACGATGATTAATAACTGTACTATAAATTTTACTACTAATATTGCATAGCGATATGCCCCTGTAATTGTTAGGATTGTTGACATCACCTTTTTTGTACAGAGGAAATACAATACTTTCTGTCCATGTGTCAGGGAATATACCTTTCTGAAACAAAGCATTAAAGAATATGACAAAGAAATCTGCAACACAATCACCTGCATTTTTTAACAATTCTCCAATTATTCCATCCGGTCCAGCAGCTTTTTTCATTTTAATCTTTCTAATTGCTAAAATAACTTCCTCTTTTGAAATTGGTCGATTAAAATAATAATCATTATCATCAACATTAAATTCGTCATCATCTACTTCACTTTCTTTTTCGAGTAAATTTTTGAAGTGTTGAAACCAGTCATCCAGAGTGATATCATTACTAATGTGTTTTCTTTTACATGAAATTTTATTTACATTTTCCCAAAATTGCTTTTGATTATTCACAGAAGATAACAATTCATTTAACAACGACTTATGAAAATCGTTCTCTTTGTGTTTTAACAGATGCTTATACTCTCTACGTGCGATACAAAAAGCATTTTCGTCTTCATGATCTCCTGTTCGACGGGCTGTTCTGTAAAGCTTTCTTAAATTTTTCTTTGTTGTTTTACATTCATGATCGTACCAGTCATCTGATTTATCATTGTCACCAGTGCTGATCTGCTTATTCATGCATTCAGCGCATCGCTTAATACAATCATTAAAAGTAGACAAAGCTCTGTCAATATCATAGTCGATTAAACGTACAGCCAGCTCTAATGTTCTACGAGATTCCTCAGAGTGCATTGAGTTAATAAACACTGGCGCTGCATCATTGTTCCAGACTATCCTATTTAATGTTTGCTTCACATCTGGAGATTTTATACTGCCATGCTCTTCCGAAAAATTTAAGTGTAATTCAAGTGGCATATGATCTGAATGAAACATATCATGAATATTGAGTTCACACAAGGATTCAAATATGGCAAACAAGTTATTTGACATGAAAAAGTAATCATTTACACTACTGCCTGAATCTGAGATGTATGTGTAGCAACCATAGTGGTCGCCATTACATGCACCATTCAGAATACGTAAATCAAATGTAGTACATAAATTCAACATAAGCTTACCATATTTATTCAGCACTTTGTCTTGAGAATTCCTATTGTTGATCGAACTGCTTGTTTTTAATGAGTAAATACAATTTTCACTACAAAAATCATCAACGTTTATATGAGCAGTTCGACTGTTGAAATCTCCCGACAATACAATGTATACATCATGAAATGCAACTGAACAATCTGCTAAGCATTCTTCCAGAAGACCAATGCCATTGTTTACATCAAAAAAAGAATAAAATGGTGACCCCTCAGGCGGAACATATGCACACATGTACAATATATCTCTCATGGTACCTAATAGAGCTTTGTCTATAAGAAAAACAATAATATTAGAGTAATCTACGTCAATAGATCGAACAAATGGAGCATACATTCTCTTAATAAGGCACACAACTCCACCAGAAAAACGACCATGTTTAGAAAATTTAACAGCAGATTTACAAAAGATCATATAATCAACAAATAAATCTGACTGAAATGTCTCTGTAAAGGTTTCAACAAAACAAATGATGTCAAAGGAACGAACATAAGAAACGAAATCTTTATGTTTTAATTTAGGGAGCAGTCCATTGATATTCCATTGCAAGACTTTAAAACGCTTAATAGAAAACGCACGTGCTTCACAATCAGTATTAACTTGACCTAACACAGAGCGCGACCGTGAACTTTCTTGCACGGCTGCACGGCCTGTAACCCGCTCGCTCACACATTCTTCACTGTCACTGACAATGTCACAAGCTTCAAACATACAAGCACGTGCAGCGTCAGCCTCACAAATGTTCTCTGGTTGATCAACCGGTGTCAACGTTTTGGATGCTCCCCCTAAACCAAATGTGGAAAAAACATTATTCACACAACAAAACAGAGAAGAAACACCTTCACAAGAAGAGCGGCCACTGTCCTATTTCATTTCTCTCAGCTTGCCCTCTGAGTCTACAAAAAACTTAGAACCTTCTATGATGAGATGGTCAAATACCATTGACGCCTTTTTATTGGCTGCCCTTGCTTGTTTCAAATGGGGCAACAGTTTCCGTCTAATTTCTCTAACCCTGAAAGAAAAATCCTCCCCAATGAAAATCTTAGTGCCTTTCAATTTCCCTCTCGCCCTAAGCAACTCTACCTTGTCCTTGTAGAAGGTACAGCACCCGATTATCGGAGCGTTGGGCCTCTGGTTCAAACGATGTAGGCGGTCGAAGGGAACGTCCTTGGCCAGCTCCAGTCGGTCAGTGAAGAGTTCCCTGACAGCAGCTTCCAGGTCATCTGCCGACTCCTTCTCTGGTTTGTGGAGCCCATGGATGATGACGTTCTTCCGTTTGGATCTGCATTCCAAGTCGTCAGTCTTCCTCTCCATCTCTTCCATCCTCTTCTCTAGGCGGTCGTTGCTCTCCCTCAGTGCGGCGTTTTCTTCTCGCAGACGGGTGCACTCTTCTTTCATGTTCTTCATTTCCTCGTGCATCATATCAAAACCGTCTCTGAGGCCTCTGATGTCATCCCTCACCGCATCAAACTTCAGGTTCAACTGATGGAGCATAGACAAGACATCTCTAGAGCACTGATCTCTGTTCTGGGAAGCATCCGATGGTGTGTCTCGTGCACTAGCACTAGGAGAACGTGAGGACTGAGATCCAAGTTGCGTTTGTTTCATGGATGCACGGGGTCCTGGATTCAGTTCAACGTCGCCGCATCGTAACAGCAGCAAACTCCCCAGAAGAAATAGGTGAGGAGGAAACCACACACGACACCGGTTGTTCTGGTTTTCAATGTCAGTCCCAGTCGCGGTAGATTTGAATTTGCACGTTTCTTCATAAACGACACAAAAACAAAGACAAAGAGACCACATCGCTG
>CM065736.1:3152888-3172888 GCA_033310375.1 Conus canariensis | reverse complement strand
GTTTCGGATTCACAAAATGTACACAGATCAGTGGTAAGAATTCCCATTTTCTTTAAGATACAATTTGTAACCAAAATATTGTGACAAATTCTTATTTGGAACCATTTTAATTTAATTTCTTTAATTTTTGTCACTTGTTTCATTGTTGTTTCCCAATCTTCCAAAATTTTTAATTTATCTTCCCATTTTACAAAGGAGCTTATGTCAAATATTGTTATTTTTTCAACGAGAGTGCTGTAAAAAGGTTTCGATCCCTTTTTAACGCTTGATATTATTTGTAGTGCTTTCGTTCTTAGATTACAGCTATTGTTCGTTACTTTAATATTTCTACTTCTTAAATACCTTTTTATTGATGATATACAGCCCATGAATTCGAGATAATTTACAGTGATATCATATTTTTCAGAAAAAGTTTTATAATCGAGAAAACTTCCATCTTGATTTACAACATCTTTAACTAGGAATATCTGTTTTGCTATCCAGTTTTTAAAGTTAATGACGTCATTACCAACTCTAAACTTATCATTACAGAATAAAGGCTCTGCTAACACCTCATTCGAATTGTTTAAAAATACCTGATCCGCAAAATCAACATACGAAGTGAAAACGTCTTTCCAAAATTTATTGATTTTTTTGCTGAGGAATTTTCTAGGTCCGTAGACGTCAAATGAATCTATTTCTGGGAACGTTGCACTTAATATTGTTTTCCATTTTGAATTTGTCGTGTATATTCTTTTTAACCAGGTCAGTTTTAAAGCTTGTATATATTTGCTTAAATGTGGAACACCTATACCTCCATTTTCAACAGGAAGTACTGCGTATTTCCTTTTGATCTTGTCAGTTTTTTTATTCCATATAAATTCAAAACATGTTTTCTGAAGCTGATTTATTACATCTTCTGGAGGATTAGGCAACAGGATCCATAGGTATGTGAGTTTTGAAAGAATCATGGACTTCAGTACTGCAATCCTGCCTAGGGGTGTACATATACGCTTTGACCAAACTTTAAACAATTGTTTGACTTCAATAAATTTATCTGCTGTGTTGATTTCTGTCATTTTTGATAAGTCTCCTGTGAACCAAATACCTAGTATCCTATATTTTGGTGGATTCCATTTCATTTTCTTTTCAGAAAGATACTCACATTTTGAGTTTTTTAGTTTTCCTAGCCATACGTTTACAGTTTTTTCATAATTGAGTTTTAGTCCTGACATTTCTTCACACTCTTTAAGAGTTTTAAACAGATTTTCATACGAAACCCTATCCCCTTCTAATGTGAACACTGTATCATCTGCAAATTGGCTGATTTTAAACATCGTATTGAGTATTTCAATGCCTTTTATTCTCTCGTCTTCCCTGATTTTACATGCTAAAATTTCTGCACACAAAACAAATAGATATGATGAAATGGGATCACCCTGACGACAACCTCTTTCTATTTCAAAACTCTTAGATACTTTCCCATTCACAACTACATAGGATCTTATGTTTTTATAAAATGTCGAAACCCAGCAGCATATACCTTCCCCAAACCCAAAATCTTTAAGTATCTTATTCATATATGTCCAATTTATCGAATCAAACGCCTTCTCATAGTCAATTGATACCAGTAAACCAGGAAGAGAATTTTGTTCCAGATAAAACATTATGTCATACAAGGTTCTTATATTTTCTCCAATGTATCGTCCTGGAACAAAACCCGTCTGGTCTTCATTAATTAATTTATGTAAAACAGTCTTAATTCTATTCGCTATACAGGTGGCACCTATCTTATACGAAACATTTAACAATGAAATTGGTCTCCAGTTTCTTAAAAACTCTCTTGATTTATCAGCTTTTGGTAGACACGTTATTAATCCTTCTCTTTGAGACACAGACATCTCTTTATTTATAAAGCCTTCATTTAATGATCTTATTACAAACTCTCCTATTTGTTTCCAAAAGAACTTAAAGAAATTAACTGTCATCCCGTCTGTACCAGGACTTTTGTCATTCTGCATATTTTTCAGGGCTTCTGATGCTTCTTGGATGGTAATCGTGCCTTCTAAATGTTCTGCTTCGTCTTCATTTAGTTGTGGCAGATTTGAAATATACCTGCTAATTTCAATATCTTTTACTTCTCTTTCCTTGTACAAATGCTCGTAGTATGACCTGGTCTCTTCTAATATTTCATCTGTTTCTAGCAAAACATTTCCTTGATCTGTAACTAATTTCAGCATCTGTTTGCTAACAAAATGTCTTTTTTCCAGGTTACAAAAATACTTAGTTACTTTTTCACCCTGTGAAGCCCATCTTGCTCTGGATCTGAGAATGATCCCATCTACTTTTGTTTTACGTAACTGAGCAAGCTCATCTTTCTTTCTTTGTAAATTAATAGTATTAATATGCGTGGGTTTTTCTCTTTCCAAATCTTGTATTTCCTTTTCTAAGCAGTTTTCGGCGTTCATTTGTTCTCTTTTCTTATTGATACTAAACGTAATCGTTTTTGATCTTATTTCCATGATCAGCACTTCTAAAAATAACCTATCACTTATCATAAATTGTATTTCATTATTGGGTATCTTGCTTAAGTTCTGCCTGTCATACGGTGATGTAGCATATTGTTCCTTGACATCATTTATAGTTTGGTTCACTAAATTTACATAATTGGCATCCCTAAGTAGCGAAGCGTTAAATTTCCAGAATGTTTTTCTTTTCTGTTCGGTATTTAGTGCTATGTTTAATTTGATCAACGAGTGGTCGCTTCTGTAACCCCAAAGGATTTCTGCGTCTCTAATATTACCAGTAAGTGTATCTGATATTAGAAAAAAATCCAATCGACTTTGCTGTATGGGGTTGGATCTTCTCCAGGTATATCTTAGAATTTCAGGATTTAATTCTCTCCAGATATCGACCAATTCTAATTCACTGATCATGTTTAATACCATTTCTCTCGCTTTTGCATTATTTACAGATTTATAATTGTAATAGTCCAAGCTAGGATTAATCACTAGATTCCAGTCTCCACCAATTACGATGTTCGAAATACCAGTCTCCTTGATTTTTGTTTGAATTTCTTCAAAAAAAGTGGGACTGTCGCTGTTTGGTCCATAAATATTTACCAGCACAATTTCAGTGTCTAACGTGTTCAGAATAAGTATAACGTAGTTTCCGTGTCTATCCGTGACTGTTTTCTTTATTTTGAAATCAAAATTATTATTTAGCAATATAGCAACTCCCCTTGATCTCGAATTGTAAGATGAAAACACACATTCATAGCCCCATTCTGCCCTTACTTGTTTTTCAGTATTTTTTATGAAATGTGTATCCTGTAGAAAGTAAACTGAATGTTGTTTTTGTCTAAGAAACTGGAACACGTCTCTTCGTTTTTGAAAGTTTCCTAACCCCTGGCAGTTTAAAGAGGATATGCTTAAGTTACTCATTCTTGTCACGTCGTATTAACACATAATCAATGCAACCTACTTTTTCGAGAGAGCCCGTATCCACGAGTGCCCTTCTTTCTCATATCAACCAAAGACATGCAAACAACACACATTATTAAACAAGAAAGAAAAAAAAATGTATAAAAAAAATTCTATGAAATGAAATATAATGCAATCAAAGACCACATCTGGTGAACGAAATGTGTAGCAACTTCGAAGAAATATACTACTCAAAACAATTGAAGTACCACCCCTAATTTTTGTATGCAATTTTTAAAAAGCTCTGATAAACCAATTAATATTGATAATTGAATAAATTCTGCTGGATAAGCTTACCCGGTTCTCAAATACTACTCCTCGTGCATTTTTGTTATGTTAAAGTCGGTCAGCAGTTATCTACCGCGTCGCATCTGAGGCAAAAATATCCCGAGAAATTATCGAACTTGTGTCGCTCCCAGATTTTGACACAGACACAGCAAGAAAAAAAAATGTGATGCACGTGAAAGCAAGGTCTTTTCTGAGCAGAATTGCAATCAGTTAGCACATTTGACGGGTATAAAAAGTCGCGAAATTTAGGAAGATTTAACCATGCCTGCGAGACAACGACTAAGCAACACCGACAGAGGAAGAGCGATAGCATGGTACCAAGAAGGTATTGGCTTGAGGGAGATTGGTCGACGGCTTGGAGTGAGTCACCCAGTCATTCTGAGGCTCAGAGACCGTTGGCTTAACACTGGAAGTGTTGAAGAACAGCAGGGACGTGGACGGACGAGAAGCACCTCCAGACAGCAGGATTGGTTCATTGTTATCGCTGGTCTGAGAGACCGTTCAGCCAGTGCCACAGTACTCCGAGACCAGCTACGACAAGCCAGCAACGTCAACGTCAGTACCCAGACAGTTCGGAACCGGCTCCACGACGCCAACTTGAGGTCAAGGTCCCCAGCAGTGAGATCAATACTGACCCCAGCGCATCGAGCTCATCGTCGGGCCTGGGCAGCATGTCATAGAAGGTGGACAAGAGCTGAATGGGCAACAGTACTCTTCACAGACGAGTCAAGGTTCACCCTCAGGTTCAACGACGGGCGGGTTCGCGTCTGGCGACGTCCTGGAGAACGCTACGTTGACGCTGCCGTCAGGGAGCATGACCGCTATGGAGGTGGGTCCGTGATGGTGTGGGGTGGGTTCAGCCTACGTCACAGGACCCCCCTACACCGTGTTGAAGGCCGCCTGACCGGTGCCACCTACCGCGACACCATCATCCGCCCCCTTGTGATGCCCGCCCTGAGGGCAGTTGGCCAGGGCGCCCAGTTCCAGGACGACAACGCGCCGTGCCACCGCGCCGCCATCGTGAATCAGTTCCTACAAGGGCAGCAGGTGACAAGAATGGACTGGCCTGCCAGGTCACCAGATTTGAACCCCATAGAGCATCTGTGGGACGTGCTGGGGAGGCGAGTGCGGGCCCACAACCCTCCAGCAGACACCGTGGACCAGCTGTTTCAGTTGCTGGAGCAGGAGTGGCAGGCGATCCCCCAGGACACTCTCCGCCGCCTGGTGCACTCCATGAGACGTCGATGTGACGCTTGTTTGAACGCGAACGGTGGTCATACCCGTTATTAACATCATGACATCTACCATAGACTCTTGTTACTTTTCATTTTGGGGGTATGCCTCTTTAATCAAGTGTAAAACAAAGATAATTTTTTGTCACGGTGTTTGAATAAATTTGAATGGATTGAGGAATAATAAAAATAAAATATTCAATCATTAAATTATGTTCAGCTTTGTTTTCTTTCGAATGACAGCAGTTTTCCTAAGTGGTACTTCAATTGTTTTGAGTAGTGTATATACTAAACAACAGTTAACTCGTATCCGCATAGAAAGGACACACCTTTCATTCTTACATATACAGCCGATATACAGACTGGTGTGTATGTGTATGTGTGTGTGTGTGTGTGTGTGTGTGTGTGTGTGTGTGTGTGTGTGTGTGCTCGCCCGAGCGGCGTGCGCGCATGTGTTTGCGTCTGTCTGATTGCCGAAAAAGGAAGAGTAATAAGAGGCACAGCGAAAGAGAGAGAGAGAGAGAGAGAGAGAGAGAGAGAGAGAGAGAGAGAGAGAGAGAGAGAGTGGGGGGGGGGAGAGACACAGAGAGAGAGAGAGAGTTGTCTGTACATGAGTAAGACATCAACATCTAATATTAACATCAATCTGGTAGAAGCATTCATGTGCAAAATGTCTCTTTAACCAACAAAAGAACAAACTCTATTCAAAACAGAGTGATAAACACTCACCCGTGGCTGCAGGCGAGCACGTGAGCACAATGTGCGCGCGCGCGCGCGCGCGTGTGTGTGTGTATGTGCGTGCGCGTGCGCGCGTGTGTGTGTGTTGTGTGCATATGTGTATGTGTGTGTGTGTGTGTGTGTGTGTGTGTGTGTGTGTGTGTGTGTGTGTGTGTGTATATATACACACACAATTTTAACCATAGAAGTATGTACTTTACTTGTATAATCACATGTGAAATAATAATAAACTTTCGTTGGAATATTAATTTCAAATGCCGAGAGAGAGGGGGGGTGGGGAGAGAGAGGAGAGAGAGAGAGAGAGAGAGAGAGAGAGAGAGAGAGAGAGAGAGAGAGAGAGAGAGGGAGGGAGGGAGGGTACAAAGTAAGTGGCAAAAAGTAATAATGTGTACCATGGTGTTTGAGAGAGAAATTCTCACTGTACCAGATATTGTCTGTGGATGCACATCTAAACGTATTTCTACAGCTCCCTGCCGAATGCTGCACGCCTTGGAATCACTCACTGCACTGGCAGAGTCAGTGACCCTGGAATCACTCACAGCACTGGCAGAGTCAGTGACCCTGGAATCAATCACTGCACTGGCAGAGTCAGTGACCCTGGAATCACTCACAGCACTGGCAGAGTCAGTGACCCTGGAATCACTCACTGCACCGGCAGAGTCAGTGACCCTGGAATCCCTCACTGCACTGGCAGAGTCAGTGACCCTGGAATCACTCACTGCACTGGCAGAGTCAGTGACACTGGAATCACTCACTGCACTGGCAGAGTCAGTGACCCTGGAATCCCTCACTGCACTGGCAGAGTCAGTGACCCTGGAATCACTCACTGCACTGGCAGAGTCAGTGACCCTGGAATCACTCACTGCACTGGCAGAGTCAGTGACCTTGGAATCACTCACTGCACTGGCAGAGTCGTGCTGCATCACCATCATCGGGGAGAACTTGTCAGTGACCCTCTTCACCCTTTCTACCCAGCAGAGGGCAGGGAACATCGAGCTGGAGACACACCACTGCAGATGGACGATGAAGCCATGTGCCTGGCTGTCACCATCAGTAAACGCCTGGTCTGGAGGCAGCACATGGTGAATGCAAAAGCCAAAGCCAGGAGAAAACGTGCCATGGTGAGAAAACTGGCGGGCACAGAGAGGGGAGCCAGGACATGGATCCTGAAGACAGTGAACCAGGAAGCCATCAGACCTGGCCTGGAAGAACAGGTCTGGAGCCATGTTTGATGACACCTCTGTAACCTGACAGTGTCCACCTCACAGGTATGTTGCTGGGGACACCTAGCACTCACAGCTTTCACGCTGTGCTCTGGCCCTTTATTTCCTGCAGAAGTCATAGTTGTTATGATATCTGTTTGGGTTTTTTTTCCTGCAGAAGTCATAGTTGTTATGATATCTGTTTGGGTTTTTTTTCCTGCAGAAGTCATAGTTGTTATGATATCTGTTTGGGTTTTTTTTCCTGCAGAAGTCATAGTTGTTATGATATCTGTTTGGGTTTTTTTCCTGCATAAGTCATAGTTGTTATGATATCTGTTTGGGTTTTTTTCCTGCAGAAGTCATAGTTGTTATGATATCTGTTTGGGTTTTTTTTCCTGCAGAAGTCATAGTTGTTATGATATCTGTTTGGGTTTTTTTTCCTGCAGAAGTCACAGTTGTTATGATATCTGTTTGGGTTTTTTTTCCTGCAGAAGTCATAGTTGTTATGATATCTGTTTGGGTTTTTTTTCCTGCAGAAGTCATAGTTGTTATGATATCTGTTTGGGTTTTTTTTCCTGCAGAAGTCATAGTTGTTATGATATCTGTTTGGGTTTTTTTTCCTGCAGAAGTCATAGTTGTTATGATATCTGTTTGGGTTTTTTTTCCTGCAGAAGTCATAGTTGTTATGATATCTGTTTGGGTTTTTTTTCCTGCAGAAGTCATAGTTGTTATGATATCTGTTTGGGTTTTTTTCCTGCAGAAGTCATAGTTGTTATGATAGCTGATTGTTATTTCCTGCAGAAGTCATAGTTGTTATGATAGCTGATTATTTTTGTTGTTATGATGTCTGATTGTTTGTTTCCTGCAGAAGTCATAGTTGTTATGATATCTGATTGTTTTTTCCTGCAGAAGTCATAGTTGTTATGATATCTGATTGTTTGTTTCCTGCAGAAGTCATAGTTGTTATGATAGCTGTTTTGCTCCTGCAGAAGTCATAGTTGTTATGATATCTGATTGTTATTTCCTGCAGAAGTCATAGTTGTTATGATGTCTGGTTGTTGTTTTTTTCCTGCAGAAGTCATAGTTGTTATGATATCTGATTGTTTTTTCCTGCAGAAGTCATAGTTGTTATGATATCTGATTGTTTTTTCCTGCAGAAGTCATAGTTGTTATGATGTCTGATTGTTATTCCTGCAGAAGTCATAGTTGTTAGGATATCTGATTGTTATTCCTGCAGAAGTCATAGTTGTTATGATATCTGATTGTTTTTGTCCTGCAGAAGTCATAGTTGTTATGTCTGCTCGTTCAGCCTCTGTCCATCCCCTTGTGACTGGTCAGCGCTCAGAAACCATGTTGATCTCACAATGAAACAGCCGTGCCCCTGACTGAGATCATTAACAGCCATTCTGTTCATCATGAAATGTTCGCCGATGACACTCAGCTTGAACATTTTGACACGCTAGACAACTATGACAATCTTGTCAAAAATCTTCAAGGCTGTGTCTCTGATATCAAACAGTGGATCCGGTTTACAACACACTCTCAAGCTCAAGATCCCCGTCCTCATCCGTCAATAGTCCTAGGCTCCACTGACATCTCATTTATGCCATTTGTTCGTGACCTTGGCTTCTGTCTCGACTCTGATCTCATCCTGAAACACCACATAGCCAAAATCTGCCAAGCATCCTTTCTCAAACTCCGTCGCATCAGCTCTATCAGACCTTCCCTTACAGAACAGGCCACGAAGACATTGGCGTCTTCCTGCATTCTGCCAAGACTAGATTATTGTAACGCTCTTCTCCTTGGTGTACCCGCAGCCTTACTCCAGCCTCTACAACGTGTTCAAAATTCAGCCGCTCGCCTTATCTTCAAGGTGCCCAAACAGCACCATACTTCGGATCTCTTGAAGAAATTACACTGGTTCAAAATCGACTACTGAATTCAGTATAAGTCGGCGTGTCTGTGTTATAAGGTTATCACAGGTGAAGCGCCTTCCTATCTCTCTGATCGCTTCCAAATATATTTTCCTACACGTCCCCTCCGTTCTTCCTCTGATGACCGAATTTTTCGAATTCCCTCATAATAACCGAAGGCAGCATGGTTCTAGAGCATTCTCATTTTCTGCGGCAATACTCTGGAATTCACTGCCTTTCCATCTACGTCATGCCCCTTTCTAACCGACTTTCAAGTCTGCACTTAAAACGTATCTGTTCAAACGCCAGTTGCAGGATACCACCTGAAATATTACTAAATTACTACATGTCACTTGCACACTTTGCTCGTGTACAAATGAGGTGTTCACCGGTCATATAGTGTGTTTATGCATGCAACATTATGTTCCAGTGTGTGTGTGTGTGTGTGTGTGTGTGTGTGTGTGTGTGTGTGTGTGTGTGTGTGTGTGTGAGAGAGAGAGTATGTGTGTGCGCGCGCGAGTGTGCTGTGTGCGTGCATGTGTGTGTGCGTGCGTGTGTGTGTGTGTGCGTGTGTGTGTGTGTGTGTGTGTGTGTGTGTGTGTGTGTTGTGTGTGTGTGTGTGTGTGTGTGTGTTCTGCTGATATTTTTAGATGTTGAATTGTGAAAACATGTAAAGCGCCCTGTAGCATACGTTGTTATAATGGGCGCTATAGAAATTGTCCTCATTATTAATATTAATATTATTATCATTATTATTATTATCATTATTATTATTAATGTCAGAAAGACATTTCTTGCAAAAGCAATCTCGAAGACATGTCAAACCACACCTCTTTCATCGTGGTTAGATCTATTACCATGTGCAAATAAACACCCCATCCAAGCGTTTTGTGATAGTGTGTTGCTCCTAAGAGGAGGATGCGCACATTGGTGTCCTTTTTGTTCGTTACAAGTAGCAAGTTGCACTCCATATACACAGGCGTACGAGAAAAGAAAAAAGATGAACCTGAAGGTGTGGGATGGAACTGGAGAAGTACTGCCTTTAACTGCCAAACAAACCAGCTGGGAACAATCCTGCACCATCCTTGGAAGCCTGCACTGTGTTTACACAGGGTGCAGACACACACAGGGCATTCAGTTAAGACGTCAAGGGACATAATATCTCCCTGGCAAATGTCATTGTCTAGCGGCCTCTGGATCTGGCATGACAGAACCTAAGAAAGCGTTCCCATGGGTATACCAGCCCATATCTCATGATCTCAGAGCCCACCGTCAAACAACTCCTGTGTGCCCCCGCAGCCTTACTCGTAGCTGTACAGCTGACAGGTGAAGACATTACAACTCCAGACACGGCTGAGCTTTCGCCATGAGTTCCCTTGTGCCCTCTATAAAGAATCCCGGACTATAGTCTATAGCGCTGTCAACAGAACTTTCCCTGCGGTCAGTGGGTCATTCCTCACTGCCACTGGGCCTTTCCCAGAGTTGGCCGAAAGGCAGTCAAGAAAAAGACACACCCGAGGTGCTGATGGGACCCAGAGAAGTACTGTCTTCAACAGCTGAACAAACTGGCTAGGAACAATCCAGCACCACCCTTGGAAGCCCATGAAAACACACACACACACACACACACACACACACACACACACACACACACACACACACACACATATATATATATATATATATATATATATATATATATATGAATTTATTTAGAGGAGAAAGTAAGGAGGATGAGTGTTGAATGAAGATGATATATATATATATATATATATATATATATATATATATATATATGCTTTTTTTTAGTGATTGTATTAGTGTTTATTTAGATTAAGGGCATAGATATGCGTATTGTAAATATTTATTTAGATGAAGAATTTGCTTTTTTATGATTTAGGACGTTGCGCGGCCATAGACTGGCAAAGAGCTAGGCCATGTAATGGTAGCGTGATAAGCTTAGTTGGGACATTTACATTCTGTGGTGTTGTTTCGTGAAGAATGAAATTAATGACGCCAAATGAATATGACAGTTTAGGAAAAAGATGTGGCGAAATGCAGTAGGCTTACAAGGTGTTGTTCCGTGTTAGGAACAGTTACTGTGCTCGCCGCAATAGAAAAAAGAAAAAAAAAAGATTTGGCGAAACGCAAATAAGATGTTGTTCTGTGTAAGAACAACAGTTACTGTGGTCGCCGGAAATGATGAATAGACAAGAGATGTGTGTATAAATGCGGTCACCGAAAATGAAGCCAAGAAATGTGAAGAACTTGGTGATGATGAAATGACTGTCTTAAAGACCAACATGTCTAATTATTGTATTGTTTGTTCATTTGCTGTCAAATCATGGACTAGTCCCTGTGTTCGTTTTGTTATTGTGACTTTGTGTTATGTGTATTGAAATGTTGGTCAGACAGTCCAGACGTATAAAGGTTGATACGCCATGAGGAGATATGGCGATTAATGGTATTGAGATGAGAAAAAGGTTGGCTGTTTTTTTTTTGATGCGCTGATAATAATGATGAAGTGCGTCAGTTTAAAGAAAGGGTAAAAGTTTTTTTTTGTTGTTGTTGTTTTTTTTTTTAAATAAAGCGCCAGTGCTGACGGCAGTGCACGTCAGACAGTACAGAGGTGTGTGTGGTGAACACAGACAGTACAGAGTTGTGTGTGGTGAACACAGACAGTACAGAGTTGTGTGTGGTAAACACAGACAGTACAGAGTTGTGTGTGGTAAACACAGACAGTACAGAGTTGTGTGTGGTAAACACAGACAGTACAGAGTTGTGAGTGGTAAACACAGACAGTACAGAGTTGTGTGTGGTGAACACAGACAGTACAGATTTGTGTGTGGTAAACACACAGTACAGAGTTGTGTGGTAAACACAGACAGTACAGAGTTGTGTGATAAACACAGACAGTACAGAGTTGTGTTTGGTAAACACAGACAGTACAGAGTTGTGTATGGTGAACACAGACAGTACAGAGTTGTGTGTGGTAAACACAGACAGTACAGAGTTGTGTGTGGTAAACACAGACAGTACAGAGTTGTGTGTGGTAAACACAGACAGTACAGAGTTGTGTGGTAAACACAGACAGTACAGAGTTGTGTGTGGTAAACACAGACAGTACAGAGTTGTTTGTGGTAAACACAGACAGCACAGAGTTGTGTGTGGTAAACACAGACAGTACAGATTTGTGTGTGGTAAACACAGACAGTACAGAGTTGTTTGTGGTGAACACAGACAGTACACAGTTGTGCGTGGTAAACACAGCGTGCGTACCAGTCCACACCCATCCGAAAAACACAGATAATTGTGGGCATTGTGGTTTGACTCACAAATGGTGTGAGATGTAGTTGTAATAATAATGTAGGAAGTGTGCAATTAAAAAAAAAATGATTCGATTGCTAAATTAAATGAGGAATGTTATATAGGGAAAACCCACCCACTTAAGGTACGAGCATTTTTATACATATATTTATATATTTTTTCCTTTAGTTGCATTCATGATATTGTTGAATTATTATTTTTTTATGTTTACAAATATTCATTTTTTTACAGATGACGCTGTACATGTCATTACTTCAAGGAAAACACAGGTTGTCATGGTGGGCCTCCTCCTTGTCTTGCTGTGTCTGAGCACGGCGTTGGCTGACTGGACTACAACACGGCTAAACTATTGCCTTGCTGTGTCTGACCACGGCGTTGGCTGACCGCACTACAACACGGCTAAACTATTGCCTCGCTGTGTCTGACCACGGCGTTGGCTGACCGCACTACAACACGGCTAAACTATTGCCTCGCTGTGTCTGACCACGGCGTTGGCTGACCGCACTACAACACGGCTAAACTATTGCCTCGCTGTGTCTGACCACGGCGTTGGCTGACCGCACTACAACACGGCTAAACTATTGCCTCGCTGTGTCTGACCACGGCGTTGGCTGACCGCACTACAACACGGCTAAACTATTGCCTCGCTGTGTCTGACCACGGCGTTGGCTGACCGCACTACAACACGGCTAAACTATTTCCTCACTGTGTCTGAGCACGGCGTTGGATGACCGGAATACAACACGGCTAAACTATTGCCTCGCTGTGTCTGACCACGGCGTTGGATGACCGCACTACAACACGGCTAAACTATTGCCTCGCTGTGTCTGACCACGGCGTTGGCTGACCGGACTACAACACGGCTAAACTATTGCCTCGCTGTGTCTGACCACGGCGTTGGCTGACCGAACTACAACACGGCTAAACTATTGCCTCACTGTGTCTGAGCACGGCGTTGGATGACCGGAATACAACACGGCTAAACTATTGCCTCGCTGTGTCTGACCACGGCGTTGGCTGACCGCACTACAACACGGCTAAACTATTGCCTCGCTGTGTCTGACCACGGCGTTGGCTGACCGCACTACAACACGGCTAAACTATTGCCTCGTTGTGTCTGACCACGGCGTTGGCAGACCGGACTACAACACGGCTAAACTATTGCCTCACTGTGTCTGAGCACGGCGGTGGCTGACCTCACTACAACACGGCTAAACAATTGCCTCGCTGTGTCTGACCACGGCGTTGGCTGACCGCACTACAACACGGCTAAACTATTGCCTCGCTGTGTCTGACCACGGCGTTGGATGACCGGACTACAACACGGCTAAACTATTGCCTCGCTGTGTCTGACCACGGCGTTGGATGACCGGACTACAACACGGCTAAACTATTGCCTCGCTGTGTCTGAGCACGGCGTTGGCTGACCGCACTACAACACGGCTAAACTATTGCCTCGCTGAGTCTGACCACGGCGTTGGCTGACCGCACTACAACACGGCTAAACTATTGCCTCGCTGTGTCTGACCACGGCGTTGGCTGACCACACTACAAACACGGCTAAACTATTGCATTGCTGTGTCTGACCACGGCGTTGGCTGACCGGACTACAACACGGCTAAACTATTGCCGTGCTATGTCTGAGCACGGCGTTGGCTGACCGGACTACAACACGGCTAAACTATTGCCTCGCTGTGTCTGACCACGGCGTTGGCTGACAGCACTACAACACGGCTAAACTATTGCCTCGCTGTGTCTGAGCACGGCGTTGGCTGACCGCACTACAACACGGCTAAACTATTGCCTCGCTGTGTCTGACCACGGCGTTGGCTGACCGCACTACAACACGGCTAAACTATTGCCTCGCTGTGTCTGAGCATGGCGTTGACTGACCGGACTACAACACGGCTAAACTATTGCCTCGCTGTGTCTGACCACGGCGTTGGCTGACCGCACTACAACACGGCTAAACTATTGCCTCGCTGAGTCTGACCACGGCGTTGGCTGACCGGACTACAACACGGCTAAACTATTGCCTCGCTGAGTCTGACCACGGCGTTGGCTGACCGGACTACAACACGGCTAAACTATTGCCTCGCTGTGTCTGACCACGGCGTTGGCTGACCGTACTACAACACGGTTAAACAATTGCCTCGCTGTGTCTGAGCACGGCGTTGGCAGACCGGACTACAACACGGCTAAACTATTGCCTCGCTGTGTCTGACCACGGCGTTGGCTGACCGTACTACAACACGGTTAAACAATTGCCTCGCTGTGTCTGAGCACGGCGTTGGCAGACCGGACTACAACACGGCTAAACTATTGCCTCGCTGTGTCTGACCACGGCGTTGGCTGACCGCACTACAGCACGGCTAAACTATTGCCTCACTGTGTCTGACCACGGCGTTGGCTGACCGCACTACAACACGGCTAAACTATTGCCGTGCTGTGTCTGAGAACGGCGTTGGCTGACCGCACTACAACACGGCTAAACTATTGCCTCGCTGTGTCTGACCACGGCGTTGGCTGACCGGACTACAACACGGCTAAACTATTGCCTCGCTGTGTCTGACCACGGCGTTGGCTGACCGGACTACAACACGGCTAAGCTATTGCCTCGCTGTGTCTGAGCACGGCGTTGGCTGACCGGACTACAACACGGCTAAACAATTGCCTCGCTGAGTCTGACCACGGCGTTGGCTGACCGGACTACAACACGGCTAAGCTATTGCCTCGCTGTGTCTGAGCACGGCTAAACTATTGCCTTGCTGTGTCTGACCACGGCGTTGTCTGACCGGACTACAACACGGTTAAACTATTGCCTGGCTGTGTCTGAGCACGGCGTTGGCTGACCGGACTACAACACGGCTAAACTATTGCCTCGCTGTGTTTGACCACGGCGTTGGCTGACCGGACTACGACACGGCTAAACTATTGCCTCGCTGTGTCTGACCACGGCGTTGGTTGACCGAACTACGACACGGCTAAACTATTGCCTCGCTGTGTCTGACCACGGCGTTGGCTGACCGGACTACAACACGGCTAAACTATTGCCTTGCTGTGCCTGACCACTGCGTTGGCTGACCGCACTACAACACGGCTAAACTATTGCCTCGCTGTGTCTGACCAGGGCGTTGGATGACCGGACTACAACACGGCTAAACTATTGCCTCGCTGTGTCTGACCACGGCGTTGGCTGACCGGACTACAACACGGCTAAACTATTGCCTCGCTGTGTCTGACCACGGCGTTGGCTGACCGGACTACAACACGGCTAAACTATTGCCTCGCTGTGTCTGACCACGGCGTTGGCTGACCGGACTACAACACGGCTAAACTATTGCCTCGCTGTGTCTGAGCACGGCGTTGGCTGACCGGACTACAACACGGCTAAACTATTGCCTCGCTGTGTCTGACCACGGCGTTGGATGACCGGACTACAACACGGCTAAACTATTGCCTCGCTGTGTCTGACCACGGCGTTGGCTGACCGGACTACAACACGGCTAAACTATTGCCTCGCTGTGTCTGACCACGGCGTTGGCTGACCGGACTACAACACGGCTAAACTATTGCCTCGCTGTGTCTGAGCACGGCGTTGGCTGACCGGACTACAACACGGCTAAACTACGGTGCTGCCTTCATCCCTGAGGGGCGCGTCTTCACAACCTTTTTACCGAGACATGGCGGCACACCTTCCAATTACAGTTCCCACATTTTGAGTTCAAACGCTTGAGTACCATTCCTCGTGCTGGAATGCAGAATGCGGCACTGTGTCTGCTCCATAATACTTTTATAAAGGCCCTTAACAGAATCTCATTGGAACTTCTCAGAGACCTCAAAATGGCCTTTGGGAATGCCACTCAAATTGTCAACAACATATATCAGGTAGACCCTATAGTTCAAAATCAAACAGCAAACAGGGGAATTTTTCAGTCCGGAAGCAAACGCGCGCTCTTGCTTTTTGTAGGAGACATTGCCAGCAGATTGTTCGGCGTGGCAACCTCGAATCAAATTAACCTATTATGCCGACACATTAATAACTTACATAAAAGGCAGGGAAACCTCGTGAAGAATGACTTTTTCATTGCAGACCTTTTCCTTGGATTCATGAAGAAAATCAATCAGCGCATGCATAATCTAAGGGATCAAGTGGTAGCCAATCATGAATACATCGACAATTTGAGGAAAGGATTGCTAGCAAGTGATGCCAGGTTGGAGTCCTCGTGACCTAGAGGCTGAACGTACAACTCTCATGCCTATTTTGGTCAAACGATCCGAAATAGCAACCTTGATCCGGAATCAACTCAATGAATTTCTGTTGGGCCTGCATATATCAATACAAAGACGCTTACCACCACTGTTAGTCCCTTACCGGATGCTCAATGTCTTTCTGCTGGGCCTGCATATATCAATACAAAGACGCTTACCACCACTGTTAGTCCCTTACCGGATGCTCAATGTCTTTCTGCTGGGCCTGCATATATCAATACAAAGACGCTTACCACCACAGTTAGTCCCTTACCGGATGCTTCAGGCGGCTATTGATACAACAGAGGTGGGACTTCAAATGCCTTCTAGTTCCTTCTATGTGACTAACAAGCATGCAGCCCTGTACTACCAACGGAATGATGTCATGTTTGCACAGGTGGGCAGATCCTTCTTCATTCCCATTAATATTCCCATTTCATCTAAAATAGATACTTCTCATTTCTTGGGGTTTTTTGTGTTTTTTTTTTTCTGTCCCACCCTCTGCGCCACCTCAGAGGCAGTGCACCCACGCCGCTCATTCCGACACCCCGTCCACAGCCACAGCCCGGTCGGCCCCGCCGCAGCCCCAGCACCGGCAATCCACAGGGAGCAGTCAATGTCAAGTCGTCAAGAGCCAACCCACCGGAGGACACACTGCACTGCTGCCGAGTCACTTCGGTGGTGTTCAGTGGCGCCTGTTCTGATCTAACATACGCAGGGCACCACCTACTAAGCCCCTACTGACGACAATAATTGCTTAGTCGCGGAGCCGGCGTGAGTGAGTTCTCCCTCCGGAGGGCGCCACCACGTCCGTCCAACGACAGCCCCCATGGCCCCGCCGATACCGGTGACCCCGACGGAACCAAACCAAGGCCACAGACGTGGAGAGGACATCGAAATTGAGGTCACCATGAGAGCAGGGCATGAAGGGCCACAGACCTTGAGACATTTTTTTTAAATGCTGATCGATGAGAATGAGGATGATTAAGATGATGCTACGGATTTCCATTTCGGTCTGAGACTACATGACAGGGCTGTACTCTACGCTTCCTTTCATAATATATCCTGGCGTCAACCAGGCCCGAGAGATACAGGCACCTGCAGTGTTGGTCAGGAAATTTGAGCAACACTCTCAGAAACGCATCCATTAAGTGGATGAAACTCGACTGTGTGGTCCCAGTCTTCCCAAGTGAGTCCGCAGCAAACTCAACTCTGGGTAGGAGCCGGTCGGGGCAGAAAAACCCACATGACTCTGATGGGATTCGAACCCACGACCTCCCAGCCGGGAGTCCGCGACGCTAACCACTTCGCCACGGCGGATATACTTCTGATTTATTTCAGGTACGATCCTCCCCTGTTCCACCCAATCACTCGACTAATCATGTCACCCACGTCCAAAACCTGCCTGCTTATGTAGCGATCTCACACTACCCAGATACTTACAGTGAATTGTCATTACAAGACGACTTACTTTGTTCAAGTGGTCCTAGTAAACGTTGCCCCACCCTGCCTGCAGCCAGAACAGTCGGTAACCCAACATGTGCTCTAGCCCTGGATCTTCACGATGTGTCGCCAAAGCTTGTTTGTCAGTTCAAAGTCATCTCAAATGGGCTACCAACTGCTGTCTTAGAGCTGAATCCCGGACAAGTCCTTCTCAGTAATGTGATAACCAGGTACGACAGAAAGACGGTTGTCTATTTTGCCAGGTGGACATACCATGTGGTTGCGCCTTAGCAGTAGGAGATTTTCATATATCTCCTAGACTTTCGGAATGTACTTTTGATGACGGAGAAGTAGTGAAACAATACCCAGTTAATTTGGCAGTGCTAAATGAATTCTTCAATAACTCAGCCATCGAACACATCACACACTCCAAAACATTCGTAAAACCACTCGCGTTCACTATTCCGGACATGATACTTTTTGATGACTCCTTCAGCAAGAGCCAACAAAAAGATAAACAGCTAGAAGCCGATCTGACAGTTGCGACAAGAAAAATGAAACAGGGGAGAATAGCGTTCAGAAATCCACTTTGGGACTTTGACCAGCCCGAAAATACGGCCACCTGGAAACTGGCAACACATCCTGGGATATGTCGCTTTTGTACAAACCATTTTACTGATTGTCGTGTTCATTCGGAACAGAAGCATCCGTAATTTATATGTTATGGTTGCTGTGATGTCAAATAGTAACCCTGACTTGAAGGCCAAGGCTACTGGTGTAATGACATCACATCTACTCTGGCAGCTCCAACATACGCCAGGGAGGCAACCTACAAGCGCGAAGCCCACGGACACGATACGCGCTAACAAACATACGCCAACGATTTTGAATACTAACTCAGAGGATGCGAACTTGTCTACCTGGCTCTGCTACTCATGTTCCTGATCAGATGGGGCACGGTGATGTATAACACCATGTTATATCGCTCAGATGTCTTCTTGGAAATGACCAACGGCCGCTCGTTTGTGGAAGTCTATTTAACTTCCCTGGTCTTTTGCCCTTCTAAATATGACCTGGGTCTGTTTTGCTGGATTCACTCCCTGACACTGGTGAAACGCATGACAGGAGCTGACGATCTGCTCATCAAGTGGCCCAAGTTTGAAACAAAAGAAGTGCGCACGGGACAGATAATACAGATGCCCTAAACAATTAAATCGTCAATCTTGCAATGGTTCCGAATCAAGTCATCATCCAGACTAATTACTAGGTCTACCCTAAAGTCATCCACGGCGGCCGCTCATTTTATATGACAATGACCCCGGCCTCCCTAATGCCCCCTGGACATGGAACAGGAAGCTGAGGTCGCCAAAGGTACAAATGTCCAAGCAGCCGCCCCAGTGTACCCTACCATGGTGTAAAGTGAATCATTGTTTTCTCTTTTCAAAATGAAATATTTAGTAGTGATGATATACATATATATATATATATTTTTTTTTTTTCCTCTTTAAATGATTATAGTATAAACATAATATTATGTAAGATTTATTAAGTTATTTTATATTATACAAACTGTAATAATAAGTAAATTTTATTTCACTTGCCTTCATGATTTTGTGTGAAAATACAGGAGAAGAAAATGGTGGAAGAGTGCACTCACCAGGGTTTGAGTATGGTGATCGGGGAACAAGAAGGAAAGCAAGCAAGCTTTCTGCTCATAGAGCTGTCATCAGGCTTAGAGTTAGTGGGTGACAGAGACAGATCTTATATGAGGACTGACAATAAAAAAGAAGAAGGAATGAACAGAGCTCAGAGACAAAAGGAAGTGAATTGGGGTTAAGCAGTGAGTAGGAATCATGAACAAGTTAAAGTGGAAAGCAAGAAGGCCTGTTAAAAAAAAAAGAAGTGAAAATACATGTTGTAATTTCTTTCTTTTTTTTTCACTTTACAGATTGCCACGTGAATAGAAGAAACATAATAGTGTCGTTATTGAGGAAAATTATATATATATATATATATATATATATATATTAGTAATACAGGGTAATTTCTTGATTTAATTCATTTTTATGCTGCACACACATACACACACCGGACGTACACAAACACAGATACATACCAAACACAAGCACACAGATCTAGATACAC